>OX387186.1:46630614-47130824 GCA_947561395.2 Buxus sempervirens
GCTGTAAAACCCCGAATTTTCCTTAAATAATAAATTAAATTAGTAAATAATATTACCGAGAGTTATGATTGATAGAAACATTTTAATATTGTAGGGGGTGATCAACTTAGCGGAGATCCAGAATTAGACGCAGATCTGACCGTCCGATCGTGAGATATCGAGGTATGTATTCTGATTGGGCAAGGTGTATAGAAGAGTTGCATGGGAGATGGATAGGATCAGGGGGGTATAAATATGTATAAAGAATTAACCTAATTCTTATACATGTATTGTCGCGCGTATTGAAGAGCCGCAAGCGACGACTGTTCGAGCGACCAAGGGAAGAAGAAGGAGAAGAAGAAGGAAGGGCTGGGCGTGTGTTCATCGTCCAGAGGATCCCTCAGTGCGAGAGTTTCGCCATTGTGCAGAATATAGAGAAGGAGGAATCAACGTATAGAGGTAGGTGACACCGTTTTGGTTTTAAATTCGGATTTATCTCTGTTTAATCGCAAACGCATGTTTCTATGATATGTATAGTTGTATTTAGTTAGCTAAGCATGTTATAAATACATTAGAATGAGTTTAGACGAGAAAAATCGTGATTTAGAACTGTTTCTGCTCGATTTGGTGAGACCGCCGACCTCGACTGTGCGAGGCGCTCATCGGCGATCTTAGGCGCTGGTTAAAGATTTGAGGATGCCGTGGACGGCGGGACGACGGACCATGGGCGCTCGAATTTGCACTACCGCCGACTGATGACCGCCCGGAGCGATCCTGAGCGATCCCAGGCGCTCTCAGCAAAATTTCCAATTTTTCATAATTTCGAACCAAATTCAATTCTAAACTATTTTTAGACAATTTTAATGATTAATTAAGGTGCTTTAAGACCAAAATAAACTACCTAAATCCCTGTTTTACAGAAAAACAAATTAGGGAGATATTTAGGACATTAGTTGCCAAGTTTTGAAGGTAAATGAGAAATGTGATTTTGGAAAAGCCTAACTACCATTTGACTATCTAAACACTTCTAAATGGCATTATAAATCATAAGACATTATAAAGAGAATTCAGAATCCGAATGACTGAATAATGAAGTGAATGTACAGATATAACCATTATATGCCGCTAGGCACCAACCCTTATAGAAATATGATACTTTAGGGAATTTTGGAGTCTAGTGGGCATAGCTGGTTGTGGATCCATAGTCGTAGCTAGATAGCTGAGGGATATGTAATTTGGGTTGAGTTACTCCTATATGCGACGCGCTTCCTTTGCAAGTTAGTTTGTCTGGGAAGGTCCTATGTCTGGAGGGACACCCCGGTGAGCCGCTGGTGATTCCCTGTACATGTGGATAAGCAACCACCTCCATGTATTGATTCTGGTGCTGCATGCTGGTGGTACATGCCAACTCTGATGGGTACGTGTGCAATAAGTCGGTGACTACGGCTCTTGTCTAAGCTGCGCTGCATGGGGCTTGAGTATCATTAGTAGCATCGCTCCTAAGTCGCACGGTGGTATAGCAATTGGTTGAGAATCATCTCAAAAGGTTTATCTAACTTTGTGAGTCCTACAATGACACTGAAAACACAACACTTGATATTATTATTATTATTATTGTGCACGTGCGGGATGCATGTGATTGGGATATTGGTTGGATGTGACTGCTTAGTACATCCTGGTAATGCATGGATTATGCTATTGATTTGGCTATTGAGTTCTTATATTAAAACTTGCTGGAAATTATATATAGAGCTGTTTATCAAATTGTTTTGTGTTCATGAATGGTATAAATGATTATGCGAGCCTGATTTATCGATGTTGCTTAATCGTGCATGAAATGTTACTTTGCTTATATTAACTGTTTAGTCATGCATGTGTTACCTACTGAGATATTCGTATCTCACCCTACTTCTATTCCATTTTTTTCAGCTGATACGCGAGAGGGGGATCTCTTAGACTTCCAAGGAGAGATAGCCGAGTATTCGCCGGAGGATTATTATTATCCAGATCTCATCTGAGGTGGATTGATGTTATAGATTTAGCATTTTGATTGGTTTATTATCATTTATATGGATTGATGTATGAGAGAGATGAGAGAGAGAGATAGTGACCCGTTCATTTTACCAGACTTTGATATTACTGACTGATGGTCAAGCTTTATGCTTGTTTGAGGATTTTGATCTACACTTCCGCACATACTTGTTTCCGCAACTCTGATAGTTTAATATATGGATTGGATTTACTTTCTTTGGTCTGGTATGTTATTGATGTTGTAATTGATATGGGCCAGTAACACCTCGGATTTGGTTGTTGAACTAAATTCGGGTTGTTACAGTAGCAAACCGGGTTCGGGTCGGGTGCCGGTTTGCACTGACCCGGGTTCGGGGCGTTACACATGCTCCCCTATCTCACAACCCCCGCTTGCAGTGAGCCTGTGTGTTACTGCTGTGCCCAGTAGGCTTGAACACACACAGGCCCCCTTTAACCTTGGTTATTTGCTATGTTTGCATGTATGCATATAAGCATGAGTTCTCTTATTGAACCTCTGCTAAGGGTTGCTATTGGTGGATAATCCTTGTTGTTTTTTTATGTACGTCCACATGTTTTTTTTTATGCATGCACAACAGCCTTGACATGCTTATATCTCCATGTCAAGGTTGCTGTCTTTGCCTATATACACCATGCTCCCCTATGCCCCCCTTTAACTTGCTGGTGTGCCTCACTTGAGTTGCAGCTGGAGACAGCAGCAGTACCTCCCTTCCTTAGTAGCAGGTTAAGCCTCCTTAAAACTCAGTCCAATAGTTGCTGTCCCTGTACCTACAGCAAGCCTTCTTTAGTCTCTTGATAATGTATGCATGAGGCACCTTTGTATGGGATTATTTTGGATACGTGTCCCTACCATATGCTGTTTTGATCCACAAGCATGACACACCTGAGCTGCTGCTGGGAGCAGCAGCAGCTCCCCCATCCTGGACATGCCACATCCATGCATGCTAAGCCCGGTAAGTCCACATGGACAGCTGCTGATTTTTTACTAAACCAAGCATGCCACCGATTTGTGTGCACTAATTTCGCCTTGGTTATTTGCTGTTATATATATATATATATATATATATATATATATATATATATATATATATATATATATATATATATATGAGCAGGATCGTTTCCCCAAGAACTTGTTGTGTGCCTTTGTCTGTTGATGCATGCTCCCCCAACCCCTTTACCATTAGCTGTATTTTGTTTATGCATGTGAGCATGTTACCTCCCCCCTATGACCTACTGTTTATTGATGTGAATGCATATGTTTTACTAGTAATTTGCTGTCTTCTCCAAGTGTCAAGGCATGATCCCTCACCCCCACTTACTTGCTGCCATGGTCCATGCAAGCATGCCCCACCAAAACCCCCATGTCCCCTTAACTGCTGTTGTATGATTGAGAAGAAATTGGGAGGGGCAGCAGCCCCATACCCCCACCTCACCACCTGGTTTAAGTTGCCAAAATCAAAGGAGGAATCAAAGGGGATGATCCCTAAATCTGAACCAGTGTGGGCCCTCTCAGGAGCCCACATGACTTGCATAAGCCTCTAGGAAGCCCATAGGAGCACCCCACTTGCAAAATCCCCAAAAATTGCAATTCCAAAGTGATCTGACAACTCAGGTCGGATCACTATGAGCCTGTGTGTAGCCGACCTTCATGGTCGGCTACATTAACATTTATGTGTAGCCGACCATCATGATCGACTACCTGGCAGAAGGGCCAATTGTGTTTTTTCTTGATTTGGTTGTATTCGAATGGTTGTTTGCACTAAACCCAATGAACCAAGAGGGTTTCCGGGCAACATGGGACATTGACCACCGGTCCAACTCGGTACATCAGCGGGCCTTCCAACGGGGCCCACCAAGCCCGATAAACCCAAAAGCATGCTGTGCGCACCCCGATTTCGGTCGCACGACGAGGCGCATGCAAAACGATGCGTGCCTCGGGATTTGTTTGGAGTCGCCACTGCCTGATGGGGTACAGGCAGACACCTGGGTGCCTAGGTTCTTCTACTAAGGCTTTTGGTCTGCGGCTTTTGAGATTCTAAGTAGGGGCTCGGTTGCGGTCTGGGGAAGTCCGTAGACACCCCAGTCCACTCCGTCAAGTGACGGGTCCCATAGGTTTCCCTAGTTTTGAGTCAACTCAGTTGGTCTCTCACTCACCCGATTCCTATTCCGGCATGTAATTTGATTAAGTCTTGTGGGGCCGCCAAAATGGTGTGGGTCCCTTTACTTGATTTTATCTTCTTAATTAAAGTGATGTGGGTCTGATTGGGCGGGCCCCGTTGGAAGGCCCGCGGATTCCTTGGTGGGCTTGGTTGAGCCCACGTGTCCCTTGTGGGCCTCGGTCTAGCCTAAGAGGCCCTTTGGGCTTTGGTTCAAATGAATTGATTTTACTTTAGGGTTTAAGTTGGATTATTTAAATGGATTTCATGCCAAAAGTGGGCCGGGATTGCTTTGTGGGCCCTTGAGTGGGCCCCACAGTTGTTTGCCAAGTGATTTTGATTATCTTGATTAATTATACCAAAATGGGCCAGGTATTGGGCTTGGGGCCCTTTACCTAGGCTTGGGCTTGAAAGCCCAAGACTTCCTGAGTTAGGGTTCTGAAACCCTAAGTTGGTTGGGTTCATGGGCTTAGTGGGCCCGATAGGCCCTGCCCGTGGTCTCGGCCAAACCACATCCTACTTTAAGCATGCATGGCCCAACTAGGGTTTGGGTGGGCCTCAAGTGGTCTGGCCCACTCAAATATTTTATTTATCTTAGTTAAGCAAAATAAATTGGTCGGGCTTGGTGGGCCCCGTTGGAAGGCCCACCTGGAATCAGTTTGGACCGGGTCGGTCCATGGCCCATCTTGGGTCTCCGGGTGACCCGGAAACCCTTCTGGTTCATGTGGTTTGGTCAAACCAAGCACAAAAATAGCACAAAAATAGCAAAAGAAGAATTCCGGCAGTGTAGCCGGCCTGAGATGCCGGTTACACACAAGTCTCTGTGTATCCGGCATCTTTTGCCGGCTACAAATGGTATTCTGTGTATCCGGCATATGTTGCCGGCTACACACAGGTCTATGTTGATCCGGCCTGAGTTGCCGGATCAACCTACAAAAGCTGTTTTTTTCGGATTTTTGTTATGGGCTTGGTTTCTTAGGCCCTCTAGGGTGTTCCAAGGATGGTGTGGGCTCCTGTGTGAGCCCACATTGGTTCTGGAGATGAGGAATCACCTCATCTCTCGGTCTCCCTTGGGGTTTTTACAGCAAGGAATCATGGGGTAGGGGAGCATGCATATTGAAACCATCAAGTCAGCAAGCTAAAAAAGGAGGAGGGCTCATGGCCACTCAAGCATGCGAGAACCTATCATACTATCTAAGCATGTTTCATGGTAATGAACCAAGATTGTAAGCATACTAAATAACCGACAAAAAAACAGCAAAGAAAGGATGAGAAGGGGGGTTAAAATGGGGGATACATTAGACTTGCTCATAGGAGGAACATGCTCCTCTTGATGATGAAAAGAAAACCCAGTAAACACCAGCAGACCAGTGGCCGAATGGTGGTTGCATGATCACTTTCCAATCACCCAAACCACTTTCCATCCTCTCTTTATACTACCAAATCCCTTACCCTTCTTGCCATACAGGAAGAACCACTCTTAAAATGGCATAAAAGAGACTACTGGAGGGTGGAAACATGCTTGGAATCATGGGAATAACACATAAATGGTAAAAAACCAACATGCTTTGATCATGCTTATTTTGACATATGTTGCATAAAAGATAATGGGGAAGCTTACCTTGAAGTGCAAACTCCCTTTGGAGGTGTGCTTGAGGTACCTTGTGGCACCACCACACTTTGGCAGCACCTCCTCCTTTCCGAATGATCTCCAAGACCTCCTTCTTCTCACTTGAATGTGGTGGAGAATGGTAGTGGAAAGTGGTGGTGGGGGGTTTAGGAAGCCATGAAGAGAGCTTGGGAGAGATGGGAGAGCTTGGGAGAGAGAATGGAGCTTTGGAGAAGAAGAATGGTGGGAGCAAAAAAGTCTTCAACCAAAAATGTGCTCAACCCCCCATACGTATGGGGGGTTGGTCTTTTTATAGTGGGGGGGTATGGGTATGCATTCATGTGATGTGCATGCATGCATAGGGGACATAATTATGGGGGAGAGAGAGAGATAGAAGGTTATGGATGGATGGCATGCATGTATGATGCACATGCATGCTCATCAATCATGAGAGAGAGGGGATGCATGCATGGGTGATGATGTATGATCATGGGGAGAAAGAGAGAGAGAGAGAGGGGTGCATGCATGGGTGATGCCCATGCATGCCCATAGGGGACATCAATCATGAGCAAATCTTGGTATTTGTGGATTGGTCCCTGGAACTTTGGATTTTTACAGATTTAGTCCATGATACTTTTGGATATTTACAGATTTAGTCCTTGATACTTTTGATATTTACAGATTTAGTCCCTGATACTTTTGGATATTTACAGATTGGTCCCTGGGATATTTTCTCAAGTTTTGATGCTTATGGATCTAGCCCCTGATACCCTTGGATATCTGCAGTTTTACCATTGAGATATTTTTCATTGATTTGGGTAATTACAGATTTAACCCCTGAGACCTTTTTGCTCTGTTGCTTGCCACGTGTGCAGACTTTTGCCACGTGTGCAGTTTTCCAGCACGCTGCCCTAGAACTTCAACTGCTTACATCTTCTTCATCCGGACTCCGATTTGGGCAAACTCAATTGCGTTAGAACCGTGTCGGAGTCCTCTATCCATTGGCATAGGGTTAAGCAGTTGACTCGGGATTTAGCAGAAAGTCAACTTTTTGCTCTGCTTAAGTTTGACCGCCCGCAGAACCTTCATCCGGACCCCGATTCCTGCAAACTCAGTTGCATTGGAACCGTGTCGAGATTCTCTATCCAATGACCTAGGGGTAGGCCTTTGGAGCGGATTTTAGCAGAAAGTCAACTTTTTGGCTCTGCTCAAGTTTGACCGCCCGCAGAACCTTCATCCGGACCCCGATTCCTGCAAACTCAGTTGCGTTGGAACCGTGTAGAGATTCTCTATCCAATGGTATAAAGCGAGGTGGCCAATTTTCACTTGATCCAAAAGTCAACTTTTGCCCCTTAGGGTTTGACTTTTCAGCTAGGGTTTTGAGCTGTTTTGCTATCTTTTAGCACGTTTTTTTTTTTTGTTTTCTTATTTTCTTTTCTTTTCTTTTTTTTCTTCTTTTTTTTTCTTTTTTTGATTTGATCAAAATTTGGGTGCTTACACATGCAATTAAGCAAGTTGAGTGAAATGAACTGATTGAATCGGCTGGGCCAAACCCAATGCGGTCCACCCGAGCCTTGTTTTGTGGAATGACGTGTGTTTGCATGGTTTGGCCGAGACGAAGGGCAAGGGGCCTATCGGGCCCGCCAAGCCCATTAACCAAACCGAGTAAGGGTGCAAACCCTAAGCTCCAAGGAATTTGGGCTTTCAAGCACAAAACTAGACCGCGGGCCCCAAGCCCAATGTCCAATGCACTTTTGCAAAGATAAATAAAGACATGTTAAAAACAATTTTGGCAACCATCATGGGGGCCCACCTAAGGGCCCGCAAACCAATGCCAACCCATTTTTTGCATGAAAGCCACTTAAATCTTTAAATTAAAATTTAAGATAAAATCAATTCACTAAACCTAAACCCAAAGGGCTTCTCAGGTTAGACTGAGGTCCACCAAGGGATTTGTGGGCTTAACCAAGCCCACCAGGGACACCATGGGTCTTCCAACGGGGCCCACCCAATCAAACTCAGACCACCTAATTAACAAGATAAAACCAATTAAACGGGACCCACACCACTCAGGTGGTCCCACCAGACTTAACCAAATGGCATGCAGGATTAGGAATCGGGTGAGACCAAAGTAAGTTGACTCAAGCCAGGGAACCCGTGGGACCCGTCACCCGACGGGGTGATTTGGGGTGTCTACGGACTTCCCCAGACCGCAATCGAGACCTTACTTAGAATCTCAAGTCGCGGACCAAAGCCCAAAATAGACAAGATTAGGCATCGAGGTGTCCGCCTGCACCCCATCAAGTGGTGGCGACTTCGAATTTTCCTGTGTGGCGTTTCCGACGCGCGCACAAAATTCTAGAATCCCTCCACTTAACCCTAAGGCTATTTTCGAGAATTCCCACTCTTAGAACAGGGATAAGATAGTAAAAAGTGCAAACTTTCGGAAATCTTCAATTTTTGAGCAAAACACTTGTATCCGACGACTCAGGTCGGATACAAGTAATTACCCTTGTATCCGACACAATGCATTGGATACAATAGAATTTATTTGTATCCGATGAGTTCTGTCGGATACAAAGAAAAATCCTTTTAGCTGAATTTTTGCGCAGGCAATACTTATTTACATGTAATATCATTTAAGTAAATGTCCTTGTATTTTTTAATCTCCATTTACTTAAGATATTACATATAAATAAGCAAACACCCCCCCACCCAATTTGAATCCATTAAAAATAGTTCCAGACCCAAATTCCAAGTGAATAAAAAGTCAATTTTCCAGTTCTAGGCTAAATTCCAGTTTTTCAGGTCCGGATTACAATATGTTAAAACCAAGGTATTCGTCAAGATTTAAAATCTCAAAAAATTCATTTATGCAATAACATGGCTAAAAACCTTATTATCGGGAAAAATTATCTTGAAATCTTGCCTTAAAAAATATTTCATTTTTGGGGGTCAAAAATCAACAAAATTCAACAGGAGAAAGTTTGACTTTGCGCAAAAGATTGAATTTGGGCCCTTTCCTATGTGGTTTTGGATTCAAATGGATTAAGGATCTCAAACCCAATGCTAAGAATTGAAAATTCCAATAAAATATTTCTCTCCTTCAAGATTTATCAAAAATCGTGCAATTTTGGGGTGTCTACAACTGCCCCATTTTGCTGGAGTTGTAGCACAATGAACAACAAAGAACAGACAACTCAAAATTGCACGTTTGAAAGACACCTCATTAATTGAACTTGCTTTGGTCAAACAAATGAGTGATAAAAAACATGAATTTGAAGATAGCCAATGAAACCCTTGCTTGAAGTCTAACGGGGTGGCGTCTCTTCCTTATCTCAGATTTCTTTGAGCTCTCGTGGCTATGAAAAGAAATCTAAGATAAGCAAATTTTAAAAAGAAGGTGGATTTAAAATTGACCTCTGCAAACTCAATTGCTTTTGATGTTTTTCACTTTGCAGCTCAACAATAAGGAAGGAAATATTTTATTGAATTTTTTTCATTGATTTTTTTTTATTTGACATACCTGGGTGTCATTTGATGCCCAAACCTGTGCTTCAATATTCCACAACCTGCTTTTGCTTCTTCATCTTCTTGCTCTCTCCATAATGATGTATGTGATCTTGCTACCCATACCCTGCTTTCATTCTTTTCAACTGTCCAAGTAAATGCTTCTTCTTGATTGATGGATTTGAGAATCATGATCTGTTGATCTAACCTCATACCCTTACTACCCATGATCTCTTCTTCATGCCTTCTTACTGCCCCAGTAAAATCCTTCTTCAGAATTGGGAACCCTTGTTTAAAGGAGAAAACACGCAACTGCTTCGAAGCTTCTTCTCTTTTTTTTTTTTTTCAAATCCAAAGACTAGCTTGACTGCTTCTTCCAGATGCTATAATTCATTTCAATGAAAACCCAGAGGGAAAGACACTGAGCATGCCCCGGTTTTGATTACTTGAAGAAGTATTTGCCCTTCAGTAGAGATGATCCTGTTTTTCCCTTCTCTTTTTTTTTCCTTTTTCTCTTTCTTTTCTTTTTTTTTTTTAACAATACATTGAAATATTTTCCTCTTTTTACAGCTTTGGTTACTTGACCATCTGAGTTAAATTGAGGAGATCAATCGACACTTCTTTCCAAGCCTGAAAGTTCCCGTCTTGATGAGCAACCGGGGGTGTCCCGACATCCCAGGAGTCAGGCAGGGTTGGTTTACTTTCTTGGCTACACTCCAGGATGATTAGGTGAGGTGGCTTGGTGCTTATCAACCAAATGCAGAGACAGTGATCAGCTTCAGAGACAGGAACTTTTTGGTTCTGGCAGGTTTGAGAGATGCTGTCCTCTACCTTCCCTTGCGTGTTCTTCGGCAATTTAGAACGACCTAGGGGATTATAACCTCAAGTGGATATGAGGACTATCTTGGACCACTTTCACCAACCACCATAAAGCTGAATGCCTGGTTGATGAGGGAATGGTCCTATGTTCGTTTCCTGCGAGGCCCAGTCTTCTCAGAGGCTCATGTGAAGGACTACCTTTTCTAGATCAAGGAACAGATTCAAAGTCAGGCCCCAGTACTCGAGGATCCTCCTGCAGTTCTCACTCCTACTTATGAAGACATCCTGGAGTCCGAGAGAGCATCTCACAAGCGACTTCAGTAGATATGGGTTCGAGAGGCCCAGGAGCTTAGAATATGAGGTATTTATCTGGAGAGGCAACTTAAGGAGCAAATATCTCATCGCACTGCTATGGAGGAGAAGCTGGAGGAGCAGAGACAGGCTTGCCGTTTCGAAGTCCGGATGATACGGCAGAAGTACTAGGATGCTTTAGCCCACCTTAGGAGCATGAGGACCCAGCAAACCCTTTCAGATGAGGTTATCTCCTTCTTGAGTGACCCTAATGCAGAGGGGGCTTCTGGAGTGATTGCAGCTCAGGCAGCTCGGATTCAGGAGCTTGAGGAGCGACAAGGGGATAGGGATTAGTTTCTTTTCTGCACTTTTTTTCTTTTTTCTTTTTTCATACCTTTGTACGAAAGCAAACTCCAAAGTGAAAATACAAAGGATTTAATTCAAAAATAAGTTTTTTATGCTATTGGCCTCAAAATGCTCAGATGCTTGTAAAAACAAAGGTTTTATAAAAAAGTATTTGATTTATCATCACTGGCCAAAGTATAGTTTTTCTTTTTTTTATATTTTTTTGTATTCTTTTGAAATTTGGTCCACAACATTTAATCACATATAATTAAAGGAATTAAAACCAGGTTGAATAATGAAAAGGGTAATCCAAGTAATAGGGAGAGATCAAATTTGTCTATTCTAGGACCTTTAGAGTCATCCCCAAATGGCTTTTCTTCCATGTTTGACCCCGTTATTCCCAATCTGCTCAGTCTCAGTACTTGTGCTGATTTCACTTTAAGCCTGGATATCAATGATCAACTCAACCTCTGTTTTTTTTCTTTTTTTTTTCTTTTTTTCTTTTTTTTGCCAATATTGTCCCCAGCGCCAGTTACGGTTTTCACTGGGGCCGGCTTCTGCATTCTGTCATTACCAATCTTACTCTAAAATTTGAATGAACACACTAAGATCACCGAGGGCTTAAAAATAGGACGAAACAAAGGCTAGGCTTGGTTTATGAAATAAAAGGTATTAAAGGCTCAAAATTTTCAAATATGAAAATAGGTCAACCGGACTTACAGTCATGATGAATTCCTTTTTGCACTTGGCTTTCATTTGCCACTTTTGCCCTTTTTTTCTTTTTTCTTTTTTTCTTTTCCTTTATTTTTGCCCCAATATAAGTCTGTAAATCCAGTTTAGGTTTATCAAAGAAACGAATCAACTCAACTTGGCAAGACTAGGGATTAAAATTTTGAAGGAAATAAAGAAAGATGGCCTCGGATCATTTCCTAGTAATATTCAATCAAGGAAAATACATTTTTACTACATCAGAGTTAATTGGCTCTGGAAAATCTGTCCCATCCATTTCTGTTAAGATGAGAGCACCCCCTGATAAGACATTCTTGATGACATAAGGCCCTTCCCAATTTGGTTTGAATTTTCCACGAGGGCCTTCCAAAAATGGTAAGATTTTCTTTAGTACCAAATTTCCCTCCTGGAAAGTTCTGGGCTTCACCTTCTTATTGTACCATTCTCCTCTGATACAATTGGCCATGACAAAGTGCCTTCAAACGCTTTTCCTCTATCAGGTTGAGTTGATCATGTCTTGACTGTATCTATTCAGCTTCTTCCATTTCTACTTCCACTGGCAAAACTGCTTCCATCCCATAGACTAAGGAATACGGGGTTGCCCCGGTTGAGGTCCGAATTGAGGTCCTGTAGGCATGTAGAGCAAGTAGTAGCATTTCGTGCCAATCTCTGTAACTTACTACCATCTTTTGAATGATTTTCTTTATATTTTTGTTTGCTGCTTCTACTGCCCCATTCATCTTTGGCCTTTACGGAGCTGATTTATGGTGGGTGATCTGAAACTACTCACATAATTTCTTCATATCCTTGTTCTTAATATTTGAAGCATTTTCTAATACTATGGTACTTGGCAGTCCATAGCGACAAATGATATTGTGCTTCAAAAACTTAAGAACATGGTTACTTGTGATATTTGCATATGAAGCTGCCTCCACCCACTTGGTGAAATAATCAATTGCTACCAGAATAAACCTGTGCCCATTCGATGCCTTTGGTGAGATCATGCCAATGACGTCTATGCCCCACATGGAAAAGGGCCATGGTGAAGTCATGTTATGCAGCTTACTTGGGGGTGCATGCTTGTTATCAGCATATACTTGGCAAAGATGAAACCTTTTGACATGTATGTAGCAATTGTGCTCCATCGTCGAGTAATAGTATCCTAATCGCAGAATCTTCTTGGCAAGCATGTGGCCATTCGTCCACAGACTCCTCCATGTACAATTTCAATCAACATTTCCGACTCAGCCTTAGCAACACATCTGAGCAGAATATCATTATGTGACCTCTTGTACAACTGTCCACCACTTAGCAAAAACTAACCAGCTAATCTCTGTATTGTCCTTTTCTCAGTAGAAGTGGAATTTCCTGGCAGACTCATATCACTCAAGAAGTTTTGGATGTCTTAGAACCATGGTACTTCCTCTTTTGGTGCTCCTTCTAGAAAAAGACAATAAGCCGGTTCATCTCTGACCTCAATTTCCAGTGGTTTAATATCTACCCCTTCTGGCATGTTGACCATTGAAGCCAATGTTGCTAGAGCGTCTGCAAATTAGTTCTTGGCCCTGGCATATAGTTGAAGGAAATTCGAGTAAATTTTGTGCTTATTTCTTCCAAATACTGGTGATAGGGGATCAATTTGTGATTCTTGGTTTTCCATTCACCAGTTGTTTGGAAGATGATAAGACTCGAATCCCCGTATACGTCAAGTTCCTTGACCTCATGGTCTAAGGCAGCTTGCAACCCAATTATGCATGCTTCATATTCTACAATATTATTTGTGCACTGGAATCTCAACTATACTGCGATTGGGATGTGTGAACCATCTGGCTTGACCAAAACTGCCCCTATTCCATTTCCATTCATATTGGCGGCCCCATCGAAGAACATTTGCTAAGAACTTTCATTTTCTTCTTCTTTAGAAAACAGGATTGCCTCATCAGGAAAGTTGGTCTTCAAGGGTTGGTATTCTGGTAAATGATGTGCAGCTAAGTGATCAGCAATTGCTTGACCTTTGATCGCCTTCTGTGTGATGTACGTGAGGTCAAACTCGGATAGTAACAGCTGCCACTTTGTCGTTCTGCCAGTCAGTGCCGGTTTCTCAAATAAATACTTCAGAGGGTCCATCCGGGATATCAGTAATGTGGAATGACTGAGGAAGTAATGCCTCTATCTTTGAGTGGCCCACACTAGTGCACAACATGTCTTTTCTAAAGGTGAGTACTTGGCTTCATATTCTGTGAACTTTTTACTTAGATAGTTAATTGCCTTTTCCTTTCTACCAGTCTCTTCATGCTGCCCCAAGACACATCCCATTGATGTCTCCAACACTGACAAGTACAGAATCAACGGTCTTCCTGGAGTTGGTGGCACTAGAACAGGTGGATTCAATAAATATTCCTTTATTGTATCAAAGGCCTGTTGGCAATGCTCATTCCAGACCGTCGGGTTGTCTTTTCTCAGACGCTTGAAAATTGGTTCACAAATGGCGGTGAGCTGTGCTATGAACCGGCTTATATATTGAATCCGTCCGATAAAACCACGAACCTCATTCTCTGTTCTGGGTGCTGGCATTTCAATTATCGCCTTGGATTTAGCTGGGTCGATCTCAATTCCTCTTCCACTCACTATAAATCCCAGAAATTTTTCGGATATAGCCCCAAAGACGCATTTTGCCGAGTTGAGCCGTAGACTGTACTTCCTGAGTCAATCAAACACTTTCTTCAGATTGATCAAGTGGTCCTTTTCTTCACATTATTTGGCAATCATATCGTCTACATAGACCTCCATCTCCTTGTGAATCATGTTGTGGAATAGTGCTGTCATAGCCCGCTGGTAGGTTACTCCGGCATTCTTAAGCCCAAATGGCATGACAGTGTAGTGGAAGGTACCCCAAGGTGTGATGAATGCTGTTTTCTCTTGATCTTCCTTAGCCATCTTGATCTGATTGTACCCAGAGAAGCCGTCCATGAAGGATAACAGGCTATGTACAGCAGTGTTGTCCACCAAGATGTCAATGTGTGGAAGCGGAAAATCATCCTTTGGGCTTGCCTTGTTCAAATCTCTGTAGTCCACACACATTCTGACTTTTCCATTCTTCTTTAGTACTGTCACTATGTTTGCGAGCCATTTGGGGTATGTGGAGACTGCCAAAAATTCTGCTCGAAATTGTTTGACCACTTCATCCTTGACCTTCAGGGTCCACTCAGGTTTCAATCTTCTCAGCTTTTGCTTAATTGGCTTAACCCCTGGCAAAATTGGTAGCTTGTGCACAACCATGTCAGTGTCCAACCCTAGCATGTCCCGATATGACCATGCAAATACATCTTTATAGTCTGCCAGAAACCGTGACATTTCGTTACGCTGCACTTTAGATAGACATGCCCCAATCTTCACTATTTTTGGGTCATCTTCGGTCCCAAGGTTTATTGATATGGTCTCCTCAATATTAGGTTGGACCCCCTTTTCATGACGCTCCAACTGATATTCAATTTCCTTTGGAAGGTCTTCTTCTTCGACCTTGATCTCTTCTTCGATCCCCATGAGGTCAAAGTCGAGCTCAAGGTCGAAGTCATACTCATCCTGGTCTAATTCCGTTTGCTTATATGGTTCATAAGTGGTTTGGACCTTTTTGAAAAAATTAAATTTTCTAGAAAAAATAGAAAAATCTTTTTGTGTTTTTTGTGAGCCTTCTACAAAAACTCTCCCTGAAGACGAAGGCTCATTAGGACCTTCAGGGAAATGGCATTCCACTAATGGAATTTTTTTTGGAAGCTGCGTCTGTTTGCCAATCAAACGCTGCTTCAAAGGTAAGGGGAGTTTCCTCCCAATTATTTAAAATAAAATTTTCAGGAGTAGGAGAAATTGTGCAAGCCTGCTTCTCAAGCCCAAAATCCAATGCCATCATCACCGGTGGAATTGTACTGTCCTTTTCTGCTGTGGGGCCCGAACCAGATATAACCTCATCCGGAACTTTTATTGCTGTCCAGTCAATGAAAGGCAGCTCCTTTTCTTCATCAACCTCATCACCTTTAGTCATGGTGAAGAAAGCCCCGACATCCTCAAAAACGTCCCTTTGCTGTTCTGGCTGTGGCCCAGGCTGGTCTATTGCCTCAAGTGCAGAACGTGGATTGTAAAGTTGTAGAGTAGGGGTGTATGGTTTCTGAAAAGGATTGATGTTTCGGTACGAAGGCCCTAACTAATCCAAGGGAGGAGACAGTTGGATTGTATGAGAGGGTTTAGGAAAATTTTCCCTTATATAAGGGAACTTCCTCTCTGCTTTGCCTTCTCCTGCCTGCTTCTGTCTTCTCCAACCTCTTGGTTTAAATCCCAACCCGACTCTAGGGATAAGCTTCTTAGCCCTTACTGGTTCCAATCTCCCTTGAAAGTTGACACCCAGACCCTTTCCAGGATGGAAATTGTATTTCTTCTTTATTTTCTCTACCATCTTCTCAGCACATGTCATTTTCTCTTTCTTGCCCTCACACCCCCCCAGGTATGAAATTTACTGTCTCAAACTGAAATGAGTGGAATGCAATTTTATCGACAGTTAGATCAACATTTATGAAGGGTACATCAGGTGACACAATAGGAGGTACCAAGTTCTCAGCTAGGATAGTTATCACCCTTTGTCCTCTTATGTATTTCACCCTTTGGTGAAGAGTGGATGGTATTGCCCTAGCCGAGTGTATCCACGGCCTCCCTAGGAGCAGATTGAATGCTGCTGGGATATCCATCACTTCAAATGTGATGTTGAAGATATTCGGTCCAATGGTGACCGGCAGTTCAATCTCCCCTAGGGAGTGTGTCTTAGAGCTTTCAAAAGCCCTCACAACCCTTCCATTCTGCTTGATCTTTGATTGATTCAAACCAAGTTTGGCAAAAGTGATTAACGGGCAAACATTTAAAGCCGACTCGTTGTCAATTAAAACCCGTGCCACCATGCTGCCCTTACAAAGCACAGTGATGTGCAAAGGGTCAACATGGTAACACCCACTTGGGCTTATCTCACCTTCAAAAAAACTTATGACATTGTGAGATAAAATTTGACCAACCATTTTGCCTAGTTGGTCCGGATCAATAGCCTTGGGTACGTGTGCACTCTAAAGTACCCTTAACAATGCATCCCTGTGCTTTTCAGAATTTAGCAGAAGTCCCAGTATTGAAATCTGGGCAGGGACCTTGTTCAACTGCTCGACAATATTGAATTCACTTTTCTTTATTATTTTTATGAGGTCTGCTACCTCATTTTCTGAATCCTTGGGGGTGTCCTCCCCTATTTTTGTTTTTCCTCTCATTTTCTTCTTTTCCTCTGTTTCTTTTCTTTCTTTCTCCCCCTCTGGTTCTTTTTCTTTCTCTTCTCCTCCTACACATCTTCCTGACCTCGTCATGAGGTTTACCTCCTCATGGTTCTGGTTCCTGACCACTGGAACCGTAGCCATAACCCCCTCGATGTAATTCCATGGTACAGCTACTTTCAGAATAGGCTAGTTTAGGGACATTGATCACCAATGGCTGGAGTTTGGACCGGGATGTGGGATTTGGTCTAGGATTACCACAACCAGGAGGAACATTTACAACCAGAGGTTGAAGCTGCTTGGGTATGGTTGGACCAGAAGAGGTGATGGATGCAGTGGTGGGGTCATAGTTGATGATCAGGAAAGTCTTTGATGGTCTGGCTGGAGAGCTGGTGGGTGAACCGCAATTAAAGACCAAGGGAGGCCTTGCAATGTTCATCTGGGCCATGAGAGTGGAGACCCAATCCAAGCAGGAGCTAATGTCCTCAGCAGTACGATCATTCTTCTGGGAGATGACGTTGATTTCATCCTCCTCTCTTTCCTGGAAGAACTCAACCCTAACTGAAGTTCCCACAGGAGCGATCAACTGGGAAGGGTCAAAAGTCCTTTGAAAGGGAGAGATGGTTACCACTGTGTTGGACGGGCCTGCCCCATTGTGATAAAGCAGGGGGTTTTGTTTAATATCATTTCCGGACGGAGCGGACGCAGCAGTATTATAGACCAACGCCTTCTGGTCCAACAGATCTTGGACAGTGTGCTTCAGCACCCAACAATTGTCCGTAGAATGTCCCGGTGCACCCATGTGAAAGTCACAGGTGGCTAACTGATCAAAGTTCTTCCCCTTAGAGGCATTTGGGTTCGGCTCCTTCAGGGTCACATATCCTTCCCTCAGCAAGGTTGGCAACAGTTGGGAAAGAGATACAGGAAGAGGAGTGAAAACCCTATTCCTTCTTGTCACCATCCAAGTCTCTCTCTCTTCCTTGGTAAAAGCCCTCCTCTGATTTACTGGCACAGAAGGATCAAAATTGACATTGTGTGGAGTTTGATACGACTGATGGGCCTGCTAGGCTTGCTGGGGTGCAGAAACATTAATGCTAAGTGGCCTTTTAGGAGGAGGAGCTTGCAGCAAGTTTACCTCTCGTTCTTTTCTTGCCCCGTTCTTTTTGAATCCAGTTCCTATCTTCTGCGCAAAGGAGGTGGAAGAATCTAACTGGCTGGCTATAGCAGAATAATCAATTAGCTTTCCAGATCTGACCCCATCCTCGATCCGGTCAGCCACTTGTACCAGAGCAGACAATTGGTGGTAGTCTGGCCCACCAAGTGGTTGTAGAAGGGCTGCCTCAGTGTACTTATGAAGGTTGAGATCATTTCAGGCTCTAGCATAGGTGGCCTGACTTGGGAGGCAGTCTCTCTCCATCTCTTGGCGTACTACCTTACTGATTCATCCTTCCCCTTGCTCATTCTCATTACATCGTACCGATCTGGCACGATCTTAGAATTGAACTTGTACAGGGCCAGAAAGGCATCCGCCAAGTCCTTCCATCTCCTTATTCTTCCATGGTCCATGGTGGCAAACCACCTCAAAGCAGCTCCAGTCAGACTCCTCTGGAACAACTGGATCAGAATGCCATCATCTCGACCAAATTGGCATAGGGCCCCACAATAAAGCTTCAGATGGCTCATGGGACAGCTAGTACCGTCGTACTTGTCAAAGTCCGGGCATTTGAATTTGGCCGGTAAGCAGACATCGGGGTACATGCATAAGTCATCGAAGGTGGTTCCACCATAGCTACTCACCCCCTTTACCTCCTTTAGTTCTTCCTGCATCCTCTCCATCTGGTGCAGAAGTTTCCTTTCCATCTCGTTTCTTGCTCTTTCCTTTTCCATTTCTTTCTCAGATTCCACAGTATTCTCCCTTATCAGAACGGGTTCAGGGACTGGTTCAGAAATAGGTTCCGGCATGGGTTGAGCCGGAGGTGGAATGTTGGTCTGAGGTGGCGGTGCTTGGTTAGAGGTGGAGGCCTGGTTTTGGGCTTGGGCTTGTTGGGCCTGAGCCGCCAGTAGATCCCCTAACAGTTTGGCAAGTCCTACCACTTGCTCTTGCAGTTGAGCAAAGTCTTGAGCTGGGACAGTAGCTTGGGCTTGGTTCTCAGCCGGATTCATTGCTCGAGCTTTGGATCTAGTCACGGGAGCAATGGTTGCGAGTAATGTGTACTTGGATAAGGAAAAACAAGAAAATATGTTAGCACCAGTTTAATCTTAATTACACACCTATAAATGTAGACATGAAAGGTAGGTGAACATAGGCTGGGATTTTTTTTGTGTCTTTTTATTTTTATTTTTTATAGAATTGTTGGAATATTTAGGGCTTCCAAGTGTCCCACAAATTTTTTAATTTGATTGGAGAAAAGGACCAACCAAAGGATTTTTTTTGGAATATTCTAGGGCTTCCAAGTGTTTCAAAAAATTTTTAATTTGATTGGAGAAAAAGACCAACCAAATGATTTTTTGGAATATTTTAGGGCTTCCAAATGTCCCACAAATTTTTAACTTGATTGGAGAAAAGGACCAACCAAGGATTTTTTTTGGAATATTTTAGGACTTCCAAATGTCCTACAAATTTTTTAATTTGATTGGAGAAAAGGACCAACCAAAGGATTGTTTGGAATATTTTAGGGCTTCCAAATGTCCCACAAATTTTTAACTTGATTGGAGAAAAGGACTGCTAGCACCTGATTTTCGCACCCCCAAAATGCAGAAAATAAAAATTTTAATTAAAAAGTCAAACCCCAAGGGGGCCAAAAATTGACTTTTTCATCAAAAGGGATTTGGCCATCAAACTTCATCTCATTGAAAAGAGCATTTTGACATGGTTCCAACGCAACTAAGTTTGCTGGAATCGGAGTCCGGACGAGAAAGTTATGGCTCAATCAAACTTTTTGGGGAGCAAAAGTTGACTTTTTGCTTGACCCAAATTCAAGTGCTTAATTTAATCCCATTGGATAGAGCGTTCCGAGCTGATTCCAACGACACTAAGTTTGCTGAAATCGGACATCGGACGAAGAAGTTACGGGCAATTGAAGTTTCAAGAAAACTGCCCATGTGGCAAAGTCAGCAGCAAAAAGCAGAATAAATGAATAAAATAAATAAAATAATTGTTTTTAGAAAATATCTTAATTTTTTAATAATATTTTAATAAATATCTGAAGATATTTGTAATAAAATAATAATAAATAGGAATAGAATTTGTTTAAAAATTAAATTTGATAAAAATTTGAAATCCAAACATTTAAAAAAAGTGCTGACCGCATTTTAAGTGCGGTCGAGGCATGACTGCACTTAAAATGCAGTCAAAACCTTCCAAAAGCAGGACACGCGTCCCGTACGGCGCCAGCTGTCCGATTCGGATGTGATTTAGATTCGACTGCACTTGAAATGCGGTCGCTCGGATTTTGCCTATAAATAGCCCCCCTCCCCCCATTCGAACCAAGAGGAAGGAAGAGAGATAAAGGGAGAGGAAAGGAGAGAAAAGAGAGAGAAAGAGAGGGAGCCCTGCCCGGTCGACCCCCTGCCTTTCTGCAGATATTCTTTTATACCCAAAATACCCCTAGACCCCTTTCTTTCTATAAAGACCTTTTAGAATCCAATTTCTGAAATTGGGAAGGCTGCTGAGGTGCTGTCCGTGTCAACTAGAGTACCTCTACACCTCCTACAGGCAAGGTAATACTAAGGTAATGTAATGTTTTCTTCAAATATTCATTAAAATAGAAAATCTCTTCAAGAAGCTTTTGTTATTATCTTTAATTTTATCTTTCTTTCTTTTATACTATCCATTTAATTTTGTTGCAACACTGAGGGAGTCCCCATGGTAAAGGGGGACTCCCCGTACAAGAAGAGTGGGGAGGAGAGTATTTTCACGATATCATAAAGTTTTATTTAGAGCCAGGTCTCCATTTCTTTTATTGATCCAATACAAGTGGGGTCTTGTCCTCTTTAACTCTTATTGTACCCCATAATCTTTCTCTCTTTCCTTTCTCGATAAGATCCTCGTAAATACATGGCGTAGGCAGACAAAAGGAGAGTTGAAGTCCTTTTGTCTACGGAACATCAAAAAGAGGACGGTGGGACCAAAAACAGAAGGTTTGAACCTCTTGGAAGCCGGAAAAACACCAACCGAAATTGGCGGAAGGCAAAAGGAGCGGACGAACCATATCTGGTGGTCGCGGCGGTGTTTTTCGAAAATCAGGCCGAAACCGCACTTGTAGTGCGGTCCAGTCTCGACCGCAGTTAATATGCGGTCAGGGCTGAACTGCAGTACATCTGCGGTTTAGCCTAGACCGCATAATAAATGTGGTCAGATCCGAATTAACTTAAAAAATCTGGTTTTTCGACCCGGTTGGACCCAATCCGACCCAAATTGGCTTAACATGACCCTCTGGGCTTCTCGGACTTTTCCAAGCCCATTTTTTAGACTTTGGGCCCAACGGGCCCACCAAAGGCTTCTTGGGCCCTCCAATGGGGCCCATGCTTAGTCTGGCCCAACCAAGGCCCATTTTAAGGAATGGGCCAGAGGCCACTTGGTTAACAACCCGTGGACCAAATCCAAGCCCAATGGGCCCTAAAAAACTTCAACCCACTAACTTTGTATAGATATTAAATAAACCTTTAAATTAAATAGCCAAAATCCAATAAGGGTTACCCAATAACCCAAATTGGGCCTTGGGCTTGATTTAAGCCCAACTTGGATTCCTCTGGGCCTTCCAACGGGGCCCATACCAAACCCACTTCACTAATTGATAAAAAGATAAAATCAAATAAAAAGGGGACCCACACCATCAGTGGTCCCCACTCAGACCAAAATAAGTGTGCATGCTGGCCTAGGAAGGGTGAAAACCAAGTTGACTCAAACCAAGGAGAATCGTGAGACCTGTCAATTGACGGGGTGGGCTAGGGTGTCTTCGGACTTCCCTAGACGTAACCGAGAACTTACTCGGATCTCTAACAAGCCGCAGACCAGGATAAATTAGGCCCGGTTAGGTGCCCTCTTTGTGTCTGCCTGCACCTCTCAGGCAGTGGCGACTCCGAAACAATCCCGAGGCGAGCATCATCTTACATGCACTTCGTCCTGCGGCCGAAATCGGGTGCACACAAGGACCAACCAAGGATTTTTTGGATTATTTTAGGGCTTCCAAATGTCCCACAAATTTTTTAATTTGATTGGAGAAAAGGACCAACGAAGGATTTTTTGGAATATTTTAGGGCTTCCAAATGTCCCACAAATTTTTAACTTGATTGGAGAAAAGGACCAACCAAGGATTTTTTTTGGAATATTTTAGGGTTTCCAAATGTCCCACAAAGTTTTGACTTTGATTAGCAAAATTTCTTTTATTTTCAAGTTTAAAAGCTTGATTGGAACATGTTTGGGGTGAATTGGTATCAAGAAATATGATACCTTGGTTCTCTTTTTATGTATCTTCCTTAAGTTCTAAGGGAAAAATGAATTTGTGTTCCAAGATTAGGTTAAGTCTTTTGTTAAACCTTTTTAACACTTTAACTATCTTTTCATATTCCCCTGGGGTGCCCACAGATTATTCACAATGTTTTAGGCATTTTATTCTCAAAAAAATTAGGATGAAAAATCAATTTGGACATTTCCGGGCTGTATTCGACATGTCAGATCGGCTAAACTCATGATTTATTGTATCCGACGTAACCCATCGGATACATACATACAGTTTTGTTATCGATGACATCTGTCGGATAAGAATAAAATACGGCTTAACCGACCTGAGTTGTCAGTTAATGCCAAAATAACCCTTTTTGACTCATTTTTTCACTAGATTATGTTATCTTTATTCCCATTTAATGTACACCTTGACTTGGCTTCTAAACACAGTCCCCAATTGGACTTTGACATCATATTTGCAAAAATGCATGAATTTTCATGAGGGTACATGCCCCCTCCAACATTGGACACCAATTCATGGATCTTGTACTTTTGGTTGCCTCCTACATGGACTTTGGGTAAGATGACCTCTAAGTAGAGTTAGAGACTCTTCCTATAGGTTACACCAACCTTAGGCTACAAACACTTTTGGGAAAAATTCATCCCAAGCATATGGACACCATGGCTTTTAATTTACATGACATGAAATTAATTAAGAAACATGGTTTTACCTTGCCATTTTGTGTTACCTTCAATATGGTATTCATATTATACCTTGGCCTGTGAAACATGCAAATGGCCTGCCCTCAATTACACCCAATTCCCCAAACATAATTGTTTATTTTAGCTGAAAACGTGTTTCTCCACCTTCAAGCGTATGGTTTTTGGATTTTGGCTTACTTGGCAACTTAGATCTCAAGTCTAGTGATGCCTGGAATCGAATCACAGATCCTATTGTCATCACATCATTGACTCAAGTTCTAAGGTAAATGTTTTCACTTTCGCTTTCCAAAGTATCGACCTTGTTGCACCAAGCTACACACATTCGGGGTTCAACTTCCTATAGGTAATGGGTAAGCTGTGCAAAGAGTTTAAAGTGCTCAAGTGCATTTGAAATTTAAGGTGCATTCACAACATCCCAGCCCCTTCCCACTCTTTTTCGTAGCTATGCATACAATTTCAAGCCAAGGCATAATACAACATCATATTGGAAGTAAGAACACAAGCAAGCAAGATAACAAACCTAAACATGCTTATGACTATCATATACACAAAAGTAACTCCCAAAACATGTTGTCACATTGTACGAACAACAATTAACCAAGAAAAGCATGCTTGGAATCCAAAAGCATCCCATAAATTTCCAAATTTCATGCTCTTTTTTTCCATGCTCAAATTGCATCATTCATACCCCAAATTGAAGTCTAAAAATACAGCAACTAAACATATTGTACAAGAAGTGTTTTATTAGGGAGAACATGCTTAAAAACCCCCAGAATACCTACTGATTTTACTGAGTTTTATGCTCTTCCTTTTCATGCTAAAAATGTATCATTCATACCCAAATTGAAGCCTAAAAATAAAGCAACTAATAATTTGGTACAAGAGGTGTTTTAATTAGGGGAAACATGCTTGAAAACCCTCAAAATACCTACTGAATTTACTGGGTTTATGCTCTTCATTTCCATCATCAAAACATGGCATTAAAGCCCCCAAAACAAAGCATATTCATAAAGATATAACAAGTAAGCATGTATGACAAGATAAGGCCCCTAAACATGATTCTAGACATAACCAAGCAAAATATACATGCTATTATCCTTATGAACTTCTAATCATACAAATTAACTCTAAAATACATCAACATGCTCAAATAAAATACACAAAACAGCAAGCATTCAAAAATAAAAATGAAGCATGAACAAACACAAAACATGGCTTAAATCCACAAGTCCCCAGCAGAGTCGCCAGTTGTGAGACATGGAAAAATCACCAAGTAACTTCCTAAATCATTATACGGGCTCAACAAAATGGGAGGAGTCGCCACCATTCAATTTTAGGTGTGAATGGACACCAAAAGATTAAATCAAATGAAAAAGCAAACTTAGAGTAAAAATAACTCTAAAAATAAAAATGAACCAGAGATGGATAAGGGATTATTATTATGAATAGGGGAAGGTGTTAGGCACCCATATTAATCCACCCAAGGTGGTTGCCAAGTGTTGTTCATGCTAAAGAAAAAGAATGAAAGCTTGCTAATTAAAACAAAAAGACTTGAAAAGGATCAAACACATGTATGATCTTTCCACTTGAATAATCCAATAAATTCTGGACATTCTATGTGGATACATCACCTCTAAGACATTCCCAATTAATGAAAATCAAAGTGAAATTTGAATATAAGCAAGTTGAGGCAAATCCGAAAAATTCAGAAAAAGTGTAGCCTTTTGACCATAAATCATTCAAATCAAATTCAAATTGAATGAAACCAAGTCCATTTGAAAGATTATAACAAATAGAAGATCCATGGAAGTTTTCAAGTAAATCCGGTTAAAATCCTAAGAGTTATGCTCATTTGAAATCTGCTGTTGTAAATTAATAAAAGTAACAAGTGGGCAACTTTGGAAATCTATATATGGAGATTGGCTCCATATAAATGCTTGGAAATTGGCATGAATGAAGTATGTAGTGCCATCTTTTGAATGAAACTAACTCCATACAAAACTTCATCCGGATGTGTCTTGGGTGATCTCCCAAACAGGCCAAGAAGATCACAGATTAGCCCAGGATTGTGCTATTGACCAGTTCTGAGTAAATCATTCACCCAAGATACAAATAAAAGCAAAAAAATCTGAAATCAATTGAATTTGAAATTAGACTCAAAAATGAAAACACAGAAACTAAAATCACTCAAATCGGACTTAAAACGAGCAGATGGTGCTCAGTCAAAGTAACAGGTTCAGCAATTAGGCCTGAACTGACCGGTCCACTTTGGCTGAATGGTATCAAAAAACCACTTCATAAAAATTGATGAAATTTTACAGACACATACTAGACAGCCTCACCTTTCACATGTCTTTAGAATCACTCCAAAATTCATCCGGATGTTGAAGTTATGAGTGTCTGAAGTTAAGGTACAGAAGCTGTCCAGTCTTGACATTTAAAAATAAAATCAATCGAAAACAATGATCAAGCGTGTGTAATCTGCACAATAAGAACTCAAAATCATTTGAAATGAATGTAAAATCCTCCAGAAAAATGTAGGGCACGAATTTGGCTCAAAACTCTCATGGATTTGAGAGAAAATACCAAAATCTCCAAAATTGAGCCAGAATGCCCGAAACTGAGAGGCTAGACCATGAGGACTTCTCTACTCAAAGAAAAACTTGCTTGTAATCCTTGAGAATAATTAGGAAATGTCCCAGAAAGATTTAGGGCAGGGATTCGGTTCATAAATCTCATTGATTAAGAGAATGAACCAAATATGCCCATTTTTGAGACAGAAATCCCGATTTGAGAGATTAGGCTATGAAAAGCCTCCTCTCAAAGGGGGATTAATTGGAATCCATTAAAGGTTCATAAAAAGCTTGATTTAAGGCCATTTGTCTCAGATCTATCACAATGAACATGATAGATCTAAAAAATGAGCCTATTCCATTAAAAACAAGTGTATATGTGCATGTGTAAAAACCATATTTTTTTGGAGGGATTGGAGATCCAATGCCATAAAGAGCATGGATTTTAGTTATTCTCTCCAGAAAATGAAATCAAATTCATAAAAATAATCAAACACATGAATCACAACATATACATTCAAGTTTGAATTAATCAAATGAGGGTTCTAAGAAAGTAAGGTTCCATTCCCATTCTTGTTTCCCTTAGTTCTCTCTTCATCTTTTTTAAGGCTAGAAATAATCTTGGCGTACTTTGAGTAGGGAATGGGGTTTCACACAAACAAAAGGCCATTCAAGAGGGCTCTATGACTAGGGTCAATTCCCATTCTCGTTTCCCCTAGATCTCTCTTCACGTTTTACGGCTAGAGAGAGTCTCAAGGTACTTTGAGTAGGGAAAGGGGCTTCAAGCACAAACAATAGGTCATTATTCTACAGAAAGGTAGAAGAAGAGAGCTAACCCTATAAATTAAAAACAGAAAATTAAAGGAGGGTTAGGGCTTACCTGGGTTCTGGAAGTAATGCAGCAGCAGTTCCCTTCTTCACTTGGAGCTCTTCAATCTCCAATTCTTGGCCATTTGCTTGAAGAGACGCCTCCTATTTATGGGCAAATATTAGGGTAAAGGGGGATCACAATGGAAGACATAAGCAAATGTCTAGAATCCCTCCACTTAATCCTAAGGCTATTTTCGAGAATTCCCACTCTTAGAACAGGGATAAGACAGTAAAAAGTGCAAACTTTCGGAAATCTTCAATTTTTGAGCAAAACACTTGTATCCGACGATTCAGGTCGGATACAAGTAATTACCCTTGTATCCAACACAATGCATCGGATACAATAGAATTTATTTGTATCCGATGAGTTCTGTCGGATACAAAGAAAAATCCTTTTAGCCGAATTTTTGCACAGGCAATACTTATTTACATGTAATATCTTAAGTAAATGGAGATTAAAAAATACGAGGATATTTACTTAAATGATATTACATGTAAATAAGCAAACACCCCCCCCCCCCCCATTTGAATCCATTAAAAATAGTTCCAGACCCAAATTCCAAGTGAATAAAAAGTCAACTTTCCAGTTCTAGGCTAAATTCCGGTTTTTCAGGTCCGGTAAAAAGATTCAATATGTTAAAACCAAGGTATTTGTCAAGATTTAAAATCTCAAAAAAAATTCATTTATGCAATAACATGGCTAAAAACTTGATTACCGTGAAAAATTATCTTGAGATCTTGCGTTAAAAAATATTTCATTTTTTGGGGTCAAAAGTCAACAAAATTCAACCGGAGAAAGTTTGATTTTGCATAAAAGATTGAATTTGGGCCCTTTCCTCTGTGGTTTTGGATTCAAATGGATTAAGGATCTCAAACCCAATGCTAAGAATTGAAAATTCCAATAAAATATTTCTCTCCTTCAAGATTTATCAAAAATCGTGCAATTTTGGGGTGTCTACATTACCGGACCTGAAAAATCAGAATTTAGCCTTGAACTGGAAAGTTGACTTTTTATTCACTTGGAATTTGGGTCTACAACTATTTTAATGGATTCAAATGGGGGGGGGGGGGTGTTTGCTTATTTACATGTAATATCTTAATTAAATGGAGATTAAAAAATACAAAGACATTTACTTAAATGATATTACATGTAAATAAGTATTGCCTCTACAGAAACTGGTCAAAAAAGCGTAAAAAATGGTCAAACCTGTTTTGACAGCATTTGTAATGCAGTCTGGTTTTGACCGCAGTTTATATGCGGTCAAGGCACAACCGCATTATATATGCGGTCACGGGCTTTTTTGAGCAAATTCGTTATTTTTCGATTTCTGCGCCATATTTACCTTCAAACCTCTCTCTGGAAGATTCGAATTTCCTTTTTTACCCTCCGTGGTTTAATTGATTTACCTTAACTCCTTCTTTGAAACTCAATTGGAACATTTTAGAAACTTATTTTAGCATACCCCTGGGACCAACCATGCCCCTAGGTTTGCCTATAAATAGAGGGTCTCTCCTCAAGCAAATGGCTGAGCATCTGAAGCTTGAGGAGCTCCAAGTGAAGAAGGGAACCCCTGCCTCTCTACTTTCTCAATCTAGGTAAGTCCATTTTCTCTTTTATTTTCTGTTTTTAATTCTATAGATAGTCTGATATTCTCCTTTTTGTAGAATAAGGCCTAGTTCTTATTTGTATTCTCAAACCTGCCTCCAAGTACCTCAAGACTCCTCTCTAGCTGTAAAACGTGAAGAGAGAGCTTGGGGAAAAGGGAACAGGTGGATCCTTAGAATAGTATTCTATAATCTGTTTTTCTCCTTTTTTGTATAATAAGGCCTTTTTGTGTTTGTATTCCCAAACCTATCTCCAAGTACCTCAAGACTCATCTCTAGCTGTAAAACGTGAAGAGAGAGCTAGGGGAAGGGGAACAGGTGGATCCTTAGAATAGAACCCTATAGTATGTTCTTCTCTCTTTTTTGTAGCATAAGGCCATTGGATTGTGTTTGTATTCCCAAACCTATCTCCAAGTACCTCAAGACTCCTCTCTAGCCGAAAACGTGAAGAGAGAGCTAAGGGAAAAGTGATCAAGTGGATCCATAGGATAGACCCCTATGTGCTATAATATGTGATATATGGTTTTTATTACTCTGTTGATGTTTTGTGAGTGTTTTATTTTGAATCTGGAAATCCTATGGATCCATGCTGTTTATAGCATGAGATTCCCACTTCCTCCTACATTTTGGTTTTTCACACACCATTGCACCTATACCACCGTTTTCTTGATTTTGGTGATATTTGGCTAGGATTTTGGATCTATCATAATTTATATGGTAGATCTGAAATTAGAAGCCTTAAAGTAACCTCTAGGGTTTTATGAGGTGATTTTGAAGCTATTTAAATCTTGAAGAGAGGATCATATGGTCTAAACTCTCCATTTTGATTTTTTTTTTCATCAACATGGGTTGATTGGAATTATATCTCTCAACTAATGAGAGATATGGATCAGATCTGTACCCTAAAGAACTTTACTCTTCAATGTTTTAATCAAGAGATTTCAATATGGTTTTTCAACCTTTTAACGGTTTAGCCTAAAGCTAGTTTTTCAGTTTATACTTTAGATTGGTTTTCTTTGATTTTATCTCAATTTTATTTCAGACATGAAACCCTAGAAATTGTGTGATCATATTGAAAGTTCTGAATTAATCGGGCTATTCATATGAACAACGATACACTTTTGTTACTTTTATGATTTTTTCTTTATTAAGCAAGCTTTCTTTATTTTTAACATGAACAATACCTGGCAACCATGTAACGCCCCGGATCCGAGTCACATGAAAAACCCGTAACTCGTCTCCAGAGGTTATTATAAAACACAGGATCACAATATCAGAGTGAAGGAAAAACATGAATACAACAATAACTATATAACAAAGTGCGCTAAATAATCCCAAACGAAAATAAACTCACATGACCAAGTAACTACCCGCAAGTATCGTCCTCTCCAGGAGCAGCTGAAAACAAAACAAAACAATACGGAATGAGATACGAATATCCCAGTGAGCAGCACATGCATGCACAAATACATTTATTTCAGTTCTAAAACATGCCACGGTTATAAACCATATACAATGATGATAACACACATATTCCGAATAATCCGACTAAACTTCAATAATCCAATTCATATCAATGCGGAAAACCATCAGGTAAATCAAGCAATAACAATCCATTTTCAATCCCGAAACCATCGATAAAATAATGATTAACTGACAACAACATAGCAATTAACCATAATTTCGTATCTCAAGATATAATTCCAGATATACCAATATCATATAACACAAAGTCTTCTCATAACCATGCCCACGCCTCCAAATGTATATCCGGCCTACTCAGGGTTTCGGATATTGAAATGACTGCGTCATCCAATGCAGGCCTACTTCCCGGGTTTCTGCATTGACAACCAGGCCTACTCAGGGTTTCTGGTTGCTCTACACCGGCGGGAGGTACAATACTCAATAATCGGTAAACAATATTCCATGAACCATAAATACCAACAAACCAGCGAATAAAACATATCACGTCAAACAAAATCAAATACCAACATTGGTCAATGTCATGACTATTGTTTAGTTGATAAATTAAACATGCCAAGTAGACACTCCACACCTCCATGTACACAGTTCCGGCCTACTCAGGGTTTCGGAACTCTGAAATGACGGCCTACTCAGGGTTTCGTCATCCAATGCAGGCCTACTCCCTGGGTTTCTGCATTGACAACCAGGCCTACTCAGGGTTTCTGGCTGCTCTACACCGGTCGTGGCAACACACAAGGCCATGCAATTCCAACAACCAACAATAACATCACATTACTAAGCTTAAACATCTGGATCCAGGACAAGCTAGACCAAAACAGTAAAACATCGTATAATCTCAATTCCAATATCAAAATAAAACCATTCATTCCACATCATGTAAAACTCATCACAATTCATCACCTGTCCCTCTGGACCAAGCAGTACCTCAAGTACTTTCAGTATTTTTCTCATTTCCGTAACACATGTCATTTGAAAGTAAAACTCAATTCAGTCATACCAAGGAAATCTTTACAATATTTTTAAAGTTTCCAAACCAGTGAAACCAAAATAGAATAACTCCTCAATCAATGCAGTGTATAAAACAGAGGAAATGTAACTAGTAACTCTTAGTGGTTTGGTATCCGGCATAACATTCATAAATAACCTAAACTCAACTTGAAAGCTTTTAAGAAGTTCACTAAATTTTCCTCTAATAGTTTCCTAGGCAAAATAGATTCCCAGGATTCCCAAACAAGTGAATAGTGAAGTGGTTTAATCCTCAAGTAACCCAAATACCCTTAGTTAAATCAAATCTCCAATTCAGTAAGCAAAATAGGTCTGCCGCTCACTTCCTAAGGTGGGCGCGAGGTGAGCGCCGGTCGGCGGTGAAGAAATGGGGTAAAATCGACCTACCGCTCACTCGACGCTAGGTGAGCGTGAGCCGAGCGTGAGATGGGCGTGAGGTGGGCGCGAGATTCGCGCGAGATGAGCGCATAGTTTTCTGCTGAGCGCGAGCTGAGCACCAGCCGGGCGCGAGCTCGGTGGTGGGTCGTGTTTAACGGGGCGCCTACCTCTGAGGTGAGCGCCGGTGAGCGCGAGGTGGGCGGATACCCCTGTGATTTTTGTATCTCTGTTATTCCAAGATCTACAAGACTGGCCGGTTTGTTTACCTCTGTAATTGTTCTACTACACTCCTAATACTCCCAGAAGACTTCCCAACCATATTTGGAATTAATCTAAACACTTTTATTTTTAAAGATAAAATTCAGTCCGAAGACTCTGTTCATGTCATTTCCCGAAAACTAGAAAAACCAGAAAACCAGAAACTCATACATCATTTAAGCTACAAAACATGCATAAGAATAAGCTCACGAAAACCTCAAACGCAAAACCCCAGTTGTAAATCAGTGCTACTCACCGTATGCGCTTAATCCCAGAACAACAGCATCTTCCACAACCGGCCGAGCACGACTCCGGCTGCGCGCGAAGATGAAATGGTAGCCGCACGAATCCTCTGCTCACGAGAGAAATAACCCGAAGAAATCCGACTCCAATAACCTCCTAGTATTTCTTCCGATTCTTGTTCTTCACGGGAATAATCCTAATCGCCATTAACAGCCGCAATCGCCAAGTCGCCCAGTTCTCCAGATAACGAGACTAACGAAAAATATTTCCATAAGTACGATACGAGTATTCGTTTAAACCCAAACCCTAATTTCCCCTTTTGGTATATTTACCTTGCGATACATACGCCGCTCGATAACTCTTTAAACCCTTGATCCTATGCGCACTCGCCCACTGGAAACCCTACATGTTCCGGCCACTTAGGTTATTCTCTTTGACAACTAATGACCACAAATCTCCAGCAATAAATAAATTTTGATCAAGCCTGTCCGTAAATCCATGTGTTCATACTTTTGCATATATTTTATTTTATCTACTATTTTATATTGTTTATTATTATTATTTTTTTTTCTACTCAAAACTGGGGTCTTACAAACCACCTTGTGTGGATGAATAGGGGTACCTAATACCTTCCCCTATTCATAACCTAATCCCTTTACCCATCTCTAATTATTTTTGTTTTGTATTTTAAAATAGAGTTATTTTTACTCTAACTTCTGTCTTTTTTATTTGATTTGAGATTTTGGTATCCATTCACACCTAAGCAGAATGGTGGTGACTCCCTATTTTAATGAATCCCATGTGATGATTAGGAAGTCATTGAATTGATTTTCCATGTCTCACAACTGCAGACTCCACTGGGGACCTGTGGATTTCAGCCTTTTGGTGTATTTGTTCATATTTTTGTGTTTTTTTTTGTGTTTTGTTGGCTTGCTATTTTGTGTTCTTAAGCATGTTTGATATGTTAAATCTGAATTATTGGTTAAAAACTCATGGGGGTAGAAACATGTTTAATTCTGATTTATAGGATTGTTTCTAGAAACATGTGTAGGGGGTTTTGTTTTGCTAAATCATGGTCATTTCTTTCTGTATTTTCATGATAGTGTAAGCACCTCATTTTTGCGCTCCCGAAAGTGCCAGAAATGTAAAACCCTGGACAGAAAGTCAAACCCTAAGGGGTGAAAATTTGACTTTTTGATCAAGTGAAAATTGGCCACCTTGCTTTGTCTCAATGGATAGAGAATCCTGACACAGTTCCAATGCAATTGAGTTTGCAGGAATCGGAGTCCGGATAAAGGTTCTGCATGCCGGTCAAACTTGAGGGAGAGCTGAAAGTGGACTTTTGGCGAAACCCCCAAATCAGGTGCTTACACCTATGCTAATGGATAGAGGGCTTCGACATGGTTCCGGATGAAGAAGATATGAGCCGCCAAAGTTTTCGAACAGCAGAAACTAGAAAACTGCACACGTGGCAAAAGCTGTACACGTGGCGAGAAGCGCAAGAAAATATCTCGGGGATCAAATCCGTAAATATCCAAACATACAAAATATCCCAGGGACTAATCTAGAAATACCTGAGAATACGGGATTAAAACAAAATCTTTCAGAAATATCTCAGGGACCAAATACGTGAATATCTAAGATTATCGGATTAAATAATAAACATCCAGGGACTAAATCTGCAAATAGTGGATTTCCCGACAATTTCTCGGCGGCCTTAAATTTTCGAAATCATGTTGTTTAGCCGCTTGCACCAGGCTTGCGCCGAGCTCGCGCCAAGCCAGTGCCAGCTCGGCAAATGAAGTTTTTTTCTATAAAAGCAGCAGTTGCGCTCGTGCAGGGGGTTGACACTTTGTTGGATTTTTCTTGGCTCTTTGATTTCGTTGGTTTTTCGTTGGGTTGGCCCCTTCGTTGCTAGCGTTAGATCCTTTTCCCACTCCACCCCAACTCTCTCGGTCTCCCTTGCCTTCCCACCACTCCCGGGACTACTTTAAGTTGCCCGACGTTCATTTTCTCCTCCTCCGCCACGTCTTTACTGAAATGAGGGTGAGCTCACTGCTGGGGAAGTAGATCTTGAATCCCCCAAGGAACCTCCAGCTGCTGTCTAACCTCTCAGAGGTGTCTCCATCTTGCACAATTGCTCAAGCACTCTCAGGTATTGCTCCTTACTAGTTTTCGTCTCACATATATATCGAAATAAGGATTTGTTTTCTCAAGAATCCAATAGGCCTGCTTTCTTTCGGAGTATAAATCTGTCTTCCTGGTAGTTTGGCATGTGTCATCCTCTCTTTTTCACCGTATGGGAGTCTCTAATTAAGGGAGACGTATGTTTGGTTTCATGGGAAATAGAGAGGGTACAGCACACTTTTGGGGTTCATCAGGATACTGTTTTAAGTACATTCGAGCTATTTCAAGAGGAGCCTGTTCCTCTCTGGTCTGATCTAATGTACCCCCACGTAACCCCCCACTTCCTTTCTTGATCCCTTCTCTATTGCTCATTTCTTTTTACGCTGTTTATGTGTTTTCTATAATTTGCTCGTACCCTTCTTTGAATTGCTGTTTTGCCGAGCTTAAGCATGCTCCCCTTTCCCCATATAAGCCTACTATTTGGGGTGCATGTAACCCCTTTTTTTTTGTAGATGCTGTCATGGCATTGGTGGCAGATTCTCTGTTCTTTCGTCGAGCTTATTTCCTTTTCTAGCATGCTTCGATTTTTCGATTTGTATTAGATTAATTTCGATTAGGGTTTAGAGGTCTTCTGGGAGTGGTAGAAGCACGGGGGAGGTGTCGCAGAGGCTAGAAACCCAGTCAGTCATTGAGTTTTCGAAGAAATAGATAGTTGCGTTTTAGGAAGGGCATTCGCTGGGTTGGCACTGAGCTCGCGCCGAACGTTTTTTCGTCCGCCGATCTCACGCTAACCTTGCGTTGAGTGGCTTTTCCCGTTCGCCGAGTTGGCGCTGACCTCGCGCCAGCTTGTTCGAGGTCAAAGCCCCCAGCAATTTTGCCAGGCGTGGCTCGATTGACCATTCTGAATCCATTTTTGGCAATCTGAGGCTTCAGCCTCTTACCTAGAAGCCAGCTGGGGTTGCTTGAGGCATTCTAATGTGCTCGAGGCAATCTGAGTCAGTTTTTTTTTAGGATTTCGGAGTTTTCAGAGGTGATATTTCAGGGCTATCGATGGGTTGTTTGCTTCCTGTTCCGGTCGCTAGGGGCTAAGGGTTTATGTCTTATTTGTTTTGAATTTGTTTAACTGGGGTTTATGTGATTTCAAATATCTAAACTGTGTCTGCATGATTTAATTTGATATGGGTAAAGGGATTTACTATTAGCTGGGCACTTGTTGCTCATTACTTTTGATATGTATATAAGCATGATCCCCCACCCTTGAACACCTGCTAAATTAGTATGTCTGCACCTTCATGTCTGAACCCATGTGGGCCCTCTTAGGGGCCCACACAACTTATGAAATCCCCAAAAATGCCATCCGGGCATATTCTTTGATTTTTGCTGAAGGTGGGTGATATTTCTAAACCGTACCAAGTGAGCCAATAGGGTTTCCGGGTGACATGGGACTCGGATCGTTCGGTCCAATTAGATGCACATGTGGGCCTTCCAACGGGGCCCACCAAACCCAACAAACAGAATGGAAGGCAAGCATGCGACCTAAGCAAGATAAGTAACTCGACCAACCAAGCCGAGTGGGCCAAACCCAATGCGGCCTGCCCAGACCCATTTTGTGCAATATGATGTGCTTGAATTGCGTGGTTTGGCCGAGACCAAGGGCAAGGGCCTACTGGGCCCGCCCAAGCCCACAAACCAACCAAGTGAGGGTCCAAAACCCTAACTTCACATAACTTGGGTCTTCAAACCCAAAATCTGGACCATGGGCCCCAAGCCCGAGGGCCAACTCATTTTGGCAAATCTAAAGCAAGATAAGTCAAAAACTTGGTCACCACTGCGAGGCCCGCAAACCAACGTAGGCCCACCTTTTGCATGAAAATCACTTAAGCTTCAAATCTGAACCTTAATATAAAATCAATTCACTTAACCAAAGCCCAAAAGGCCTCCTAGGCTAGACGGAGGCCCACCAAGGGCATGTAGGCTTAACCAATCCCACCAAGGAAACCATGGGCCTTCCAATGGGGCCCACCAAGTCCGACTCAGATTACCTAATTAACAAGATAAAATCAACTAAAGGGACCCACACCACTCAGGTGGTCCCACCAGACTTAACCAAAGCTGTATGCTGGAATAGGAACCGAGTGAGAACCAAAGAAACTGACTCAAACCTAGGAGTGCTCTATGGGACCCGTCAACCGACGGGGTGGACTGGGGTGTCTACGAACTTCCCCGGACCACAACTGAGACCCTACTTAGAATCTCAAGCCACAGACCAGCCTATTAGACTAACTTAGGCACCCAGGTGTCCGCCTGCACCCCATCAAGCGGTGGCTACTCCAACATTTCCCGTTTTACCCTCCCGGAGGCACGCATGAGAATTCGTGCACCCCACCGTGCGATTTCACCGCGCATAGCCTGGCGACTCCGCTGGGGACTTCTTGACCCGTTAGAACCCTTGGTTAGAATAAGTCAGCGCAAGAGGGACTTAGTCGATATTAGGATTTTTACTATCTCTTTAATAAAACGTAGAATACGCGCAACTACGTATTCTGGGGAGTCCTGACAAACGGATGCGATAATTACCTAAGGTAAGCGGACTTTTGAGTGGGATCCCTGAGTCCCCTCAACATACCTGGGGATTCTCCCGGAACCTTGTATTGCGTGCCATTCTGCACCTCACTATACGAGATGGTAAAGATACCTTTATCAACTAAATCCAGACAAAACTCACCCGTTAGACACAGCACGTAGCCCAACTGCACACACGGGCACGCAACCACACCGTGGATGGTTTAATTGATCTAATATGAATTGCATGGGATGACACGCACGAGGGAGACTGCGTGAGTGATCCGACCCTGAATGAATGAGTGAAATGCAGATATTGCATCTTCTTTACCAAGACTTAGACCTCTCTAGCAGCCTACCCTTCTATTTCCTATAAACTGACTTTTGGGATGGTATTAGCCCTACGCTCCCCTGGCCTGTCGGGGAAAGTAGGGTAAACCCATCCCCCCAGTTTTCTGGAGTCCTTAGCACCACCGGTCTCTGGACGTGGCATGCGAGGATCCAGTACTGGTCCAGACCCTTGTAGGCTTATGTCTCGGGCTGGGTATCCTTCCCCACCTAACATTTCTGAATAAACCACGCTTTGTGCATGAGAGGGTGTTGTGAATGATGAATACAAGAGGAGTAAAATCAATAATAAAACCTAGAGTCCATTAGGGGGAGCAACCCCCGCTTTTTGCATCAAATTGAGTGAGCCTTAGATCATGGGCTACCTTAGCCCTAATTTAGGAAGCCAACCTAACTTTGATCAGGGGAACCACCCCAGATCCAAGCATTGAGTCCCGAGAGCCATGGACCTTGACCCATTGAGTCTTCAGGGAGCACTTTGAGTCCGGATTGGTCTTTTTAGAGCAGATGAAAGCCGGCCAAATCAAACAATCAGATAAAAGCAGGCCAGATCAAAACAAGGGCAGAAAACCCTAAATGTAGTAATTCTAGCTTACCCGCCTTGGATGCAATTTGTACCCTCCTTTTGGGCTCCTAACAGCCCTAAGGATGAATCCTTTTTCGCTTTTGTAAATATTTTGTACATTTTCGCCTTCAATGGCAAGCTGTAAGTATTGTTGTGGTCCGGCACCAAAAAGCAGATGAAAGAACAGATGAAAGATAAGAAGACTAATCCGAACTTAGACTTGCTTCCATAAACCAGTATGTCTAGGAGTCGCGCCGCAATTCGGCGCTAACCTTTAGGACCACACATCATGTGTGCCTAAGTTTAATTTTGCATTGCTTTAGTTTCTGCTTTCTGTGAATCCATGAAATAGATAAATGCTTATCCTTACATGCTTGAGATTATACATGCTTTAGGACTAATTTAGAGTCTGGTGTGGAACCCTAAATTGATTTGGAATTTCGATCGGATAGTTGGCATGGCATCTTCATCTTCCTTTGAGAGAGTTCATTTCCCTAGGATAGAGAAGTACGCCTGGGATACCCCGTGGATCCGTTCTTGGACAAAGCAGCTCCAAGGGAGTGAATAGATTGAATGGAAGCGCAAATACGATATGGGACAAACCTTGTCCTTGTTAAACATGCCAATCAACTGGGGTATGATCCAAGCATCTTTGCTTTTCTGGGATCCCCAGCTTTCAGTGTTTCGATTTGGGATCAATGAGTTGACTCCCACAATTGAGGAACTTGATGTGTTCCTCCGATTTCGCGACTTAGGAGAACCTGCTAGGCCAAGTCTCAAAGAAAGCTACAAGAATGAAGCTTGTGTTTTCTTTAGCCTCTCAAGGGCAGAATTCCTGACCTCAGGAGGTGACAAGCCATTTACGAGGGTCACTAAAACATTCCTAGCTGAGAAAATAAGAAACAAAAAGCAGGAAAGACCCCGGGCTTGGTTTGACACCTTCACCCTTATGGTTCTGTCGCAGATCTTTTTTCCAATTGGGGGAGACACCATTAACTTGGCCCTCATGGAAATTGTGGATCAACTCCAGGCTGAATACTGAATCATGCCACTAATCCTAGCTCAACTGTTTCATTCCCTAACTATGTCCAAAAACAGAACCCGGAGGTTTCAGGGGTACGCTCCTCTCCTCCTCATTTGGCTGCAAGACCACCTGATGGTGTCCTCACCTGTTAGCGCACATTATGGACTAGCCCGTGACAAAATCCATTGGTTGGCTCGAAGAGAGATCAAACCAGACTTACCCGCTCGTGAGGATTGGTTCAACCACTTTCTCCATCTAAACGGAGAAATAGACATTCGATGGGGAGGCACATTCGACTTCACTTATGCCCCCATCAAAGCTTTCAAGAAAAGAGAATTCCTTGCCTTGATAGGCCTCACCCATGCTGTGCCGTACTATCCGATTCAGGTTCTGAGACAATTTGGAAGGCCGCAGGGAATCCCGGTCAAGGATGATTTGATTGGTCCACTCACTATGGTACTAAGGACACAACTACTGATAGAGTGGAAGACGGTATGCGTATACCAGGAGGACGTCTTCGTCGAATCTTGCTTTAGAGATTACGAAAAATGGATAGCTCGGGAATTCGGCCACGACGGCCTCCCACCTCTTCAGCCTGTCACCGCTAGTGACATCCCAGCTCCACCCCCTAACACATATAGGGACAGGGTGGCCGAGCTGCAGGAGACCCACTCCTGTATCCATTCAGCTTATGTGAATTCGGAACGGGAGAGTAGGTAGGCCAATATGGCCTTGCAACAAGAATTAGAACTGGTGCGCAAACGCACAGAGGAGGATCGACGTCTGCGGAACAAGCTTCTGCGCGCCTTGAGGAGGCAAGACATGTCCTCCCACTATGATGATGACCAACCTAGCTAGATCTTGGCTTCGTTGTATTTTGATAAACATGTTGATGTACTATGTGCCGCTACAGCTCTTTTTTGAATTAAGCATGAATTTCTTCTTATTCTGTTACGTCATTCAAACTTAACAAAGACAAGAATTTGAAATAAAAGATTTAATTCCCTCAAATAGGGCAACTCGGTCTCTGACAGACCATCTCTTTCAATCAATTGCAGAATTTCCGATCGATGTGACACTCTAACTTTCTCTAATTGCATCTCTCTCATTGAGATCTTGAAACCTAGCAAGTGTTTAAAACACCCAAGAATTTGAGCTCAGATCACACCCGTCTGTATCTTTCCAAGATCATTCGATGAATCCTTTATGGCACCGAAGCCGCCGACGGATGAGTCGGATATTGGTGGAGGAGCGTCCTGGCATAGCCTACCCCTTTCAGTGACACCAAAGCCGCCGGTGGTTGAATCGGATATTGGCTGCGGAGCGTCCGGGTACTAATAGCCGAATTCTTAGGGCATTGAAACCGCCGACGGATGAGTCGGATATTGGTGGAGGAGCGTCCTGGCATAGCCTACCCCCTTTCAGTGGCACCAAAGCCACCTGTGATTGAATCGGATATTGGCTGCGGAGCGTCCGGGTACTACTAGCCGAATCCTTTAGGGCACCGAAGCCGCCAACGGATGAGTCGGATATTGGTGGAGGAGCGTCCTGGAATAGCCTACCCCCTTCAGTGACACCAAAGCTACCGGTGGTTGAATCGGATATTGGCTGCGAAGCGTCCGGGTACTACTAGCCGAATTCTTAGGGCACTGAAACCGCTGACGGATGAGTCGGATATTGGTGGAGGAGAGTCCTGGCATAGCCTACCCCCTTTCAATGGCACCAAAGCCGCCTGTGATTGAATCGGATATTGGCTGCGGAGCGTCCGGGTACTACTAGCGGAATCCTTGTATCGCCAAGACCACCGACGAATGAGTCAGGATTTGGTCAAAGCAACCCTGAGTGCTGTTTTTCAGCCCCCTTTATTTGACCTTGCGTGGTCAAACCTCGTGATTCTGGGCTCAATAAAAACCCCAGTTTTAAAAGGTTCCCTCCCCTTGTCGTGTTAAAGCGACTAAAATAGACCAGTGAAACCGGGTTCTCTTTCTCAGCCATCCCAAGCGGCTAAAATAGATCAGGTTCATATGGTTCTCTTTCCTAACTACCCGCGGGCATCTAAAAATAGACCAGATAATCCAAAATCAAGTTCTCTTCCCTTGCCACCCACGGATAGCTAAAATAGATTTGGTCCTTAGGGTTCTCTTCCCCAGTCGTCTTAGGGCAGCCAAAATAGATCAGTCTTAAAGAATTCATTAGGGTTCTCTTTCCCAGCTGTCTACGGGTATCTAAAATAGATCAGCTTTCAGAAAAAATAGGGTTCTCTTTCCCAGTTACCTACGGGTAGCTAAAATAGATTCGGTCACTAGGGTTATCTTCCCCAGTTGTTTTAGGATAACCGAAATAGATCAGTCCTTAGAATTCATTAGGGTTCTCTTTCCCAGGTACTTGTGTGTATCTAAAATAGATCAGACTTCAAAATTCATTAGGGTTCTCTCTCCCAGTTACCTGCGGGTGGCTAAAATAGATTCGGTCACTAGGGTTCTCTTCCCTGGTTGTCTTAGAATGGCCAAAATAGATCAGACTTCAAAATTCATTAGGGTTCTCTCTCCCAGTTGTCTGCGAGTGGCTAAAATAGATTCGGTCACTAGGGTTCTCTTCCCCGGCTGTCTTAGAACGGCCAAAATAGATCAGACTTCAAAATTCATTAAGGTTCACTTCCCTTGTTACATACAGGTAGCTAAAATAGATCAGCTTTTAGAAATCAGGTTCTCTTTCCTTGTTGCCTTTGGGCAGTAAAAATAGATCAATTAGTCAAAGTGTATCAAAAAAAAATCAATCAATCACCATCATCATTTCCTTGCATATTATTATGTATTCTGCTTCTTGATGATTGATTCTTCTTCCAGGAACCCCAGTAAACAACCAACATGGACTGCACCTTAGAGACAAGATTTGATACCGCCAAGCAAATAGCTAGCATAATGGCCTCCTTGCAGAGACTACTACGAGTAGTGACAATCAAAGAAGAAGGTTGGAACAGTTGCTGGAAAGCACTATAAGGGAAGAAAATTTTGAGCTGCGATCTCGAATAAGGGATTTGGAAAGGGAGATGGAAAGCTTGAAGACAGAGATGTTCAGGAGTAACCAAGAAGTGGGCCATGTGCGCACCCAATTTCGGTCGCACGACAAGGCGCACGCAAAACGATGCGTGCCTTGGGATTTGTTTGGAGTCGCCACTGCCTGATGGGATGCAGGCAGACACCTGGGTGCCTAAGTTCTTCTACTAAGGCTTTTGGTCTGCGGCTTTGAGATTCTAAGTAGGGGCTCGGTTGCGGTCTGGGGAAGTCCGTAGACACCCTAGTCCACCCCGTCAAGTGACGGGTCCCATAAGTTTCCTTGGTTTGAGTCAACTTTGGTCTCTCACTCACCCGATTCCTATTCCAGCATGCAATTTTGATTAAGTCTGGCGGGACCGCCAAAGTGGTGTGGGTCCCTTTACTTGATTTTATCTTTTTAATTAAGATGATCTGGGCCTGGTGGGGTGGGCCCCGTTGGAAGGCCCACGGTATCCCTTGGTGGGCCAAGTGTGGCCCTTTGGACTTTGGTTCAATTTGAATTGATTTTATTTTGGAGTTCAAGTTGGATTAATTAAGTGGATTTCATGCCAAAAGTGGGCCGGGATTGCTTTGTGGGCCCCACAGTTGTTTGCCAAGTGATTTTGATTATCTTGATTAATTATACCAAAATGGGCCAGGTATTGGGCTTGGGCTTGAAAGCCCAATACTTCCTGAGTTAGGGTTCTGAAACCCTAAGTTGGTTGGGTTCATGGGCTTAGTGGGCCCGATAGGCCCTGCCCATGGTCTCGGCCAAACCACATCCTACTTTAAGCATGCATGGGCCAACTAGGGCTTGGGTGGGCCTCAAGTGGTCTGGCCCACTCAAATCTTTTATTTATCTTAGTTAAGCAAAAATAAATTGGTCGGGCTTGGTGGGCCCCGTTGGAAGGCCCACCGGAAATCAATTTGGACCGGGTCGGTCCATGGCCCATCTTGGGTTTCCGGGTGACCCGGAAACCCTACTGGTTCGCCCGGAGTTGATCAAACAAACCAAAAAATCACACAAGATCAGCAAAAATGGCAAAAAATGAATTCTGGCAGTGTAGCCGGCCTGAGATGCCGGTTACACACAGGTCTCTGTGTATCCGGCATCTTTTGCCAGCTACTAATGGTATTCTGTGTATCCGGCATATGTTGCCGGTTACACACAGATCTGTGTTGATCCAGCCTGAGTTGCCGGATCAACCTACAGAATCTGTTTTTTTCGGATTTTGGCAGTGGGGTTGGTTTCTTAGGCCTCTTGGGGTGTTCCGGCACTGTGACAGGGACCTAAGTGTCCCTGTTTTGGTTCCTCATACTCCACATGTCAATAACCAAACAAGGATAACACGAATCCATCAACAACCTAGCATGCATGCTCTTAAACCATGGAAACTACATGTATTTTGACAGATTTTTATACATGGGACAAAAGTGTGTGTGAGTGAGCATGCTTCATGTGTGAGCAAGTGCTACAAGTAAGAGCATGCAATGTTATTTACAAGTAGCTGGATGGTACGAAAGTGGGAACATGGTGGAACATGTATTTCGAAAAAATATGCATGGGTGATCTAATCTAAACAATCCATCCTAAACAAGCAAACCCCATTTGTTAACTTCATGCTCAAAACAAAACACCAAATCATCTAAACAAGACCATTAGGAGAAGGGAAAGAGGGGATGGTTAAGATGGGGTACAATAGATGATCAATCAAAGGGGAACAACCCTCCCCCATCCGAATGGAGCAAAGCTATGGCAACAATTGATATAAAAAGTGCCTTTGAAACCACATGTGAATGGGAACCCTCCATCCCTTGAGGCCATATGCACTCTCCTTACCATGAGAAGCATCTTATGTGAAGGAGATAAGGGGGAGACACATAAAAATCATATTAGAAGATACCTTTCAAGCAAGAAACACAAGATCCTTAAAACCTTCTCGAAATCACCTTATTTCCATATATGTGAAACCAATAGTAGAAAGAAACAATACCTTGGGGTTACAAGCTCTAGAGAGGAGTGAGCACCTCCTTGAAGCACAAATGATTGCTGGAGCCTTCCCTTCGCACCACCAACAGTAGGTATTCTTCCCTTCCTTGCTTGGATGAGAGTGAGGAAGAAGAGAGGAAAGGGGGTAAGGTAACCTTGGGATTGTGCCTAAGGGTTTAGGGAGCAAGGGGTGAGCTTGGGAGAGAGGTGGGAGCCCTTTGGAGAAGAAAAGTCCAGCAACCAAAAAATGGGAGAGAGCTGGACGTATGGGTGCTTGGGGGGTTTTATTCATGTGGCAATCCTATGGGCATGCATGCATGGGGGGCATAATCATGGGGGAGAGAGAGAGAGAGAGAGAGAGAGAGAGTTGCATGACGGGTGGCATGCATGGATGATGCCCATGCATGCCCATCCATCATGAGAGAGGGGGATGCATGTATGAGGCATGCATGGTTGGTCATGGGGGGAGAGAGAGTGAGAGAGAGATGCATGAGTGGTGGCATGCATGGATGATGCCCATGCATGCCCATAGGGGACACCAATTATGAGTAAATCCCAATATTTGTGGATTGGTCCCTGGAACTTTGGATTTTTTCAGATTTAGTCCCTGATACTTTTGGATATTTACAGATTTAATCCTTGATACTTTTCATATTTACAGATTTAGTCCCTGATACTTTTGGATATTTACAGATTGGTCTCTGGGATATTTTCTTAAGTTTTGATGCTTATGGATCTAGTCCCTGATACCCTTGGATATCTGCAACTTTACCCTTGAGATATTTTTCATTAATTTGGGTAATCACAGATATAATCGTTGGGACCTTTTTGCTCTGCTGCTTGCCACGTGTGCAGGCTTTTGCCACGTGTGCAGTTTTCCAACACGCTGCCCTAGAACTTCAACTGCTTACATCTTCTTCATCCGGACTCCGATTTGGGCAAACTCAATTGCGTTAGAACCGTGTCGGAGTCCTCTATCCATTGGCATAGGGCTAAGTAGTTGACTCGGGGTTTAGCAGAAAGTCAACTTTCTGCTCCCTTCAAGTTTGACCGGCTCGCAGAACCTTCATCCGGACCCCGATTCCTGCAAATTCAGTTGCGTTGGAACCGTGTCAAGATTCTCTATCCAGTGACATAGAGCAAGGTATCTGGATCGGATTTTAGCAGAACGTCAACTTTTGGCTCTGCTCAAGTTTGACCGCCCGCAGAACCCTCATCCGGACTTCGATTCCTGCAAACTCAGTTGCGTTGGAACCGTGTCGGGATTCTCTATCCAATGATATAAAGCAAGGTGGCCAAATTTCTCTTGATCAAAAAGTCAACTTTTTGTCCCCTCGGGGTTTGACTTTCTGCTAGGGTTTTCATTTTCAGCAATTCCAGGGGTGCAAAAATAAGGCGCTTACAGGCCACCCCTTCGGTAACAATATTGCGCCTCTCCTCAGGAGGCGCAATATTGTTACCTAAAATTCATATAGGAGGAAACCAAAAGTCCAACATCCAAGAGTATGGTGTCTAATTTTGGAGAGAACATGTGCCCTCATGACCATGCATTTTTGCAAATAGGGTCAAAGTCTACTTTGGGACAGTTTAGAAGCCTTTCAAGGGTGAACAGTATGTTTGGATGAACAATCAAAGTGTGTAAAAAACGGAAAAAATGAAAAAAGGTTCGTAAATTGCATTTACTATGTGGACTGGACTTGACCGCAATTCAAGTGCAGTCAAGGCCAGACCGCATTATATATGTGGTTTTTGCAGAAAATTCAATTTTAATAATTTTTTTCCACCAAATCTTGTTCCTTTAACCTTTAAGTGATACAAACAATTAATAAACACTTCAATAAGGGTAAGAGGCATCTAAATTCTTCTAAACTCATTTAAATCAAAGGGTTAAGCTCATCTTAGGAAATTTTACCTAATTTGAACATGTAACTTAACTCAATGAATGAAGATGATAATGGAAAATGAGCTTGAATAAAAATATTTGAAGATTCAAAATATTTCTGGGCCTCAGAAAGCCTTTGAATTTCAGACCTTTTTCAAAATATTTTTGGGCCTCTGAAAGCCTTTGAATTCCAAACCTTTCTCAAAATATCTTTGGGCCTCTGAAAGCCTTTGAATTTCAGACCTTTTTTCAAAATATTTCTGGGCCTCTGAAAGCCTTTGAATTTCAGACTTTTTTCAACCACATAAGTCCTTGGAAGCTTGAGTAATTCCAAGACACTCCATGATTTGTCTAAAAGCTTTTATTTTTATATATTTCATACCTTGTGGGACCTGTTGGAAGCCCTAAAATATTCCAACACCCCTTTGATTGGTCTTTTTCGTACCAATCAATTATTTTCTTGTGGGACCTGTTGGAAGCCCTAAAATATTCCAACACCTCTTTGATTGGTCTTTTTCGTACCAATCAATTCTTTTTGTAGGACCCTTTGAAGCCTTAAAATATTCCAATAACCCTGTGATTGGTCTTTTTCGTACCAATCAATTCTTTTATTGTGGGACATGTTGGAAGCCCTAAAATATTCCAACACCTCTTTGGTTGGTCTTTTTTCGTACCAATCAATTCTTTTTGTGGGACCTTTGAAAGCCCTAAAATATTCCAATAACCATTTGATTGGTCTTTTTCGTAGCAATCAATTCTTTCCTTGTGGGACCTTTGGAAGCCCTAAAATATTCCAACACCTCTTTGGTTGGTCTTTTTCATACCAATCAATTCTTTTCTTGTGGGACTTGTTGGAAGCCCTAAAATATTCCAACAACTCTTTGGTTGGTCTTTTCGTACCAACCAATTCATAGGCCTCTAGAAGCCTGAGTAATTCTAGAAACTTTTGCTTGGGCCGTCTAAAAGCCTTTGAATTTTAGACACAATCTTTTTGGGCCGTCTAAAAGCCTATGAATTTTAGACAACTTTTTTGGGTCATCTAAAAGCCTTTGAATTTTAGACACATATTTTTGGGCCTTCTATAAGCCTCTGAATTATAGACACATATCCTTTGGGCCGTCTAAAAGCCTCTGAATTTTAGACACAACCTTTTTGGGCTGTCTAAAAGCCTTTGAATTTTAGACACATATTTTTGGGTCATCTATAAGCCTCTGAATTATAGACACATATCATAGGCCTTCTAAAGCCTGAATTTAGAAAAATCGTAGGACTTCTGAAGGCCTTTAAATTTCAAAACTCATATCTTGGGCCGTCTAAAAGCCTCTAAATTTTAGACACTTGCATAAGCCTCTAGAAGCTTGCGTGATTCTGGAACCCACTTATAGGACCTTTGAAGGCCTGAAATTTCAGAATTTATCTCTTGGGCCATCTAAAAGCCTCCGAATTTTAGATACCTTATAGGCCTTCTAAAGCCTGAATTTAGAAAAATCATAGGACTTTTGAAAGCCTTTAAATTTCAGAACTCATATCCTTTGGGCCGCCTAAAAGCCTCTGAATTTTATACATTTCTCATTCTTTGGGACCTTTTGGAAGCCCTTAAATTCCATATTCTTTTAGATGGTCATTTGTACCAACTACTTCTATTCAAGGTCAATTTTGACCGAAACAAAGAAAAGAAAAAATACAAAAAATAAGAAAAGCAAAAACAAAAAAAATTGTTATTCAAACTCATGTTTGAGTTGAATTATGCACTGATTGTATTTCTTTTTCTCTTCTTTTACCAGGTTTCTCTTTGTGGCAATCATTGCTACGCACCGAAGTCCATACTTGCTAAGATCCAAAGCTGCCAGAATGAATCCGGAGAACCAATCAACTGTATCTACTCAAGACTTTCATCAGCTTCAAGAGCAGGTGGCTGGGATGTCTAAGCTGTTGGAAACACTGCTGTATAACCAAGCCCAAGCCCAAGCCCAAGCAACTCAAAACCAAGCTTCTTCATCTCAACAAGCACCACCGCCTGAACCTCAAATACCAATTCCACCTCAGCCACAACCTCAACCGGAATTTCATCAACCAATGCCTGAACCCATACTGGTTGAAGAGGAGGAAATTGAATCAATGAAGAAAAAGAAAAAGAGAGAATAAGGGATGAGATGCAAAAGAAGTTCATGCACAGGCTGGAGATGATCTAGGATGAACTGAGGGAGGTAAAGGGGTGAATAACTTTGGAGGCACCAATTTCGAAGATTTGTGTCTATACCTCAACATAAGCTTACCGGCCAAATTTAAGTGTCTGGACTTTGACAAGTATGATAGCACGGGCTGCCCCATGAGCCATATGAAGTTGTACTATGGGTCCCTATGCCAATTCGGTCGAGATGATGGCATACTGATCCAGCTCTTTGAAAGGAGTTTGACTGGAGCTGCTCTGAGGTGGTTTGCCATGGTTGACCATGGGAAGATTAGAGGATGGAAGGACCTGGCAAACGCCTTCTTGTCTCAATACAAGTTTAACTCGGAGATCGTGCCAAACCAGTACGACATGATGAGGATGAGCAAAGGAAAAGATGAGTCCGTGAGGCAATATGCCAAGAGATGGAGGGAGGCTGCCTCTCAGGTTAGGCCACCCATGTTAGAACCAGAAATGATTTCTACGTTCATTAACACACTGGGGCAGCCGTTCTACAGTCGCTTGGTGGGTCAGCTACCACCAATTTTGCTGCCCTAGTACAAGTAGCAGATAGAATTGATTATTCTGCCATGCCTAGCCAACAAGACTCCACCACTTTCTCAGCCCAAAAGAAAGGGAACGGAGTGAAGAAGAATGAAGGAAGAAGAGAAGCTGAAGTGAATATGGTACAACTCCCCAAGGAACCCTTTCAAATCAATGTCCTTCCACCTTCTATCAAGCCAACCCATCAAGTTCCTTTGCTACCTATCTAAATTAATGTTCCTTCCGCACAGCCTGTCAAGGAGAAAACAGAAGTAAGGAAGAGAAGGGAGTTTTAAAAACTGCCTATGAGACCATCTGAACTTTTGCCTACCTTACTTCAGAAGGGTTATGTGGCTTTGAAATTGCCAAATCCTCATGAAAGTAAGGGGAAGGGTTATGATTCATCTGCAATCTGTGAGTATCATATGAGCACTCCAGGGCATACCACTGATCGTTGCTTGGCCCTAAAACATGCAATTCAGGATTTACTGGATAATAACTCCTTATCATTTAATTCAGTTACACCCATCCCACCTACTGATAACAATGGGGCAAGTAGCTCAAATGTAATAGGGTCAATTTTTTCAGGAATAAAAAGATTTGACCATTCTCAACTTATTGCTCCAATTGGTACTACAATCTGGGTTTATTTTGAAAAAGAAGATGAATGGGGCCATGTGGAGAAAGAGACTCACACAGGAGCAAATTTTAATATCAAGGAAAGGAAGGAAGAGGAAGAAGAAAAGCTAAAATTGAAAGGAAATGAAGTGATGGGTAAAAAGGAAAAAAAGTGGCAAACAGAAGCATCAATGGAGTGTAAGCTACAAGCCAATAAAAATGAGGCAAAGGTGAAAGAAGGGTGTCAGAGAAAGAAAGAAGGGGCAATAAAAGAGAATGAAGCCAAGGTTGAACCTCTTTTCATTGATTGGGCAACTATCCAAATTCCCGATAATGTGATGATACCTCATTTAAGAGCAAAGGAGATCATCCCAAATCATGAAAAGAGAGGTTTGCCTCACTCAACAAGAGAAATAAATTTTCTAAAAAAGAAAGAAAAGTCAATTTTTGCATTTGTGAATAGCGACAGTTCTCGAATTCCCTTGTTCTCTGAAAAGAAACCCCCATAAGAAAGAATGCACATTTCCTGAGGATCCTAAGGAGCCTTTTTTCTTAGGAAGTGATTTTAATAAAGGTTCTTCAAAAAAAAAAAAGATTTTCCCCTTTAACATTTTTCTAGAAAAAAGAAAAAAGTTTTCTACAAGGTCCTTTTTACTTATGAGTTATATCTCCTATTGAATTTCATTAAGTTGAATATGACTTCGACATTGGGCTCAATTTTTTAGACCGAAATCGAAGAAAAAGACATTTTATATGAAAATTAAAATCTTTTTAAGTGTCATGAGAAGAATATTTTGTAAAATTATGAAGTGACCAATTTTATGGCCTTTGAAACCAAAGATGACCCACAGTCTTCAACAGAAAAGATAGAAGAAGATTTGAAGTTTCTTCATTAGAATACAAAAAGGATCGCATCACTTACTGATTCGTTCAAAGGGAAGTTGATAATATTGTTTGAAGAAATTTTGGGGTTTTGCACTTGAAAATATGGGAGAGGATTTGACCTTTTCGTTGGAAATAGAATTGTGCATCATTTGATGGAAAGAATCCAAATTCATAAGATTGATCAAAAGGTGAAGAACTTGTTCATAACAGAGGTTCTATTTGAAGAGGCTTTTATTTTGATAGAAGTTGATTAAAAAAAAAAAGAAAAAAAAAAGAATAGTGCTGTGAAAATTCGCAAGTGCACGAAATCGTAACAAGTAATATAGTGATGAAAAGAATGTCAAACCCACAAGGACTATTTACCTATTAGCTATCAAAATTGTTCTAATTCTAAATTATTTGAAAATCAAGAAAATTGGGATGTTTTAAATTTTAAAAAATTGAAAACAATAAAAATTAAATCGAAAAATAAGGACTTGACCAAACACTTAAAAAGAAGGATATTTCACCCAAGAAGAAAACACTAAGGCATCCGATTCATCAAACCAATCCAATTCCAAATCCTAACCGAGCAATTAATCAATTATTATGCTATTTGACGGCGAAATATTTTAAATATATCTAAAACCCTCTCTCGAGTAGAATTAGAATTACCCAACATGCGATAACCCGCTATATGCTTATGCTAATTTAAAAGCAATTGAGTACATTAAGATTAATAATATCCCACAAAAACAAACCGCACGAATCACGTTGGCACATTTCTGTCTTTCGTTCACTTCATGGCATACATCAAACGAAACTAAACTACATACATCATCTCTCAAATTAACATGCACAACAAATCATTCAACTAATGGCCAGATAATTGAAAGCATTAAACTTAACGATGTATACTCAAAAAGAATAATAAAATCATGAGTACATAGAAGTAGGATTCAAAATTGTCATGGAGAGATTACATCGGAGCCTTAGCAATAGAAATTAGCTCATAATTGAATCCAAACAAACTAAAAAATCTCTGAAATTCATAATGAAAATTGGACAAAGAGAAGATGAGAAAGTTAAGAGGGAAACTATATGTAGATCGAGAATTGTAGTTATCGACAAACTCCAATTCAGCCTCTGTTTTCTTCTTCTTCCTCCAAGCTTCCAATCCTCTCCAATGGTGAAAAACTCCTCTCTTCTAAGCTCTGGTCGTCCTCCTCTCTTGTGTCTATCTTATATAAAATTTCCTTCCTTGCTTTAAAAGCCCCTTTTACTTCTTTTCCAAAACTGAATTCTGAAAATAGCTATTTTCCGTTTCTGATATTAATGCTCAATTTACTCCATCAAGATGACTGTTTTTGAGAACGTCTTCAACATTAAATTTGTAGGGCCTTCTCTTAGCTTTCCATAGACACCAAGATTGCCCTTATTGGAGCTCTCTAACTCAAGTTATGCTCAAAACACTGAAGGATGTTTCTGGAACTCAGGAAATTAAAGTTTCCTATTCTCTTGATGAAGAGAATTTTTGCTCATTCGAAAATTCTGAGAATATCTTGTAGATCCCCTCCTCAATTTCTTGACTCTTTCAATTTATTTATTCCTAAACAACAATAAACAAAAATACATAAAAACTCTAATAAATAGGAAAATTAAACACCAACTAGCATAAAATTAAGGGTAAATATATGACAAAACATGTATAAAATTTAGGCACATCAAATAGAATAAAAGAAAAGAAAGAAAAATCCTGAGCTAGTCATGTAGTGCAACTCTACCAAGTCTGAAAATTAAAACTTTTCTTAAAATGATAAATTTTAAGCTTGATAAAATTTTCCGAGTAACCTAAACTGAGAATTGAAACCCCACACTGAGGCAAATTTATTAAGGCAAAAAAAAAATGAATGAATGGACAATTGTTGAAGTTCAAATGGGATTTTGAAGATGTAAAAAAATGGGGGGAGGGGAAAAAAAGGAAGAAAGAAGAAAAAAAGATCATCAAATGCTATGGGATATTTGGAGAATATCTTCAAAATTGTGAAGAGAAGAATGGAAAAAGAAGTTCAATACTGGAGAATAAGTTTCAAATGAAGAAATGAAAGTGGGGGAATAACTTCATTACTGGGAGCAATTTTGTATTCATTCCAAAGGAAGAAATGCCTTAAAAATTACAATTTCAATTAACCCATTCGATCATATGGTATTTGAGCCTTTTATTCCTTTTCTTTCTAAACTAACACCAAGCCTTCATTTCGTCCCATTCACAAGTCCTCTTTGATGAAGGAATTTTGAATTAAGGCAGTTTTGACTACATAGTTGTTGGTGATGAACGATAAAAAAAAAAAGAAGAAGAAAAAAAATGAAAGAAATGTAGTGAAAACCCGGAAGGGCGCTACATGGCAAATAATCAGCTATCTACAAGAAGGAAATCGTTAGAGAGGAAAGCCCAGAATTGGCATAGATCCAAGTGAAGTCCTCATGTTATGATTATTTTGAGATACATCCACTCTTCAAGTGATTGAGGAAATTCTCTTTTCAAGACTGAAGCAACATAATCAAAACCATGGTATGAAGCATCTATGAACAAGTTGATGGCCATCAAAATTGCCATTAGGAAATTGTTGCTGAAGTTGAAAATGGTCATGGGAATGATTCTAAAGGTTCCGAAGGCTTATTTTGGTCTTTCTTCATTTTCTGAAATAATCTTCTCATTATTCAACTTGATTTTAATTCTTTTGGATTATATGCTAATAAGTGATTGGATCATTTTTCAATAAAAAAAAACACAAAAAGCAAAGACAATATTTTTGGCCTATGATGAGCATCTACATCTTTTAATAAAACATTGGGTTTGCAAGCATTAGAGAATTCTGAGGCCACTAGTATAAAACACATTTTCTTATTTTTGTATTTGCATTTTTTTATTAGGGTTTAATTTTACAAAGGTTAAAAAAAAAGAAAGAAAGAGAAAGAAAGAAAGAGAAAGAAAGAAAGAGAGAGAAAAAGAAAAAAAAGAAAAAAAGAAAAAAAAGAGCAAAAGGAAAAAAGAGGATCATCTTTGCTGAGGGGCAAATACTTCTTCAAGTAATCAAAACAGGGGCATGCTCAGTGTCTTTCCCTGTGGGTTTTCATTGGAAGGAATTACAATATCTGGAAGAAGCAGTCAAGCTTTAGTCTTCGGATTTGAAAAAAATGAAGAAAAGGCTTCTAAGCAGTGGCATGTTTTCTCTGTTAAACAAGGGTTCTCAATTCTTCAATCACGAAGGAGGATTTTACTGTGGTAGCAAGAAGGCATGAAGAAGAGATCATGCGTAGTGAGAACATGAGATTAGATCAATAGATCATGATTCTCAAATCCATCAATCAAGAAGAGGGCATTCACTTGGACAACAGGTTATAGGCAGCAAGGGAACATACATCATTATGGGGAGAGCAAGAAGATAAAGAAGCAAAAGCACGTTGCAAAATATTCAAGTACAGGTTTCAGCATCAAATGGCACCTAGGTAAATCAAATAAGAAAATCAATCAGGAAAATTTAATAAAACATTTCCTTATTGTTGAGTTGTAAAGTGAAAAACATCAAAAGCAATTGAGTTTACAGAAGTCAATTTTAATCCACTTGTTTTTTCAAAATTTGCTTGTCTCAGATTTCTTTTCATAGCCACGAGAGCTCCAAGAAATCTGAGATAAGGAAGAGACGCCACCCCGTCAAATTTCAAGCAGAGGTTTCATTGGCTATCTTCAAATCCATGTTTTTTTTATCACTCCTTTGTTTGACCAAAGCAAGTTCAATTAAAGGGGTGCCTTTCAAACATGCAATTTTGAGTCGTGTCTGTTCTTTCCTGTTCCTTGTGCTACAACTCCAGCAAATAAGGGCAGTTGTAGGCATCCCAAAATTGCACTATTTTTGATAAATCTTGAAAGAGAAAAATATTTTATTGGAATTTTCAATTCTTAGCATTAGGTTTGAGATCCTTAACTCATTTGAATCCAAAACCACAAAGGAAAAGACCCAAATCCAATCTTTCATGCAAAGTCAGACTTTTCCGGTTGAATTTTGTTGGCTTTTAACCCCAAAAAATGAAATATTTTTTAAGGCAAGATTTCAAGATAAATTTTCCCGGTAATTAGGTTTTTAGCAATATTATTGCATAAATATATTTTTTGAGCCTTTAAATCTTGACAAATACCTTGGTATTGACATGTTGAATCTTTTTACCGACCTGAAAAATTGAAATTTAGCCTTGAACTGGAAAGTTGACTTTTTATTCACTTGGAATTTGGGTCTTGAACTATTTTTAATGAATTCAAATTGGGGCGCGGGGGGGGGGGGGGGGGGGTGTTTGCTTATTTACATGTAATATCTTAATTAAATGGAGATTAAAAAATACGAGGACATTTACTTTAATGATATTACATGTAAATAAGTATTGACTGTGCAGAAACATGTCAAAAAAGCGTAAAAAATGGTCAACCCTGTTTTGACATGGAAAATCACCTAAATGACTTCCTCATCACCACGTGGGGTTTACAAAGGTAAGGAGTCGCCACAGTTCAAGTTGTGAATGGATACCAAAGGGATCATGGAAAGCGATAAAATAGAGCTAAAAGTAGCTCTAATTCATGGTTAAATCCAGAGATCAAGTAAGGGGATTAGGTTATGAGCAAGGGAAGGTGTTAGGCACCCCCACACATCTATACAAGATGGTTGCCATATGTTGTTCATGCTTAAATAAGTGCTTGCTAATCAAAACAATCAAAGAGTACTTGAAAATAACCAAACACATGTGTGATTCCTCCACATGAGTAGTCCAATAAATCTGGACTCTCTCTATGGACATATCACCTCTTGGACTTTATGAGTAAGTAAAAATCAAGATAAAACTTGAAGAATATCAAAATATGACAAATTCAGAAAAATCAATAGAAGATGAAGCTATTTGAGCTCAAAAACCTTCATCAATCATAAACCATTCAAATCAAATTCAAATTCAATGAAAACAGAGACATGTGAAAGCTGGTATAAAATAGAACACTCAGCAAAAATTTCAGCTCAATTCAATTTAAAATGAGAGAGAAACACTCAATCAAATCTGCTATAGTAAATCGGGAAAAGTAGTATGTAGGCAACTTTGAAAACCTATTTGGGAAGATCGGCTCCATATAAATCCTTGAAAACTTGCATGGATGAAGTATGAGGTGCCATATTTTGAATGAAATAGGCTTCACACAAAACTCCATCCATTTGTGACTTATGTGACCTCTCAAATGTGCCTGGAGGATCACAGATTAACTCAGAACTCTACTACAGAGCAGTTCTGAGTCAATCAAACACACAAGACACAAATCAAAGCAAAAACTCTTGAAACTAGTTAGATTTGAAAACAAACTTCTCAAGGAAAACATAAAAATTGGAATCACTCAAATCGGCGTTAAAATGAGCCATTGGTGCTCAATCGAAGCGACAAGTTCAGTAATCTGGACTGAATTGACCTGCCGACTTTGATCAGATGGTATCAAAAATCCACTCCATATAAACTGATGAAATTTTTCAGATAATAACTATACATTCCCACCTATCACATGTCTTTGGAATCACTCAAAACTTCATCCGGATGATGAAGTTATGAGCGTTCTAAGACAAGATACAGATGCTGTCCAAATTTGAAAACTTTGAATAAAAAGAGCAAAACTAGTGCATGTGTGCAATGAATTCAATTAAAACTGGCTTGAAATCACTAGAATACTCTCATGAAGTCCTCAGAGTTTATTCTAAGGCCAAGGATCTCAGATTTACCATATTGAGCATGGTGAATCCAAGATCTAGCTTATTCTTGACAAAAAAGAGGTGAAATGGGCGTGATTATGTGGAAATCAGATTTCTAGGAGAAGATTGGGATCCATTGCTATAGAGAGCATGGATTCTTGTATCCTCTCCAAATTTAAATGCAAATCACACCAAACCATTAATCAACACATGATCAATATGCATATCATTTAAGATAGGTTCTAAGCCTAAGGTTCCATTCCAACTTCTTTTTCCCCAAGCTCTCTCTTCACGTTTTACGGCTAGAGAGGATTCTTAGGTACTTTGGTAGTGGTTTGGGTTTGCAAACACACATAGGGGCCTTACACTATAGAAAGGTAGAAGGTGAGAGTGCTGAAATGTAAATAAAAATGAAGAAGAGAGAGAAGTGTCTTACCTTGGTAGCTTGAGAGACTTGAGACAGCAATCCGGCAGAGGTTCACTTCTTCTTCTTAATCCTTGGAGCTTCAAAGTGGCAGCCATTTGCAAGAGGAGGACCCCTCTATTTATAGGCACAGCCAAGGGTATTAAAGACCCAAGGGTAGGCCAATAAATCCTTTTAGATTATTCCAATTCAAATTAAAGGCTTGAATTGGAGTAAATCTATAAGTTTCGGAGGGTAAAATAGGGAGATCTGTAAGTGTGAAAACTCACACTCCTTATATGGCAAATGTTTGACAAATTATATCTTCTAATAATCTTCAAGATGTGCAGAATCAAAATGTAAGTTCTGTGAATTTAGTAAAGAGGAAGGTGATGCTGCCACACAGCTACCACTTCGCTGGTAGCTCGAGGAAATGTAAGGTTTTCTAAATAAAGAATATTTCGTAAAGGCACTTGCGAGGAACAACGCCTCTACTACTCCGCTGGCAGCGCATAAGTGAAATAGCGCATTGAAAATAAAGAGCGCGCACCTGCGTCGTAAGGCGACGCTGATACGCCGCTGATAGCGCATGAGTCATGCAGTGCTTTGAAAGTAAAGAACGCACACCTGCGTCGTAAGACGACGCCAACACGCCGCTGGTAGCGCAGAGCAAGATTGAAGAATCTAAAAATCAGTTGTGCACATGCCGCGTTCCCTCCCGCTAGCAGCGCGCCCTTAACTGGGTCAATTTGGATTTGAGCGGGACTTGAGTTCGCTTCCAGCCGTCTACCCCGATCGCAAGGCGACGCCACCAGCGCCTGATGCGATCTGAGTTTTTCTTCTTTAAATAGACGAGCTGTATTTTTTTAGAAAGGACTTTTTTTATTTTGATCAATTCGATTTGGATCTTGAGGTGTTCAAGATTCAATCAATTCATCTTTAGAGAGTCGGTGATCGAGTGAGGGGAAGATCTGAGAGAGATCTCTGGAATTGAAGGTTGAGGATTCTTCTTCATTTCGGAACTTCACATGATCGTATGATCTCCTGGATTGGTGATCGAGCTTGATGGATGCATAGGTGGATTCCTATTGCATTGGATCATCTCAGTGGGCTCTTAGGTGATTGTTACGATCTGGATTGATCGTGAATTGCAACTTGTGGATTCAAGTTGTGTTACAGTTCGTGGATTCGAGCTGTGGACTGCTGTTGAGTGAGTTCAATTGTAAAGGTTAAGTGTGTTTTCCTTTGTAATTGCTTTTCATTTAATAGTGGAGATTCTAAGGGTTAGTCGCCTCATATAGACTCGAGGTTTTTCCTGGATCTGGATTCAGGTTTCCTCGTATAAATTCTGTGTGTATGTTTCCGTATTGTTAAGATCAAAATTGTTGTAGATCGAGGACCTGTAGAGTAGTCTCCTACTCTTTCAAGATCAAGTCACCCAGAGAGAGGTAATATGCGTAAATAAGGCTCAGATCCTTATACCCACTTACAATATGACAGATGTAAGTGGGTATCAATTCATCTATTATGCTTCTAATGTGACCAATACGACCAATATTAGCAAACAATTCATTACAGTGGCCACATAAGGATCAGGTTTGAACTCCTCTACTGCTCTCTTTTTCCATATCTGGTAAAACGTAGGTCTACAAAATTCTCTAGTTTCTTAGCATAAGATCAAAGTAGATGTGTCATGAATGCTACAACATTATTTCAGTGCATGCTCATATGTAACAATTATTTTTCAAGTTTTCTATAATGTTAGATAATCTACTTTTAGGTGTACATTGTAGATTGAAATAGTCTTTTTATGTAATTAAGAACAGATACAGGGGAGAGATTACATGGGAGATGCGAACAAGAAAAAGGAGATGACATTTCTTGCAACAAAAAATGAAAATAACCAAATGTAGGTTAGACAAAAATTAAAGGGGTAAGAAATACAAAAGGCTCAGGTCAAACATGATAAACATGATAAGCAGCCAAGGGGAGAGGATGATAAACCATATGCCCAGAAAATTGGATGACAAGTTGATAGAGGTTGTCATTAATTTACCGAATCATTTCCTGTAGAATTCTATAAAATTAAAAAAACTCACTGAAAATCAACTTTCCCATGCTCATTAAAACTGCTCCCCAATTTCCTCTTTATAATGGCCCAAATCTAATAAATCCCCATCTTGTACATTATCATAAACAAAAAAGGCTTGTGACTTGAGAAATTTTCCCGGTTACCCATTTGACTAAAGCCAATCAATATCTTTAACTTAGGAGATCGATTCACATACAATGAATTTCATATACGTAAATATTGCATCTAAATTGTATCTCCATGGTTGCAAAATGGAATAGCTGTTGCGGAATTAAAAAAGAAAAAGAAAAAAGAGGATTTAACAAGGAGAAAGATGCAAATACCTTGCGGAAGATGTGGAACTTGGCAAGAAAACACAATGTTTTCTGAAAAAGGTGATGATCGGCGGCTACTGAGCTTACTAACCATCTAAAACATTCGTTAAGTCTCACGAAGATTGAATCGTGTAAGTGTCGAATAATATTAGGAACTTTAGTGATGATAGTGGGTTCGAATGCAGAGATAATGAAAGAGAGAGCGGTGTTCGAAGAAATGCTGACGAGAGCAAACAGTTTGCTTTGATTAAGGCAAATCAGAAAAAAAAAAATGGCTTTCGCAGGGGCATGCGACAGGGAAGAGGTCGGAAAAGAGAGATTAGGCGAGAGAGACGGAGAGAAGATAGCTTTTACGAAGAGAGAGATTAGGGCAAAAGAGATGGAGAGAAGATCAGGGAGAGAGAGATTAGGGCAAAGTGGGATAACCGTTCGCGAGTCAGACCGACAGAGAAAATGTCGGAAAGAGTGAGATCGGGGAGAGGGATGAAAGGGATGCCATTTAGCAGAGGTCATTAAAAGACCGCTGCTAAAGATCCACTAAACCCCGCTAGTAGATGTTGGACAGCTACCAACGGCTGTTTCATTTCACAAACCAAACTCAGCCGAAATGGCTGAGTGAATGCCTCTTTAATCTGACATATTCTCTACAAATTATTCTGCTTTTTCCCAACTTGTAAACAAAAACATAACTATTTAAGAACAGCCGCTGGTGGCTGTCCAACAGCCACCTGCAGCTGTTCATCTTCACCTAATTATCACATTTACTTAAAAAAAGAATTTCTCCTTGTTAATCGAGTGTAAGACACACTTTAAGGCATCCAAGTTGTCAGAGAAAGTAATTACTGAATTGGTGCATGAGAACTTCGAATGACAGCTTGAGTTGAAGCATTATCAAAAAAAAGACAGCTTGAGTTGAAATCCCTGTTGAACCAAATCCAAAAACTGAGGACTGGGATTTGCATAGTATTGAAAGTTTCGGAAGCTGACCCAGATTGTGAATGTGGAGACAAGACTGAATAAGACCAAAGACTTCTTCAGTATGTATGAGGAACCACTGAAAAATTCTCTTCTAAGTGTTTAGGAGGAAAAGCAACAGATGGTGCTTGAGAAATCAATTCTTGTTACATTTCCTAGGTAGCTTAGATCAGAGGCATGAACTCTTGAGACAAAGAGAAATACTTTTAGATCAGGAGAAAAAGTTAAGGACAGATCAGATATTGATGGTGTAGGGGGAGAAACAAGAAATTCTTGAGATGAATGAACATTTGAGATTGAAAGTGAAGGAAGGGGCCCATCGGCTGTTCATCACATTTGCTTAAAAAAACAGGTTCGCCCAAAACAGTATTACAACACTTAAAAAAAACTTCAGGTTCGGCTGTTAAAAAATGCATTGTATTGTATAGCAAATTGTATTATCATATATTTTTTACTAGTCTATTCCCCAACACTTAAAAAAACTCGGACTCTGCCGGATAAGAGACATGCTTTGTATACTTTCATTTGTCAATTTAACAACACTGAAAAATTCAAATTCGGCTATAATAGTGACATGCTTTATATCATTTTCATTTGACAATCTAACAACATAAAAAATATTTTATTAAAGAATCAATAAACAAAATAAAAAAAAAAACCTGATATGGAGTTGGTTTCTCAGAAACTGGTAAGCACAACTCCGGATGTTTCCCCCCTTCCTCTTGCACAACCTTCTTCCTCCTTTTTCTCACTTCCCTCTTTGCTTCTTTTTTTTTTTTTTCAAGAACTCTCTTCTTTTGATCCTCCTCCTTTTTTGCTTCCAACTTCAAGCCCTTTTATAGAGAATTCCCACCCCTTCAAATTCTTAACCCCTAACCTTTCCTCTTCCTCTCCTAAACCTCTCATTTCCTTAACTTCTCCTCTTCCTCTATTAAACAACTAACCCCATAACTCCTCCTCTTCCTCTCTTAAACCCTTAACTCTTCCTCTTCCTCTCTTAGACACCCTTATTCATTTAGTTTTGGTCAAAGTCTATTTTGTCCCACATTTTTATTAGGCTTATATTTTTTTTAAGCTTTGTCTCAATGTCTCAAGAGAATATGAGTTGGACCAATTCGTCCAACTCATTTTTCTTTGTTTATTTTTATTTTCTTTTAATCTTAAACTTTTATTAACTTTGTTATTAAATTTTTTATTTATTTTCATAACAAACCCCATTAGGAAACTTACTCATTTACTAAAACAACCCCACAAATTTTTAATTTATAATTGGTTACATGGCAGCCACCATGGTGTACATGTGGCTGCCATGTGCCATCCAATTTCGGTTTTGTAAAAATCCCCAAACTACCCTTTATTTCTTTTATTCATAACTTAGCCGTTTGAGATCCGATTTGAGCACGGTTTGGTGCATCGGAATCGGCTCAGAATTCTCTTTATTATGGACTTGTTATTTCCAAAAAGACGGGTCCATTATAAAAACCTCGATTTACGTGCCCACATATATGCCGGTTTAAGATATGCTTCTTGAACAATTTTATGGTGCAAAAATGAGGTGCTGACACACTGTACATGAAATTTCAACCGTATGTCTCAAAGTGCGTAAACCATACCCGAAATTCAACAATCACAGAATATTGTAAGACTCATTAAGAAAAGTAGGCCTTCTAAAAGTACATAAACAGGTATCTGAAATACGAAGTTCGGCATGTACCACCCAAGCATGCAACCATTGGTATCTGAACAATGGGATGGCCACTAATCAACACATATAGGGCACCTCACCAACGACTGGTATCTGAAATCAGACCCTATTGTACATGTATACCCCCCAATATAAACTAACTTGCAAAGGAAACACGAACGCAAACTCGGAGTAACCAACCAAATAAAAACCTCTCCACTCTCTAGCTTAACCCTATGGATCCATATGCAACTATGCCCACTAGACACCAATAGCTATTACTCACTCATTATCAATGCAAAATCAGAAATAGTGCCTAGTTGCGTATAGGGTTTTCCAAAGCTTATACACTATCCAAGAAGTAACTAAATGTACTCAAATCTGGTATGAAGTTTCTCTGACAAATTCCAGTAATCAAAACACTTTAAAAATATACTTATATTGAGTAAGATTCATCCCATTCAACTCAAATCAGTTTTTGAAATAGCCAAAGTCCATGTATACCCAAAGTTAGACATATTTTAGCAAAACGTACCCAAAACACTTATTAAATTATTTTTAATCAAACAATCAGTGGAAACAGTTTGTAAACACTTAATATTTCGCGGTACAAAGGTTTAACATCTTTAGAAATCATTTTATTATGTAATTTTTCTCAAAATTCAGAAACTCAAAACTCTATATCGATCGCTCGATCCACGCGCTCGAGCGAAGTGGTTAGCGATCTCAATACTAACATTTGATCAAAAAATGTCAGGGGCACTCAACATGGGTGATCAAGTGATCATGTTGGGCGACCTAATTATTTAAGAAGAATTGAATTGGCTCTCAACCCCATCGCTTAAGCGATGTGTTGGGCCATTAATGAAGTAAGATTTATAGGCAAGACACTAAACCGGATCGCTCAAGCGATTGTGTTGAGCGCTCGTCAAACAGCAGCTAATTCTTAAACTTGAAACATATGTTTTGTGCAATAAACTTTATTTTGTACATTATATCATCTCTAATAAGACCCAAAATCATATATACAACACTCCAAAATATGCTATTCAATCAAAACCTCAATAAACAACATTTAATGACAAATCGCATCGATCGAGGAATGTTGTCTCTCCTTTTCCTCTTCTATTTCCTTTGCTTTGGATCTGATCTATTTACTTTCAGCAAAACAAAGCTTTTTCTAGCTTACAGGAACTCTCCAACCAACAACTCTCCTTCGCACAGTGTTCTCTCGCTTTAGCCATCAGAGACAAACAATATATACGATCCAAGCGTATGCTACATTAAGAGAAACCCTATTTTATTATGGGTTATCCAATGTATCTCATCTCTATTAGCTACCATACATCTAACCAATAAGACTTAAAATAACTCTAGGGACTATACTCACCCCACTATCTCATGATCCAACGGTTGGATTTACTTCGTACTCTGGATCTTCTCCATCCATGTGATTACGTCATTTCCAGATTTTAGTAAGGATCACATTTAATTATTCAAATATTTATTTAATTAAAAATTCTGAAAATTTTGGGGTCTTACAGATAGTGCTCCAAGGTATTCCGTGAAGAACATATCTAGCATTCGCTGGCACCGAATTCCAATAGTTAGTGTAGACACCGGTGCAATTGAGAGAAATGTTGGGCCGGAGGACTTGCTGTCCCATACACAACTTCTTTTAGGGTCGTCGAGTCAGGTAAATAGTCCATTGGTCAGTAAGAGTAAGGATGATGGGCCATCTAGGCCTTTATCTATTTGGGAGATTGGGCTTGTGAGTAATAACTGGGAGATCCAGCACACAAATTTGGTTTCCGATGAAGGCAGCTCAAGGTCTATTGCGGCCCACTCGTCCGTTTTCACATTCTCTGCTCCAGAAGGGTCAAGGAACATAGGTAAATTAGCAATGGCCAACTTTTTAATGACAAACTTCTTCCCCAAAGAATGGTAGGACAAGGATTCAACAAAGGACATATAGCTATTCGCAGCTCCCCATCTTGTGTTATCTAACAAGAGGCTCAAGCTCCCCACTAAGAGAGGAAGTGACAAAGGACGACTTAATAGAAGGTCTAAGCATGGAGGAAATGGCCAACTAAGCATCCCCAAGGAAACTCTCCGAACCGTGAAGAAAAGAAAATTTTCTCTGCTTTAGGTGCTCTTTATTGCTTCTGGTTCCTATCTTGACAACGGGAGGGTTACAAAAACATGAAAATATTTTTTTGGACTTGTCATGGTCTTGGTCAGACCTTGACTCTTCTTTTTGAAAGACCAGATTTTGAGATGCAGTCCTGATCTTATTTGACAGGATAGAAGGATTTGGGAAAATGTATGGATTTGGGAAGAATTTCTTTACCTCACCTTCATTTGACAGGAAAGAAGGATTTTTGATATTATGGAAGTGGCACTTTAGTGTATCTGTTTTGGTCATGGAGTCTTGGTTTATTTTAATTCAGGTTTCGTCTAGGGGGTGTACGTGGTATACATGCTTCATACATGCAAGTTCAAATACTGAAATTCAAGCTCAGCAGTGGCAGATGGTTAAAGATATGGCAGCTAGCTTCACAGTCCCTTGGATGATTTGTTGTGACTTCAATGTGTTATTGCATCCATCTGAGAAGAGAGGGGGCTCAACATTAACTGAAGGCAGATGAATAAGTTTTTTGAATTGATCCAAGATTGAAAGCTAGTTGATACTCCAATAGAAGGCCCAAGATTTACGTGGTATAACGGTCAACAGGGATTTAGAAGAATATCGGAGAAATTATACGTGTGCTTTTTATCTACAGATTTTTATGATCTTTTTTCTCAGCCAATAGCTTACTCCCACCCAATTTTCTCTTCTGATCATTGCCCCATTCTAATGGTGTGATGTGCTTAGTAAACAGGAAAAAACATTGGCCTTTGAGGTTTGAAGCGATGTGGATCCAAGAAGAGTCATGCCAGCCCACCGTGGAAAATTCTTGGCAGGGATCTGATGGAATCCCTCGCCAAAAAGATTTATGTGCGAAATTCTCTACCCTTGCATCGGATTTAAAGCAATGGAACAAGGACAAGGTGGGATGCATTCACAAGAGAAAGAATCAGCAGAGAATTCAAGAATTAATGGAGTCAAATCCGTCCCCGGTACGGGAAATGGAGGAGAAAAGAGTTTACTAGGAATTTGCTAAGGTGCTGAAACAGGTTGAAACCTTTTGGTTTCATAAATCAAGAATAGCTTGGCTCAAAGATGGAGACAGGAATACATTGTTCTTCCATAAGTCCACCCTTGTGAGAAGACAACCAAATCATATTTACTCTCTAAAGGCAGACAACAATGAGGAGGTCTCATCAAGAAGGGCTCTTGAAGAATTGGTAACTCAGTACTTTCAAGACATGTATAAAGCTTCTCCGTGTTGGTCGTGTAGACACCTGATTTTTGCACCCCCGAAAATGCAGAAAATAAAAATTTGAAGGGGAAATTATGAAAAAGTGCTACTTTACAGCCATTATTATAAAAACATGCCACAAAGATGGCAAATTGCAAAAACATACCACTTTTGAGAAATAATTATGGAAAAGGGTCATTGCACATTTACCACATTTCGAATGCCCAAAATACCCCTGAATAAAAGGGAAGAAAGAGAGGGAAACACTTGAGTTATTTCCCACTCCTCCCTGTTTCTCTCTTCTCTTCTCCGAAGAATACCAGGGGTCGACGAACAACCGACCTCATTTTCTTCCTCTCTTCGCCGACGAACACAGGTTGTTTCCCCACTCACATTTTCGCTCCTTCGCCGCCGATGAGCTGTCCTCCTTCCCCATTTCCCTTAATTTTTTTGGTTTATGTGCGTACGAAAGAGATTTTTCCCAAAAGAGAAAAACAGTGAACGAAGAAGATAGAGAAACTAGGAACCCTAGTCTGGACGATATCCTCACCGGTTGCATGATCTGGGCTGATGTGCTATTTTTGCTTGCTTGCCTTCACAATCTGTCTGAAGCCTCTGAAAAATGGCGACTAACACTAGTAAGCACCCTCTAGAGCCATCAATTTTTTTCGATTCCCTTCTAAAAAAACATTCACTAGTGGCAGTTCTGGTTGAGCTTCATATTTTTGTTCATTTCCTTTATTTTTTCAATCATTTTGCTATTTTTATATGTGATTGATGGATTTGGACGAAATGAGGATGATTGAGCTGCTGGGATCTTTCCGCAATGTACCGTTATGGGTGATGCTTTTGTTTATTGTAGTTGTGAGCATCTGACTGGTAGTTTTGGTATATGTTTGGTGGTCTGATTGAAGGTTCTTTTGTTTCAGAACATATTGTGTTTTCCACGGGTTTTGTACATTCCTCTTGGGGATTTTGTTAGCTGCATACAAAACTTGATCAGTTGCTTATCTTATTTTTCTTGTAGCATTTTTTTTTCCATATTTAGCAGTTCTGCTGGAGCTTTCGTCCAATTCTTTTGGTCACTTGTTCCATTTTAATTTTTTAATTTGCTAGCAATTTTACTTGTTCTTGGATAGGCAATGGATGAGGCATATTTTGTGCCGTCAGTGAAAAAGCTCAGCAAAAATAAGGAAGGGAGATACATTGGCAAGTTTATTAGGAGCTTTTTTGTTGTATCATTTTTTTTTTGTTCATTTGCCAAATCCCTTTTCTTTAGATTTGAAGTATGACCCTTCATCATGTTGGTAGCTTCTTAGTTTCTTATATTTGACTTTTTCCTTTTTGATCGGTAAATAAGATATATTATATATAGATTATTTGAAACATGATTTAGGTACACAGATAGTGTACCTATGGTACATAACAAAATTCAAACATTCAGTTCCCCAGACTGTGTTTTACATATTCCAATAACTCCCCCCTCAATGATGACAAAGCAGTCCTCATAACTGATGCTTGACTCTCCGCACCTAATTTGGAAACATGTGACATAAGATCAGGTCTTGAAACTGCACACCATTCATCATACCATGTGCTGACAACCAATTATGCATGAGCCTCAAAACTTTCCTTTCTAGGTATGCCAGATTACGCTCTAGACTTCTAAAAATTCTGTTGTTCCTCTCTCCCCAGATTACCCAAGCAATGGAGGCAGGAGCAATATTCCACAACAAGTTCTTTCGGAAGGAATTGATAGCATACCTGATGCTCCACCCTGCAAACGAAATCAAGTACTCATGAAACTAGCCACACATGTTGAGAGGAGGCTAACGATGGGAAAGAAGGGTTATGAGAGGGTAAAGGACAGGTTTATGGAGCACCACATGGCAGAGAGAATTGCTTCATGTCATAAAGGAAGCCTTGCAAGAGGCAAAGAACCATGCACATTTCTAAAATGTAAGATCCTTTTACCATCGGAGGAAACACTCCAGTCTTCGGCTTTAGATATAGGAAGCCAGGACTTTATTTTCTTGAAAAAGGGTAATATATTAGCAAGTTCTTAGTGTCTCATTTTCACTTTGTTGTGTCTTTAACAATTCGAAACAATGTACATAGACAAACAATTTAGCAGTCAATAGCTATAGTTTTCCTTTTTCTTTAGTTTTGATCATCTCTAATACCACCTCAATTTACAACTCAAAAAAGCTCCATGACGTAAAATAAGCGAAGAACAGGGAAGTTTGAGGATGATCCCACAGAAGTAGGATGGTATCCTACGCTCGAATCCCACATATCCTTAGCTCGATTCCCATGTATCTTACGCTCGAGTCCCACGTATCCTCCGCTCGAGTCCCACGTATCCTTATCTCGATTCCCACGTATCTTACGCTCGAGTCCCACGTATCCTACCTTTTAGTCCCATGTAAAATAGCCCAAGTCCCACGTATCCTTAGCTCGATTCCCATGTATCTTACGCTCGAGTCCCACATATCCTACCTTCGAGTTCCATGTAAAATAGCTCGAATCCCACGTATCCTTAGCTCGATTCCAATGTATTTTACACTCGAGTCCCACGTATCCTATGCTCGAGTCCCACATCCCACGTATCCTATGCTCGAGTCCCACGTATCCTTAGCTCGATTCCCATATATCTTACGCTCGAGTCCCACGTATCCTACCTTCGAGTCCCATGTAAAATAGCCCGAATCCCACGTATCCTTAGCTCGATTCCAATGTATTTTACGCTCAAGTCCCACGTATCCTATGCTCAAGTCCTACGTATCGTACGCTCGAGTCCCACGTATCCTTAGCTCGATTCCCATGTATCTTACACTCGAGTCCCACATATCCTACCTTCAAGTCCCATGTAAAATAGCTCGAGTCCCATGTATCCTTAGCTCGATTCCAATGTATTTTACGCTCGAGTCCCACGTATCCTACGCTCGAGTCCCACGTCCCACGTCCCACGTATCCTACGCTTGAATCCCACGTATCCTTAGCTCAATTCCCATGTATCTTATGCTCGAGTCCCACATATCCTACCTTCGAGTCCCATGTAAAATAGCCCGAGTCCCACGTATCCTTAGCTCGAGTCCCATGTAAAATAGCTCGAGTCCCACGTATCCTTAGCTCGAGTCCCATGTAAAATAGCTCGAGTCCCACGTATCCTTAGCTCGAGTCCCGCATAAAATAACTCGAGTCCCACGTATGCTTAGCTCAAGTCCCACGTATGTTTAGCTCGAGTCTCGCGTAAAATAACTCGAGTCCCACGTATGCTTAGCTCGAGTCCCACGTATGCTTAGCTCGAGTCCCACGTAAAATAGCTCGAGTCCCACGTATCCTACGCTCGATTCCCATGTAAAATACTACTAAAAAGTCCCATGTTGGTGTGCTTGAGTCGTACGTCAAGTACGATCGAGTACCCCATCTTACAATCTGAATTTGATTGGTGCTGCAGCTGCATATAAAAAATACTAATTCAACCAATCAAAAACATGAAATTTACATTGAATGTCGGCCATGTGTCCTTACATTGAAAAATATGACCATATATTCAATATTGATGCATACCTGCATAGGAATCCAAACTGATTCACAATACATAAATTACGTGTATAACTTTGTAGAGATCAACAATACTTTCGTCCTAGCCAAGATCCAGAAGATTTTACACAGTGCAGTGGTAGAACTAAATAAAAGAAATAAAATGATGGTCTCAATATATAGGTCAGCAGACGCAAGGAAAAATTTATGTTCTCTTGAGGTTGGGTTTCATAATTTGTGAAGTCTGATCCTTGGATTGGAATGTTTCTTCAAAAGCTAATTTATCAACTTGGGCTTTCAGTTCATGAAGCCGATGACCAATCCTTGATGATATGGCATCATATAGTGCTCCTCTTGAGACATGTTGGGTATCATCCATTGCAAGCAAATCATCAAACTAAATGGGATCACCAACAAGTACTGTCACCTGCAGATTTTACACAAAAAAGAGTTTAGTTAAAAACAGGGAGTATACAAAGCATGTCTCCCATATCAAAGAATGAGAAAAAAGAAAAAGAAAAATGGGAGTAATGGTTTGTTTGATATTCATTATAGGAATCAGTTCCGAAAATGTGTTACAACCCACAACAGATTAATCTTGGCATATTTATAACCATGCCCCACCCAATAATTTTGTCATGCTTTAAATCTGCTACTACAATATAACTAGGCAACTACCATCGAGCATTCTCTATGCTCTGCATGGACAAATTATAAAAGGAAAGAACTGGGGAAAATGATCCCATTCATATACCTCAAGAGGAGAGGGGACAAAAGGGAAAAACATATAGTAATGAATATCACAAGAATGAGACCAATTTTTTCTTACTTTCCTGTAAGATCATTTGGTTCATTCACCTCTAATTGCAAAAGCAATACCCATGAACATGCCCCTCCCCCTCCCCACCCAAAACCCTCTCTTCCTTCAGAGATAATTAATTCAATATAAGTTCCCATCATAGAACAAAAATCTTGATTCAAAGACAATATTGAAAATGAACAGAATCATCTTAGCAGATTTAAGTGATGGTCCTTACATGCAACAACACTTGTATTAACATGAAATAGTCTAACATAAATAAGCTCTCACCAATCACAACAAATAGACGTGCGTGCACATGCGAGTGCGTGAGTGTATTCTCAAAAAATAAAAATAAAAATCTTATAGAGAATACATGCATCCTAGAAAATCCAGAAAGCAACTTATGAAGAAAATAAAGTAATAACTTGGAATGTGCAACAAAACACATACATGGCAAGAGAAAATAGCAGAAAGGGTGAAGTTGAGCGAAAAGGGTGATTAGACACTTGAATGGCAGTTATACTTGATACATGGCAAAAGAAAAAGAAAACAAATACGTAATTAAGACTCCTATTGATTAATTTAGATAATTGCGAAACAAATACAGTTATACTTGATATTGTTTTAGTATTTACATCCACATACATAAGATATGCTTAATACAAAAAGGCAGGAAAAAATATGCTTTTGATCCATTATAACATACATTATGGAGCCTGGCGAAATGAAAGCTTACTTGGGGAATCAATTCTTACAATGTGCTCATCATCCGCACCAGATTCATCGCTAGAATCATCTATAACACTATTCTCCCTCATGCTTCCACTTTGTTTTGGAGGATTAGGGTCCATTCCTGTGGACTCCTACACATTGAGATTGAGGTCTTTCTTGCAGTAACAGCTCCTTCTGATCTTACAAGCACAAGTGGACAACCATGATCTTCATTTGATGGGACTCTTGGAAATGATAGGGTGTGTGATGGCTTGGCTATAGAACTCCTTGGAAAGCTTCAAGTTTGCTGACACATGACATTATCCTTAGGGTCTAAACAGAAAAGCTAGTCAGTCAAAAGAAGCAGAGACTGTAGATAAGCAGTGGTAATTAAGAACATACCATGCTTCCATAGATGCTCAGATGCATTGCTCTTGAGGATAAGTTGTTTGCTTGCAGATCATTGCCTGTCACAGGTTATTTCGGCAGGTAGAAATGATCAAGCAACTCATTAGACTACCATGCTCTTTACTTAGAGATCTGGGGGGAGGGGGGGGTGGGCGTCGATTGAATGAGATAACCATGAAGCTGACCTTCTTTGGAGTGTACTTTCAGCCTCAACTGAAGCAATATCGAAAATGATTACCCTTGCTCTTGTCTCAACCTGATACCAAAATCCATGGTGACTAAAACTTGTCGGTTTGGAACCTGCCCTACATTAGTAACAGTGGGATATAAAAAATGACTAACAGGATTTACATGGCTGATCACAACTACTTGGAACAAGGCATTTTGTCATTGTTGCTCTAGTATATGACCAAAAATAATGAAGCCTAAACAAAGCATATGGCTTTACATATTGGCACAAATTGGTGTGGCCAATTGATCAACAATGCCTAGGGAAACCATGCTCAGGACAAGTTGAGATGAGAATCCTACCGAGTGCTTTGATAAGATTTTATCATGCAGCAAATCATACATAAAGTTCTTATCAAATAACAAAAGCTATGGATAGACCAATTGCTTAAAATAGCCATGAATGTGTAAGTGCTTAGTAAGCGACCAGTAGAGTAAAAGAGCTTGCACCCTAGAATTTCTATATTTCTAGGTGTCAAATGTTGATAGGCTGTTAAGAGGTGTTGTAGATTAGGTTGTATGGAAATGTGAAGAAAATTAAGAGTCAACAAACTGAATAAAAAATAAATAACAACACAGCAAAACAATCACACAATCAATCTATAATAGGTATTAAGAAATATATTGATAAACTAACCGTGAGGATACATATCCCATCAAGAAGAGTATGCCTTCTTTCCTCTTCTAGTTTTGCAGCTGTCTCAACTGAAATTACTATGTCTCAACTGAAATTACTATGTCGTCCAATATGAGCTATAAAAGAAATGGAAATATTTCAGTGGTTAATCCTCAAGAAAAGCCTTTTGGTTAAGAGACTTGAGTGCTTACAACTGGTAAATTTACTCGAGGAAGATGTTGGGACATGGCGAGAATATCAGTAGCATAATCAACATCCCTCCATTCTTTGTTTAGTTTTCGATTCTTCGAATAAACTCATCATTGCAAAGAACCAAAGACAAGTCAGCATTTCCAACCCCGACAATATCATCCATAGCAGTGTCTCTTGTTTTGTACTCTTAATTTTTTAGCCGATCAAATGCTAATTCTATTGCCAATGGAATATTTAGACAGAGCATATCTGCAATTCTCTGCAGCATTTACTCAAAAAGAAAAATTTTCAAATAGAAAGAGTAATGGGACAATACCAACTGGATGATATAAAAATGCAACAAAGACATGGTTTGTCCTCCTTTCTTCTTATTTAAAATTTTGTGCTTCAGAAAAACATTTAGGTGCCTAGATTCCTCTAAGCATTTTGACAACTTTTTCTGCAAAAATCAACATGCCCACTAAAACTTCTACTACACAAAGTGAAAGTTCTTTTCTTATCCACCATGCCCACTCCCAAAACAATTTACTCAATTAAACAAGTTATGCACATCATGCACTTAACTTCTTTCTTCCACTGTACCAATGTCGATTGACGCAAACAATCAATTTGATGAACACAAATATTCAAATAGACAGAAGAAGAAGAACTCCATTTTATCCCTAAATCATAGAAATTTGAAATTTCTAAATGATGATTCAAACAACGAAGAAATGTTTACCAGAATTTCAAGATCTTCGGGTAGATCTTCTTCGATACAAATCCTCATGAACAAATCCAGCCCTTGCTCCTTCTCCCTTGTGGGAGACTTATGCCTTTCCACACAATATCCCCTGTTTACCGCAAAAGTACCTCCAAAAGCCCTTGGAGAGGTTGAAGATGCACAAAAGGACGCACGAAAGCACGGATCAAAACCCGACGTCATACAAGAAGAGATAACAAATCAAAAAAGAGAGAGAAAGGATTTCGAGGAGGAGGAAGAACGAAAGTGGAGATTTTACTCGGATAAAAACTGCGAGCAAAGAAGAACGCACTAGTGATGACTCGCATCATTCTGTCAGAGAGATAATGGAATGCCAGCGATTGTTTATTTGGTTGGAGATGGAAAGGACGAAGAGAGAGCGCGGGGAAGAGAAGAAAGACGGGGAAGCGTTCAGCAGAGGAAGAAAGGAAATTGTTGACAAAGCATAGAAGTCAAGCGAGAAAAAATAGCACATCAGCCTAGATCATGCAACCGGTGAGGATATCGTCCAAACTAGGGTTCCCAGTTTCTCTCTCTTCTTTGTTCATTGTTTTTCTCTTTTGGGAAAAATCTCTTTCGTACGCACATAAACCAAAAAGATTAAGGGAAATGGGGAAGGAGGACAGCTCGTCAGCGACGAAGGAACGAAAATGTGAATGGGGAAACAACCTGTGTTCGTCGGTGAAGAGAGGAAGAAAATGGGGTCGGCTGTTCGTCGACCCCTGGTATCCTGTTCGTCGACCCCTGGTATTCTTCGAAGAAGAGAAGAGAGAAACAGGGAGAAGAGGGAAACAACTCACGTGTTTCCTCTCTTTCTTCCCTTTTATTCAGGGGTATTTTGGGCATTCGAAATGTGATAAATGTGCAATGACCGTTCTCCATAATTATTTCTCAAAAGTGGCATGTTTTGGTAATTTACCATCTTTGTGGCATGTTTTTATAATAATGGCTATAAAGTAGCACTTTTTCATAATTTTCCCAAATTTTAATTAAAAAGTCAAACCCTGAGGGGGCCAAAATTTGACTTTTTGATCCAAAGATAATTGGCTATCAAACTTCCTCTCATTGAAAAGAGCATTCCGACACGGTTCCAACGCAACCTAGTTTGCTGGAATCGGGGTCCGGGTGAGGAAGTTGTGAGCTGGTCAAACTTTTGGGGGAGCGAAAGTTGACTTTTTGCTCGACCCCGATTCAACTACCTAATTTGATCCCAATGGATAGTGGGTTCCGAGCCGATTCCAACGACACCAAATTTGCTGAAATCGGACATCGAACGAAAAAGTTATGGGCAGTTGAAGTTTCAAGAAAACTACCCATGTGGCAAAACAGCAGCAAAAAAGCAGAACAAATGAATAAAATAATTGTTTATAGAAAATATCTTAATTTTTAATAATATTTTAATAAAAAATCTCATTTTTATAATATAATAATCAAAAAATCGGATGAGAATCTTTTTAAAAATCAACTTTGATAAAACATTTCAAATCCAACATTTAAAAAACGTGCTCGCCCGTATTTGAATTACGGGCAAGGCATGCCCGCACTTCAAATACAAGCAAGCCTTCTGGAAATAGGACATGCGTCCCGTACGGCGACAGCTAGCCGATTCGGCGAGATTTGAAAACGTGTGTATTTCATCCATATTTGAAGTACGAGCAAGGCATGCCTGTATTTGAAGTAAGGGCAAGGCATGCCCGTATTTCAAATACGGGCACGAAAATTTTTTCTATAAATAGGGGGGCCAGCCCCCCCATTTGAACAATCTGGTCCCCTTGGCTGTCCCCCCTCTCATTCTCTGCCCCCTGTTCGTCAAACCCCTCTCCAAGCTCTGCCAAAATCCCACTAGCCCAGAAAAATTCTCGTTTTGCCCCTGAACTGCTGCCTTTACCATACCCCTTTTTACATTCTTTTTTTCACCCCTTTCAACCCAAAGAGAGGAGGTCTCTTTCAAACCCATTTTTGGAAATCTAAAGGAGCGCGGAAGCGCTGCCCAAGTTTTTCCTCAACTCTAATCCCTTTCAACCTAAAGTGAGAGAGGCTCTTTCAAACCCATTTTTGGAGAATCAACGGGAGCGCGGAAGCGCTGTCGAAATCTCGTGGAGGACCTTAACACATTGGATTAAGAAGGTAGTGGTGGGGTAACACTTCTGGTAACTTTTCTTGGACATGTATAAAAGTTTTCTTATTTGAACAACTTTAAATTCTTCTTATTTTGTCACTAACATATTTGTTATGTTTGGCATGTCATGAGAAATCCCATATAAAATGGGTATCTAAGTGCAAAAATGGGAGGAGAGTAGTTACAAAGTCTAAAGGGAAAATGCTTATCTTAACATAATGCTCGATAAGGGAGGGGTTTTGTCCTCCTTAAGAAACCTGTTGTATCCCTAAATCTACTTCCCTCATTCCTTTCCCATTGAGCATAGTTTTACATACAAAATATTGGCTTAACAAGATCAAAAGAAGTGTAAAACACTTTTCTTTGACAAGTGCTAAAGAAGACATACAAAGCGAGGATGAGGCTTGGTCATCATTTTGAAGATACTGAGAAATCCGACAGAAGCCGCCGGAACCTCCAAAAAGGCAACCAAAATGACCCCGGCAGAAATCGGTGCAAAACTGTAAAATTGAGTAGATGCCCGTATTTACTATACGGTCAAGCATGCCTGTATTTGCTAGACGGGCAGGCCTAAACCATATTATATTTACGGGCTAGACCAGACCGTAAAGTAAATACGGGCAAATTAGAGAATAACTAAAAAATCATCTTTTTTGGACCTGGTTGAACCCAATCCGACCCTTCTTTGTAAGACTTGACCCATTGGGCTTCTTGGATTGTCCTAAGCCCATTTTGAGACCGTGGGCCCAACAGGCCCACCAAGGCTTCGTGGGCCCTCCAACGAGGCCCATATCCCGTCCAGCCCAACCAAGGCCCGTTTTCAACTAACGGACCTAGGGCCATCTGATTAATTGCCCGTGGGCTAAATCCAAGCCCATTGGGCCCTAAAAGCTTTGACTCACTAACCTTGTAAATATTCAATAAATCCTTAAACCAAATAGCCAAAATCCAAGAAGAGTTACTGTAGACACCCCAAATTGCACTACAAAATGAGAAAATAATTGAAAATATGTAATTGGGATTTGAAACAGGTCAAAAAAAGTGTAAAATTTGGTCAAACATGCAGTGCCCGTACTTTGTTTGCGGCCTGGTCGTGCCCGCAATTTATATACGGGCATGCTGTGCCCGTATTAACACTGTGGGCAAAACACACCCGTAATTTATATACGGGCATGCCGTTCCCGTATTGAGAATGCTGGCAACACACGCCCGCATTATATATACGGGCACGGGGGTTTTTGTGCGAATTTATCCTTTTTCGATTTCTGAGCCTTATCTGCACCCAAATCTCTCTCTGGGAGATTCGAATCCTCTTGTTTATCCATTTGAATCCTCTTATTTATCCTCTTTGGTGCAATGGATTGGCATTATCTCTGTTTTTAATTCAATCTGAAACCCTATCTTGGCAAACGCTGGACCAACCATGCCCCTAGGTTTGCCTATAAATAGAGGGCCTCTCCTCAAGCAAAGGGCCATTAATTTAAAGTCTGAAGAGCTCCAAGTGAAGAAGGGAATCCTTGCTTTTCTGCTTTCTCAAACCAAGTCTCTTTTCTATTTTATTTTCTGTTTTCAATTCTAAAAATAGTCTAATTTTCTCCATTGCTGTAGAATAAGGCCTAGTTTATACTTGTATTCCCAAACCTGCCTCCAAGTACCTCAAGACTCCTCTCTAGCCATAAAACGTGAAGAGAGAGCTAGGGGAAAAGGGAACAGGTGGATTCTTAGAATAGAACCCTATAATCTGCTCTTCTCTTCTTTTTTATAGAATAAGGCCATTGATTGTTTTTGTATTCCCAAACCTACCTCTAAGTACCTCAAGACTCCTCTCTAGCCGTAAAACGTGAAGAGAGAGCTAGGGGAAAAAAGAATAGGTGGATCCGTAGGGTAGACCTCCATGTGCTATAATCTGTTATATGTGGTTTTTATTACTCTGTGGATGTTATGTAAGTGTTTTATTTTGAATCTGGAGGAATCCTATGGATCCAGGTTGTTTACAGCATGAGATCCCCACTTCTTTCTATAGTTTGGATTTTTCACACCTTTGCACCTACATCACTGTTTTCTTGATTTTCTTAGTATTTGGATAGGATTCTGGATTTACTATGATCTATATGGTAGATCTAAAACCAAAAGCCTGAAAGTAACCTATAGGGTTTCATGATGTGATTTTGAAATTGTTTTAATCTTGGAGAAAGGATCCTATGGTCTAAACTCTCCCTTTTGATGTTTTTTTATCAACATGGGTTGAGTGGGGGTTCTATTTCTCCACTAATGAGAGATCCAGATTAGATCTGTTCTCCAAATAAATTTCTTCTTCAATGTTTTAATCAAGAGATTTGATTTCAATCTGGTTTTTCAACTTTTTAATGGTTTAGCCTAAAGCTAGTTTTTCAGGTTTATCTTTAGATTGGTTTTCTTTGATTTTTATCGTGAAACCCTTAGAATGGTATGATCATATTGAAGGTTCTGAATTAATCAGGATATTCATATGAAAAACCATACACTTTTGTCATTTTCATGACTTTTCCTTTATTAAGCAAGCCTTCTTTATTTTTAACATGAACAATACCTAGCAACCACCTTGTGTGGATGAATAGGGGTGCCTAACACCTTCCCCTGTTCATAACCTAATCCCCTTTCCCATCTCTGGTTGTTTTTGTTTTGTATTTTAAATTAGAGTTATTTTTACTCTAATTTCTGTCTCCTTTATTTTATTTGATATTTCGGTGTCCATTCACACCTAAACAGAATGGTGGCGACTCTTTGTTTTAATGAATCTCGTGTGATGATTAGGAAGTCATTAAATTGATTTTTCCATGTCTCACAACTGGCGACTCTGCTTGGGACTTGTGGATTTCAGCCTTTTGGTGTATTTGTTCATGTTTTTTACGTTTTTGTTTTGCTTGCTATTTTGTGTTTTTAGCATGTTTGATATGTTTTAAATCTGAATTATTGTTTTGCTTGCTATTTTGTATTTTTAAGCATGTTTGGTATGTTTTAAATCTGAATTATTGCTTAAAAGTTCATGGGGGTAGAAATATGCTTAATTTTGATTTATAGGATTGTTTCTAGAAACATGCGTAGGGGAGGTTTTGGTTTTGTTAAACCATGTTTATTTCTTGCTGTATTTACATGATAGCATGTTTTAATTTTCAGCATGACTCTTTGATGTATTATTTGGTTGTATAACATGATCACATTTTTGGCATGTTTGGGTGATTTTTGTGAGCATGCTTAGGTGCTATAGGATTGCTTTGTTTACTTGTGTTTGTTTACTTTAAATATGCTCCTTTATTATGCCTTGGTTTGTATAATGCATGGCTACGAAAAAGAGTGGCAAGGGGTAGGGACGTTGTGAATGCACCCAATTTTTACAAATGCACTGTGCACATTTTATTTTTTTACATAGCCTACCCATAACCTATAGGAAGTTGAACCCGAATGTGTGTAGCTTGGCGCAACGAGGTCGTTACTTCGGAAAACGAAAGTGAAAACATTCACCTTAGAACTTTAGGCTAATGATGTGATGACAATGTGGATCTGTGATTCGATTCTGATCATCATTAGGCTTGAGTTCTAAGTTGCCATTAAGCCAAAACCCAAAACCCCTACGCTTGAAGGTGGAGATACACGTTTTTAGCTAAAGTACACAATTACGTGGGAAAATGGGTTTGTAATCGAGGGAAGGCCGTTTGCATGGTTCACAAGCCAAGGCATAATGTGGATGCCATATTGAAGGTAAACAAGGTAACAAGGTAACCTTAAATTTAGCATTATTTTCATGTCATGTAAGTGTCATGGTGTCCATCTATTTGGGATGAAATTGTTCCCAATAGGTAGGTATCTTAAAATTGGTGTAACCCATAGGAAGAGTTTTTAACTCTTATCAGAATTGATCCTACCCAAAGTCCATATAAGAGGCAACCAAAGGTACAAAATCCCTGAATAGGGTGTCTAATTTGGAGGGAACGTGTGCCCTCTCGAGCAGGCATTTTTGCTAGTAGGGTTAAAGTCCACTTTGGGACAGTTTAGAAGCCTTGAAAGGGTGAACCGTATGTTTGGATAAGCAATCCAAGTGATCAAATCATGTAAAAATGGAAAAAAAAACTCCAAAACCCGTATGTACTACACAGGCAACCCTTGACCGCATTTTTTATGCGGGCAAGCCTTGCCCGCAATTTAAGTACGAGTAGGGCCGGACCGTAGTATATATACGTGTAACGCCCCGAACCCGGGTCAGTGCAAACCGGCACCCAACCCGAACCCGGTTCGCTACTGTAACAACCCAAGGCCGGTTCAACAACCAAACTCGAGGTGTTACCACGAAGCTGGGGTCAGATACAAACCAAGATTCACAATAATTTTAAAATTTACAAATTAATTACATCAGAGTTATGGTGGCCAATAACAACAATTCTTTATTCATTAATATCAATTCTGTTTACAATAAAGTTTATCTAATCAACATGTGGCATTAATACCAATTATATTTCTACCCATCAAATTAAAACCCCATCTTCGCGATCTCTCCAAGCAACCTGAAAAATATAGGGGAAAACGGAGTGAGATTTACATCTCAGCAAGTAGCAGGTGCATGCAATTTGAAACAGTCCAATATAAGCAAATAGTCATGATGTATTCAATTAATCAACGATAAGACGAGAAATCCAAGTTATTCATGGCAATTACAAATAAGGCGATGAAACATATGTTCATGTATAAATACCAGTCTCTTGATGTTAACGAGGTAAAACCGATAAAAGCGATAAAACACGTGCCATTGCAGGACTCACAAAGATGATAAGTATTTGAGATGACACTCGACTAAATGCTGTTCCACCCGTGCGGCTTAGGGGCAGTGCTACTTAATGATACTCAAGCCCCATGCAGCACAGCTTAGGCAAGAGCCATAGTCACCGACTTATTGCGCACGAACCCCGCAGAGTTGGACGTACCACCAGCATGCAGCACCAGAATCAATACATGGAGTGTGGTCGCTTATCCACATGTACAGGGAATCACCAGCGGCTCACCGGGGTGTCCCTCCAGACATAGGACCCTCCCAGAGCAAACTAACTTGCAAAGGGAAGCGCGCTCGCAATATAGGAGTAAGTCAACCCAAACTAAATACCACTTAGCTAACCAGCCAAAACTATGGATCCATATACAGCTAAGCCCACTGACACAAACCACGATAAAAACACATACGGGAGGACACGCTAATGTAGGAGGCATACACACTTTTACCCGTAAAGGATTACACATCTCTACACAGAGGATTAACCATCTCTGCCGTAAAAGATAGTATCAACTCAACCACAGAAGCCGTATCACCCAACCGTAAAATTAAAGAGAACAATATCATACCACCTACCAATCCATACCAAAGTATTCCATTCCATGTGAAATCCATGATTCAATCATAACAAATCCAATTATAGGCATTTTCAGAAAAACCTATGCAATTCTTCCAATCAAAATAAAACTCAAGTATCATAAATCCGGTAAAATCTGAGTTTAGGCAATTCCAATAGCCAATATTCCTATATAAAGCTCAAATAAAAGTAAATCAAATCATGCTTGAACTTTTCCTTCTTAATCCCTTTATTAGAATCCAATTTCCTACCTTCGCACCTAAGCTAGTTTCTATTTGAATTTTCTGTATTTTATTTTTCCAGCATGTTCTACAGACCTAGAATGAAGTTTAAAAGATGTTTATAAGCTATAAATTTCAGTAGTATTATTTCTAGCAATATCCATACCCTTTGACTCTTTTATAAACAATCCTTTCATTATAACCTTCAATTTATTGCTTATTCTTTCCAAATTAATTTTATAATTTTTATAGCTTAATTAGGTCCTTATAAAGATGCTAACATGCTTAACTAATCATAGGAATTATTGGATATTTATTCGAATTACAAAATCCCCAAAATCTACAAATTTTATTTAGAGCGCCTACCTCTACAGGGCTGGGCGATCCTAGGCGCTCGTGCAATTTTTAACAGAATTTTCCAGATTTTCCAATTTCGGATTCTTATGCTTTTTCTTTATGTTTTCTTGATCTAAATTAATCTTCAAACTTTCTGAAACTTACCTAGAGCCTTCTAGAGTAATTTTTATGAATTAAATACCCTCCTATCCTTATTTACATAATCCAACTAAACTTTCTTCATTAATTTGATAAATCCACCAAGAATACAAATCATGAAAATATAAGAAACTTGATTCCATGTAAATACAGTTCCGTCTAATCCATTCTAACCATATGAAATCACAGAAATCAAAATCATGCAGTTTCTCACGTTTTCCAAAGGTTACTACTTGCCTTATACGCTAAATCCTTCTTCCATTGCACCTTCTAATTCTGGACCAGACTTTTGCTCCCAACCGCACCAAGCTAGACTCTTCCAATTCAAATCTCCACCGTTCACAATGTAGTTTTATCAGTCACGAACAAAACTTCCAAATTTTAAGGCGATCCACCGTACAGATTTGCCCCGATCGCGTTTTGATGGTGGCTGGTCAGACACCTCCATTAGAAACCTCCTTCCTTTCTCTCCCTCTTTTCTCTCCATAAGAAACCCACGAAAATTCCCTCTTGTCTAACCTTAGTCTCCTATTTATACTAGGCTTTAGAAATCCTAAACCAACCCTAATTGGCTAATTTAATTTGGGCTAACCCAACCATGGTCTAGTTAATGTCTAATCCTTCTAATTTAATTCCTACTTTTTCTCCACCTTCTATTTTCTACTTAAACAATACTAATTAAGTTTCTTATTATCTAAACTCATGAAAATAACCTATTTTCGTGCAAAATATTTAATTAAACATTTCTATCACTTAAGACCTTATTTTCTCCAAATTAAGACGTGAAATCTCCTAATTACCCTTTTTCCCTATTTTAGGCTTTTATTAATTTCTTTTAATTTCTAACATGTCAAAATAATTTGTTTTCTTCTATTTTCTAATTCTAATTATTATTTGATGATCTATTTACTAATTACCCTTTTCTGAAAATTACCAAAATATCCTTTTTATTCTTTTAGGCTAATTTCATTAAAATTCTTTCTTTATTTTCAACTTAGAACTTATTTGGATTAATTATCCTCTAAATCTTCACTTTTTCTTTTAATTAGGACTTAACTCATATTTTCTTTTATTTATTATTTATTTATTTATTAGGTGAAAAATCGTGGTTTTACAATATGGGCTTCACGGAAAATTCAATTTTAGTGGTTTTTTCCCACCAAATCTTGTTCCTTTAACCTTTAAGTGATGATAAAGGGAAATGAGTTTGAATAAAATGTTTCAAAAAAATAATAATAAATAAATAAATAAAATAAAAATGAGAAACAAAATTTCCTGAAGATTGAAAAAAATATCTCTGGGCCTCTGAAAGCCTTTGAATTTCATATCTTTTTCAAAAAAAAAAAATCCCTGGGCCTCTGAAAGCCTTTGAATTCAGACCTTTTTCAAAATATTTCTGGGCCTCTGAAAGCCTTTGAATTTCATATCTTTTTCAAACATATCCTTTGGGCTGTCTAAAAGCCTTTGAATTTTAGACAAATCATTCCTTTGGGCCGTCTATAAGCCTCTGAATTATAGACACATATCCTTTGGGTCACCTATAAGTCTCTGAATTATAGACACAAATCCTTGGGCCTCTGAAAGCCTTTGAATTTCAGATTTTACCATTGGGCTTCTGAAAGCCTTTGAATTTCAGACTTTACCCTTGGGCCTCTGAAAACCTTTGAATTTCAGACTTTACCCTTGGGCCTCTGAAAGCCTTTGAATTTCAGATCGTTCTCAAAAACATCCCTGGGCCTTTGAATTTCAGACTTTTTCCAAAAATATCTCTGGGCCTCTGAAAGCCTTTGAATTTAAGACCGTTTTCAAAAATATTCCTGGGCCTCTGAAAGCCTTTGAATTTCAGACCGTTTTCAAAAATATTCCTGGGCCTCTGAAAGCCTTTGAATTTCAGATTTTGATTATGGCCCCTTTGGAAGCCCTAGAATATTTCATTCCTTTTGTGGGCCCTTTGGAAGCCCTAAAATATTCCATTCTTTTTATGAGACCTTTGGAAGCCCTAAAATATTCCAACAATTCTTTTAACCCAAATAAAAATGAAAAAAAAAAATCCAAGCTCGTGTTCACCTAACTTGCATACATGCATTTATAGGTAGGTAACTGAAATTGAATTGGTACTGATATTTCTTTTTAATTATTTTTCCAGGTACCAATACACTTGCAACCATAGCTCCTATGATCAGATCAAGAGCTCGCACCATGCATTCCACTGAGAATGAAGCTGATGTTCCTAACCCAGACATTGCCCTGCTATAGGAACAAGTAGCAGGACTTGCCTGAATGCTAGAGAACTTACTGGCGGTGCAAGTCCAAGCCCAAAACCAAGCCTCCACTTCCACCCACGCACCACCACCTCAAACCAATATCTCACCCCCGATTCAACCTATTCCGGAACCCATTTCTGAACACACCCCTGAACCTATACTGATCAGGGAAGAGACGATTGAATCCCAGAAAGAAAAGGAAAAAGAGAGGATGAGGGATGAGATAAAAAAGAAACTCATGCACAGGATGGAAATGATCCAAGATGAACTGAGGGATGTGAAAGGAGTAAGTAACTATGGGGGCACCAACTTTGAAGACCTATGCCTGTACCTAGATGTTAACCTACGGCTAAGTTCAAATGCTCGGACCTGGAAAAATACGATGGCACTGGCTGCCCCATGAGCCATCTGAAGTTGTACTGCGAGGCCCTATGCCAGTTCGGTCGGGATGATGGCATTCTGATTCAGCTCTTCCAAAGGAGCTTAAGTGGAACTGCTTTGAGGTGGTTCACTACCTTAGATTATGGAAGGATCAAAAGGTGGAAGGACTTAGTAGATGCTTTCCTAGCCCAATATAAGTTCAACTCAGAGATCGTACCAGATAGGTACGATGTGATGAGGATGAGTAAAGGAGGGGATGAGTCGGTAAGGCAGTATGCTATAAGGTGGAGGGAGACGGCCTCTCAAGTCAGACCACCTATGTTGGAGCAAGAGATGATTTCTATTTTCATCAGTACACTGGGTCAACCATTCTATAGCCACTTGGTGGGTCAAACCACCAGTAATTTTGCTGCCTTGGTACAAGTAGCCGACCGAATCGAGGACGGGATCAAGTCGGGTAAAATAATTGACCATTCTGCCATGGTCAATCAGCAGGACCCCAATATGAAGAGAAGGAATGGCATGAGGAAGAATGAGAACAAGAAAAAGGGAGAGGTGAACATGGTACAACAACCATATGTCCCCAATAAGCCTATACAAATCAACGTGCCCACTCCACCTACCCAGCAGGCCCCCATGAGGGTTAATGTTCCAGCAGCACCCTCAGACCAAAAGAGGGCTTTTAATAAGGAGGAAAGGGATGCCTGGTTCACATCAAGGAGAAATAGGGTTTTCACCCCTATTCTAATGTCTCCGTCTCAGTTGCTACCAACTCTATTGCAAGCAGGGTACATTACCTTAAGAGAGCCAAATCCGAATGCATCCAAGGGAGAAATTTTGACCCTTCCACCACTTGCGATTTCCACATGGGTGCACCTGGACACCCTACTGACAAGTGTTGGCCGTTGAAACACGCCATTCAGGACTTGATTGACCAAAATACCCTGTCTTTCAATACAGGGGCTCCCAATCCTCCCAGAATGGACATTGGACAAAACCCTTTGCCTCAGCATCATGGGGCAGACCCATCTAATGTCATAGGGGACATTTCTTCTGATAAAATATCCTTTGACCTATCTCAGTTAATTGCTCTTATAGGGACTGTAAGCACCTCATTTTTGCGCTCCCAGAAAAACCAAAAATGCAAACCCTAGACAGAAAGTCAAACCCTAAGGGGTGAAAAGTTGACTTTTTGATCAAGTGAAAATTGGCCACCTCGCTTTATGTCATTGGATAGAGAATCTTGACACAGTTCCAACGCAACTGAGTTTGCAGGAATCGGGGTCCGGATGAAAGTTCTGCGAGCGGTCAAACTTGAGCAGAGCCAAAAGTTGACTTTTTGCTAAAATCCGATCCAGAGGCCTACCCCTAGGTCATTGGATAGGGAATCTCGACACAGTTCCAACGCAACTAAGTTTGCAGGAATCGGGGTCCGGATGAAGGTTCCACGGGCGGTCAAACTTGAGCAGAGCCAAAAGTTGACTTTCTGCTAAAATCCGATCCAGAGGCCTACCCCTAAGTCATGGGATAGAGGCTCCGATACGATTCTAACGCAACTGAGTTTGCCCAAATCGGAGTCCGGATGGGAAAAATATGAGCTGTCAAAGTTCCCGAGCAGCAGAACCGGCAAACTGCACACGTGGCAAAAAGCTGCACACGTGGCAAGTTGCACAGGAAAATATCTTGGGGATCAAATCCGTAAATATCTAAATGTAAGAAATATCCCAGGGACTAAATCTGTAAAAATCCGAGAATATCGGATTAAATTGAAATTGGCCAGGGACTAAATCTGAATTTTTCAGATTTTCACAACCGGCGAGCGGCGGCATTAAATGATTTTTCATCATTATGCCGCTCGCGCGGACGTGGCAAGAGAGTGAGCGCCCCCCCTTTTTTTTCCCCCTTATATAAGCTGCGCGACTTTTCGCGCAAAGGGTTGGAAGATTTTGAAAAAAAGCTTAGGGCTCGAGGATTTTGGGTTCGGAAAAAATTTTGGCTAGGCTCTTCTTGGTCGAAGGATTTTGGTGGGAGGATTCTTCGGGTTGGAAGACTCTCGGGTTGGGGATTTTTCAGTGAAGGTTTTTATTCTGGTTGGCTTTTGGTTTTCAAAAACTTCCCCTCCCGTAGCCTGACTTCCCTCCCTAGATCCCCAAGCACCCGACCTTGCCTTCTTACCCCCTCTTTTCTCCTTCTTCTTCATCCTTCTACCAAAGACCGGAGGAGCTACTTGCAGTGGCTGTTGGAGAGGAAGCTCGCAGCGGCGTTTCGCTTCGAGGAGGTCACACACTTCCACGAAAGAGCTCAGAACTTTCAGGTATTGTTCCCTTCTAGCTCCTATGCTACATATATGAAAACCGGTTCTCTTGCATGACTTTTTTTGTATAAGTATGGTATCCACCACGTTTGCTTCCACATGGGATCTTCCAGGCTATGGTTCTGGGCAATATAGGATTTGGCGTAAAAGGGAGTGTGTTCCCGGCTAAGTGAGTCTTTTGTATCCCTGTAAACCCCCCCTCTCTTTCCTTTCCCTGACGGTTACCTGACATGCTCGAAGGTCCGGTCTAGCCCAGGCGTAGGTAAGAGTTTTGTGTTTTTTCTTGCCCATGCAATCTCTGTCTTTTATGGTCTCTATTTAATTTTTACTAAACATGCCAACATGCTCCCCAAACCCCTGCCTGTGTGCTTGCTAACATGCTCCATCATCCCCATTACCCCTGTGAAGTCATCGGGCTTGGTTTTATGTATCATCGGGCTCGGTTTTGTTTAAAAAGAGATTGGGAGTTGTGTGGTGAAGTAGTTTAGTTAATTTGAATACAAGTTTAAGTGCCTTCTGGGGAGTGGTCGAAGCCCAGGGAAGTGTTCTGGGCAATATTATTCGTGATGTATTTTGATTACATGGTTGTATTGTGAGTTTTCTGGGTTTTCTGGAATATCATGAGTCCGAGCATGAGAGTGAATTACAACTTGAAATAAAATGTGTTTAGATTAAATACAAAACTAGTTGGGAAGTGTTCTAGGCATATTAGGAGACTAGTGGAACAATTACAGACCGAAAAGGATCGGCCAGAGATGGAGATCTCGAAATAACAGAGAGTCGAAAATCGTAGTGAGTATCCGCCGACTTGGCGCTCACTTAGGAAGTAGGCGCCCTTTTAATTTCACTACCCGCCGAGCTGGCGCCCACTTGGCGCTCAGCTCGCGCTCACTTAAAACCATACGCGATTCTCGCTCGAAGCCGGCGCCCATCTCACGCCCACTTCCCGCCCAGCTCGCGCTCACTTAGTATCGAGTGAGCCCATTTTACGTGCCGAAATTGATTCTTGACTGAACCAAGGGGGATTTTGATGTCTTGGGGTTTATACCACTTAACCAATCTTGAGCCAGTTTTTTTTCTGACAAAGTGTCAATCTTGTGTATTTTTTTTGTGTGATTATTGCTGGATGTGAGTGCCACTTCCGAACCAAACCGGATAAACCGACGGGGCTCACCAAGCCCAATAAACACAAATGAAATGAATGCATGTAACTTAATCAAGATAAGTGAAACCGATTAAACCGGGCGGGCCAAACCTAATGCGGCCCACCCGAACCAGATTTGTGAAATTGATGCATGAAATGTATGGTTTGGCCGAGACCAAGGGCAAGGGCCTACCGGGCCCGCCAAAGCCCACCAACCGAACCAAGGAAGGGTGCAAACCCTAACTTCCGGTAACTTGGGCTTACAAGCCCAGATTTGGACTACGGGCCCCAAGCCCAGTGTCCAACTCATTTTGGCAAAATTAAAAAGATAAATCCAATAAAAATACTTGGCCACCATGTGGGCCCACCTTAGGGGCCCACAAACCAGTCCAGCCCACCTTTTCATGGAAAACACTTAAACTTTAAATCTGAACTTAAAGTAAAATCAAAACACTTAACCAAAGCCCAAAGGGCCTCCTAGGATAGGCCGAGGCCCACAAGGGCACACGGGCTTGACTAAACCCACCAAGGACACCGTGGGCCTTCCAACGGGGCCCACCCAACCAGACTCAGACTACCTAATTAATCAAGATAAAAGCAATTAAAGGGACCCACACCACTCAGGTGGTCCCGCCAGACTTAACCAAGCTACATATCGGTTTAGGAATCGGGTGAGACCAAAGTAAGCTGACTCAAACCAGGACAAACCTAAGGGACCCGTCACCCGACGGGGTGGACCGGGGTGTCTACAGACTTCCCCGGACCGCAACCGAGACCCTACTTAGAATCTCAAAGCCGCAGACCAAAAGCCTTAATAGACAAAGATTAGGCACCCAGGTATCCGCCTGTACCCCATCAGGCTGTGGCGACTCCGAATTTTCCCGTGCCGCGTTTCCCACGCACGCACAGGGACAACGGTCAAAGTTTATTTTGACAAAGGAAATGGGGATAAAGAAATAAATGTGATTTCAAAAGGAATGAGCATGCTGTTGAGAATATTAGCTCTTCTTTGGACCAGGCCTCCTCTTTCATGGCCCAATTGAATATTGCAAAACCACCTTTGGTTATCAATTACGATCCATCCACCTATTTTTCACCTACTCCATCAAAACCGCCATTGGTCATAAACTGTGACCACCTCACTGTGCCTGTTACTTCTATAACCCCTCAACCAAAACAACTTCTACCATTGGTTGTAGATGTTCCTTCTACTCAGACTCTTTTATCAAAGTCCAAACTTCCCCCACTAGTGATAAATGTCCCAAAGCCTTCCTACTCTGAATCAGCTGTACCATGGAACTACAGTGAATGCTTCACCACCACATTTCCGACAGTTGAGGGAGAAAGCAAGAAAGAAGTGAACCTCATGATGAGGTCAGGAAAGTGTATAGGGGAGGAAGAGAAACAAAAAGAAATCGGAAAGGAAAAGAAGTAAAGGGAAAGTCCAAGGTAGGGGAAGATACCCCTCAGATAATTGACAGTGAGGCTGCTGACCTCATCAAAATAATCAGAAAGAGTGAATTTAATGTTGTCGAGCAATTAAACAAAGTCCCTGCCTAGATTTCAATACTGGGATTATTGTTGAATTCAGAAAAGCATAGAGATTCTCTGTTAAGGGTACTTCAGGGCGCACATGTGCCTAAAAGCATTGAACCAAACCAACTTGGTAAGATGGTTGGGCAAATCTTGTATCATAATGTCATATCTTTTTCTGAAACTAAGATCAACCCAGCTGGATACCACCATGTTGATCCTTTACACATAACTGTGCTTAGCAAGGGTTGCATGGTGGCGCGGGTTTTAATTGATAATGGGTCGGCTCTGAATGTCTGCCCATTAATAATATTTGTAAGGCTCAGTCTGGAGCAAAATAAGATTAAGCAGAATGGGAGAATCATAAGAGCCTTTGATAGTTCTAAAACACACTCCCTAGTGGAGGTTGAACTGCCGGTCACTATTGGATCTTATATCTTCAGTATCACATTTGAAGTGATGGATATACCGGTGGCTTTCAACCTACTCCTAAGAAGGCTGTGGATTCATTCAGCTAGGGCAATACCATCTACCCTCCACCAAAGAGTCAAATATATCCGAGGGCAAAAGGTGATTACGGTCCTAGCTGAGAATTTGGTTCCTCCCATGGTATCCCCTGATGTGCCCTATATTAACATTGAAATGACTGCAACCAAGATTGCATTTCACTCTTTTCAGTTTGAAACTGTCAATTTCATACCTACGGGGTATCAAGAAAAGGAAGAGAAAATGACTTGTGCTGAGAAGATGGTCAAGAAAGTGCTGAGAAAGTACAATTTCCACCAAGGAAAAGGTCTATTGGGTTAACCTACATGGGAGGTTGGAGCCAGTAAAAGTTAAGAAGCTTACTCCTAGAGTTGGATCGGGGTCCAAACCTGGGAGCTGGAAAAGACAGAAACTAATGGAAGAAGAGAATGGAGAGAGAAAAGGTAACCAGAAATTCCCTCATTTAAAGGAAACTTTTCCTAAGCTTTCTCATATGATTCAGCTGTCTCCTCCTCAAGATCAGTCAAAACCTCCATACTATAACATTAACCCATTCCAGAAACCCAATTTCCCAACCTTGCAACCATATGTCCCACCTTCACCTTCGCAAGCATCGGGTGAGCCTGGACTGCGCTCAGAATAGAAGCGGGATTTTTCTGAAGATGTTGGAGCCTTCTTTCCCATGACTGAAGGCAAAAGAGAAGAAGGAGCAAATGAGCTACCCTTCATCGACTGGGCTGTAATAAAAGTTCCAGATGAAGTCATATCTGGGTCGAGTCCTATAGCAGAGACGGATGATACAACTCACCCAGTAATGGTGATCTCGAATGCGGACCCTGAGTTTGGGGAGCAGGCTTGTGTTATTACCCCTACTCCAGAATTTTTTATTTTGAACAATTAGGAGGAAACCCTCCTTACTTTTGAAGCTGCGTTTGTTTGGCAAACAGACACGGCATCCAAAAAAAACTCCATTAGTGGAATACCCTTTTCCTGAAGGTTTTAATGAGCCTTCATCTTCAAGAAAAGATTTTTTTGAAGGCTCTCAAAAAACAAAAAAAGATTTTCCCATTTTTTTCTAGAAAAGTTAAATTTTTCAAAAAGGTCCAAGCCACTTATACACCATATAAGCAAACGGAATTGGATCAGGTTGATTATGACTTCGACCTTGAGCTCGACTTTGACCTAATGGGGGTTGAAGAAGAGACCGAGGTCGAAGAAGAACCCTCCAAAAGAAATCACATATCAATTGGAGCGTCATGAAAAGGGTGTCCAACCTAATATTGAGGAGACCATCTCAATAAATCTAGGGACCGAAGATGACAAAAACATAGTGAAGATTGGGGCATGCCTATCTGAGATGTAGCGTGATGAAATGACACGATTCTTGGCTGATTATAAAGATGTATTTGCATAGTCGTATCGGGATATGCCAGGGTTAGACACTGACATGGTTGTGCACAGGATACCAATTCTACCAGAGGTTAAGCAGAAATTGAGAAGGTTGAAACCGGAATAGACATTGAAGGTCAAAGATGAAGTGATCAAACAATTCCAAGCAGGATTTTTGGTAGTCTCCACGTACCCTGAATGGCTCGCTAATATAGTGCCAGTACCAAAGAAGGATGGAAAGGTCAAAATGTGCATAGACTACAGAGATTTGAATAAGGCAAGCCCAAAAGATGATTTTTCGCTTCCACATATCGACATTCTGGTCAACAACACTGCTATACATAGTTTATTCTCATTCATGGATGGCTTCTCTGGGTACAATCAAATTAAGATGGCTAAGGATGATCAAGAGAAAATGGCCTTCATTACACCTTGGGGTACTTTCCACTACACTGTCATGCCATTTGGGCTTAAAAATGCTGGGGCAACCTACCAGCAGGCCATGACAGCATTATTCCATGACATGATCCATATGGAGATGGAGGTCTATGTGGATGATATGATAGCCAAATCATGTGAAGAAGAAGACCACTTGATCAACTTGAAGAAGGTGTTTGACAGGCTCAGGAAATACAGTCTATGGCTTAACCTGGCAAAATGTGTCTTTGAGGCTACATCAAGGAAATTTCTGGGATTTATAGTGAGCAAAAGAGGAATTTAGATTGACCCAGCTAAAGCCAAGGCAATAATTGAAATGCCCTCACCTAGAACGGAGAAGGAGGTTCGTGGCTTTCTTGGAAGGATTCAGTACATAAGCCGGTTCATAGCACAGCTCACTACTATCTGTGAACCAATTTTCAAGCTTCTGAGAAAGAATAACCCGACGGTCTGGAATGACGATTGCCAAGAAGCCTTTGACACAATAAAGGAATATTTATTGAATCCACTTATGCTAGTGCCACCAACTCGAGGAAGACCACTGATTCTATACTTGTCAGTTTTGGAGACGTCGATGGGGTGTGTATTGGGACAGCATGACGACATAGGCAGACAGGAAAGGGCGATTTACTATCTAAGTAAAAAGTTCAAGGAATATGAAGCAAAGTATTCCCATTTGGAAAAGACCTGTTGTGCTTTAGTGTGGGCAACTTAGAGATTGAGACATTATTTCCTTAGTCATTCCACCTTATTGATATCCTGAATGGATCCTTTGAAGTATTTATTTGAGAAACCAGCACTAACAGGTAGAACGGCAAAGTGGCAGCTATTGCTTTCCGAATTTGACCTCACATACATCACTCAGAAGGCGATTAAAGGTCAAGCCATTGCAGATCACCTATCTGCACATCCTTTACCAGAATAACAACCTCTTAAAACAAATTTCCCTGATGAGGCAATACTATTTATTGAAGAAGAGGAAAGTGAAAGCTCTTGGCAAATGTTCTTCGATGAAGCCACCAACATGAATGGAAATGGAATACGGGCAGTTTTGGTGAAGCCGGATGGGTCACATATCCCAATGGCAATGAAGTTAAGATTCGAATGCACAAACAATATTGCAGAGTATGAAGCATGCATAATTGGGTTACAAGCCCCATTAGACCATGAAGTGGAGGAACTTGATGTATACAGGGATTCGAGTCTTATCATCTTCCAAACAACTGGTGAATGGAAAACCAAGGATCACAAATTGATCCCCTATCACTAGTATTTGGAAGAAATAAGCACCAAATTTACTCGAATTTCCTTCAACTATATGCCAAGGGCCAAAAATCAACTTGCGGATGCTCTAGCAACATTGGCTTCAATGGTCAGCATGCCAGAAGGAGTAGATATCAAGCCACTAAAAATTGAAGTCAGAGATGAGCCTGCATATTGTCTTGTTCTAGAGGGAGCACCAAAAGAAGAAGTACCGTGGTTTCAAGATATCAAAATTTTCTTGAATGATCGGAGTCTGTCAGAAAATGTCACTCCTACTGAGAAAAGGACAATACAGAGGTTAGCAGGACAGTTCCTATTAAGTGGTGGACAGTTGTACAAGATATCACATAATGATATTTTACTCAGATGTGTTGCTAAGACTGAGTCAGGAAGATTAATTGAAACTGTACATGGAGGAGTCTGTGGGCCCCATATGAACGGGCATATGCTTGCAAAGAAGATTCTGCGATTGGGATACTACTGATCGACTATGGAGCACGATTGCTATACACATGTAAAAAGGTGTCATCTGTGCCAAGTATATGTGGATAACAAGAATTCACCTCCAAATGAGTTTCACAATATGACATCACTGTGGCCCTTTTCTATGTGGGGCATAGACGTCAGTGGAATGATCTCTCTAAAGGCATCGAATGGACATAGGTTTATACTTGTAGCAATTGATTATTTCACCAAGTGGGTAGAAGCAGCTTCGTATGCAAATATCACAAGTAGCCATGTTCTTAAGTTTGTGAAGCACAACATCATTTGTCGCTATGGTTTGCCAAGTGCCATAGTATCAGACAATGCTTCGAATATTAAGAACAAAGATATGAGGAAGATGTGTGAGCAGTTTCAAATTACCCATCACAATTCAGCTCCGTACAGACCAAAGATGAATGGGGCAGTAGAAGCAACGAATAAAAATATAAAGAAAATTATTCAGAAGATGGTAGTGAGTTTCAGAGATTGGCATGAAATGCTGCCGCTTGCTCTACATGCCTACAGAACCTCAATCCAGACTTCTACTGGGTCAACCTCATATTCCTTAGTCTATGGGATGGAAGCAGTTTTACTAGTGGAAGTGGAAATCCCTTCACTGAGAGTGTTGATGGAAGCTGAATGGATGCAATCAAGACATGATCAACTCAATCTGATAGAGGAAAAGCGTTTGAAAGCGCTTTGTCATGGCCAATTGTATCAAAAGAGAATGGCCCGGGCTTACAATAAGAAGGTAAAGCCCAGAACTTTCCAAGAAGGAAATTTAGTATTAAAGAAAATCCTACCCTTTTTGGAAGACCCTCGTGGAAAATTCAAATCAAATTGGGAAGGGCCTTATGTTGTCAAGAAGGTCCTGTCAGGGGGTGCTCTCATCTTAACAGAAATGGATGGAAATATTTTCCTGAGCTAATTAACTCTGATGCAATGAAGAGGTATTTTCCTTGATTTAATATTACTAGGAAATGATCCGAGGCCATGTTTCTGTATTTCCCAAAATTTTCATCCCTAGTCAAGCCAATTCGAGCATGTTCATCTTTTTGATAAACCTAAACTGGACTTACAGTCTTATACTGGGGCAGAACAAACTGGGGCAAAGCCAATAAGGGCAAATCCAATTGGGGCAGAGAAAAAAAATAAGAAAACAAAAAGGAAAAAACAAAAAAGCAAAGAATAGTGGCAAATGAAAGCCAAGTGCAAAAAGGAAAGAAAATAATGCACTTTGGGGAATGGGATCAAATTCATCACAATTGTAAGTCCGGTTAACCTATTTTCACATTTGAAAAATTTTGAGCCTTTAATACCTTTTCTTTCATAAACCGAGCTTAACCTTTGTTTCGTCCTATTCTTAAGCCCTCGGTGATTTTAGTATATTCATTCAACTTTCAGAGTAAGATGGGTGATGATAGAATGCAGAAGCCAGCCTTAGTGAAAACCGTAATTGGCGCTAGGGGCAATATTGGCAAAAGGAAAAAAAAAAGAAAAAAAAAGAGAGAAGAATCAAAGGTTGAGTTGATCATGTGGTCCAAGTTTGAAATCAACATGAGCACTAGAAACTGAGCAGATTGGGAATAGCAGGGTCATTCATGGAGGAAAAGCCATTAGGGGACGATTCTAAAGGTCACAGAATAGATGGATTTGGTCTCTCCCTATTGCTTGGATTACCCTTTTCATTATTCAACCTGATTTTAATTCCTTTAATTATATGTAATTAAGTGTTTTGGATCAAATTTTAAAAAAAAACAATATACTTTGGCCAATGATGAGAAATCAAATACTTTTCATAAAACTTTTGTTTTTACAAGCATCTGAGAATTCTGAGGCCAATAATATAAAACCTATTTTTGAATCAAATCCTTTGCCTTTCCACTATTGGAGTTTGCTTTTGTATAAAGGTATGAAAAAGAAAAGAAAAGAAAGAAAAAAAAAGAAGAAAAAAAGGAAAAAAGGAAAAAATGCAATAAAAAGGAGCTAATCCCTATCCCCTAGCCGCTCTTCAAGCTGCCGAATCCGAGCCGCCTGAGTTGCAATAATCCCAGATGCTCCCTCTGCAGCCGGATCGCTTAGAAAAGATATGACTTCATCTGCCTGATCCTCATGGCCTTAAGGCTAGCTAAGGCGTCCTGATATTTCTTCTTCATCACTTGGGCCTCAAAGCGATGGGCCTGCCTCTACTCTCTAAGTTGCTCCTCAAGACCAGTATGGCGTGACACTTGCCCCTCAAGTTGCTAGATCTTCATGCCCCTAAGGCTGGCTAAAGCATCCTGATATTTCTTCCGCATCACTCGAACTTCAAAGCGACGAGCCTGTCTCTGTTCCTCAAGTTTCTTCTCCATAGCAATGCGGCAAGAAACCTGCTCTTCAAGTTGTCTCTCCAGATCAAGGCCTCGTATCCTAAGTTCACGGGCCTCTCGCACCCATATTTGTTGAAGCCGCTTGTGAGATGCTCTTTCAGACTCCAGGATGTCCTCAAAAGTAGGTGGAAGAACTGCAGGAGGGTCCTCTGGTATTGGAGCATGACTCTGAACTTGCTCCCTGATCCAGAAAAGATAATCCTTCACATGTGACTCAGAGAAAACTGGGCCCCGCAGAAAACGAGCATAGGACCACTCCTTCATTAATCGAGCATTCAACCCCATGGTGGCTGGTGTAAGTGGCCCAAGGAAGTCTCCATATCCATCTGGGATCATAATCCCCTGGGTCGCTCCAAACTGCCGAAGAACCCTCAAAGGAAGATAGAGAACATCAGATCTCAAGCCTACTAGGACCAGGAAGTTCCTATCTCTGAAGCTGATCACTGTCTCTGCATTGGGCTGATAAGTGTCAGGCCATCTCACCTGATTATCCTGGAGGGTGCCCAAGAAAGTGAACCAGCCCTGCTTGCTGCCTTGGATGTTAGGATACCCCCTGTTGCTCATCAAAACAAGAATTTTCATTCTTGTAGAAAAGCAGCGATCTATCTCCTCAATCTGACTTAGGTGGTCAAGTAACCAAAGCTGCACAAAAGGGGAAGTATTTCAATTTAATTTCAATAAATCCAACTTCACATGTAAGTTGCAAAAAAAAAAAAAGATTTCACCTGTAGGATAGGGGCACATGCAAGGAAACGTTTCTTCTTTTTGAAATAGCAATCAGTCAGGGCCTGGTATATCTCTGCTAGGATCATAGGGGCCAACCTCTCACGTTCCTTAACCTGGCAGAAAACTGAGATGAGAGCCAAGTCAACCTGGTCGTCACCCCGCGGAAAGAGCAGCTAGTTGACCACTATCAAGGTCAAGGCATTAAACCTGGCCTGCTTGTCCTCACCCCTTAGAAGCTTCTCAGTGAGAAAATTCTTGGACAAGGTCAACAGTGTATCAAAATCCCCTAGGTCCTTCTTCCCTATATCCATAAAGGTGGATGCTTCCTTTTTGTAGCTAGGCTTAAGGGGCAGGTTCACTACTTTTTCAGAAAACCTTAGGCCAAGGATTCTTTCAATTTCCTCAATGGTAGGAGTCATCTCTTTGTCATCAAAGCGAAAGAGATTCAATTGAGGTTCCCAGTGTCCAATCACAGCCTCAATGATTTCCCATTTAAAAGGGATTTTAGGGATGTGTAGGATATGACCTAGGTGGATGTGATCCCAACGAATCTCCTCTTCGAGGGTCATAGAGTTAACCCACCTATCATAGAAAGAGTCCACAACATTATACCTGGTGAGATTAGGAGGTTTTGATCTAACAGGTTGTCTTACAGGAGGAGCTTCATCGGCAGAAGAGAACGGTACGAAGGAAGCCATGGAATCACCAAAGAAGCCAAGAAAAGCAAAAAAACGGAGGGCTCAGGGAGTTTTCGAGCTATTAAAAACATCACAATGACGTTCCCCATAGGTTTATATAGAAAAATCAAAAATACAGTAAAACCCATATTTATAATACGAGCACCGCGTGCACGTATAGAAATTACGGGCACCGCATGCCCGCATAGAAATTATGGGCACTGCGTGCCCGCATAGAAATTACGGGCACGGCGTGTCTACAATATAAATGCAATTTTTCGGGAAAAATACAAAAAAAAAAGGGGAATTTCAATTTCAATCCTTTCCCAAGCTTCACCTGTCCCTGCTTAAACATATATCATGCAATGGAGGTAAGAAATAAAAAAGAAAAGAGCATAAATGAAGAAAAATGAATCAAATTTCTTTTTATATATATATGGAAGCGTACATCATTTGTCAAATACAAGTGTAAATGAAGTATCCTAATCTAATCTGCCTCTCCAGGTCCATCCCCACGGCCACATCCTCTACCTCGTCCACTGCCTTGAGGTCACCGGCGCTCGAAAACATGTGCCACAAGATGACAGGCGGTACTACAGGTCATCCTGCCCAAAATACACTAAATATCATACATCATATATAAAGGCATAAGGCCAGCAGTTGGATGATCATGAGGAACGTACCCCGAGGTATCTACATCTTCCGCAGGCTCCGCATCAGGGTTGGCAGGGACTGGCTCAATCACAGGCTCGGCGGCAGGCTCTGCACTCCCACGAGCCGCAGACTCGGAGGCAGGAATAGACGCCTCAGGAGCATTAGCATCAGGCCTCGGCTCCACAGGCTCAATAGAGGCCTCCTCTGTCACCACAGCCTCATCGGTAGGCTCCATCACAGCGGCATCCCCAGCCGACTCCATATCCATCTCAGCAGGTGCATCGGGAACGGTCTCTGATGCTAGGGCAGACTCTGGAATGTCCTCAGCAGTGGGAGCAACATCAAATGCAGTGTCAACCTCTGCTGCTGGCACGTCTGGGGCTCGAGGAGAAGTCACGAGCTGCATCAGTGACACGAAAAAGACCTCGCCGCGAGGATGTGTAAAATAAGGTGAAGAAGGACCGGCCATGTCATCCTGAAAATAAGAAGAAGAATTCTAATCAGAATAGGATAAGCAAATATAAGAAGCAAAATTTTAAAGGGGTAAAAGAAGTAACCTGAGTATGAGATGGACCCGCCTAGTCCTGTACACCAGAAGGACCCGCCTGGCCCTGTGCCCTAGCAAGCTGTCCCCAGAGGTCGCCAACGATGACAAGGAGGGCGTCCCGCTCAGTAATAGTGGCATCTCGTTGGCGCTCTATGTCAGCATACCGAGCTCGAATCTCTGCCAACTGAGCCTTCTGAAATAGAAGAAAGGGTGTCAGAAATGCCAAGTCAAATAGAATATAAGAAAGGAAGATCAAAGAGGGAAAGGCATACCGTGGTATCGTAGGCCTTGATCACTACCCCTCCTATCTCCGTGACTCCGCCACGGACAGGCATGGGTGGCATGAGGCACCCAACTGAAGCCTTTCTAAACCAGGCATCATAGTCACCCTCCTCCAACAAAGTCTCTGCCTCCGTCCAATCTAAGAACTGAGCAGGCTCGATAAGCGTAGGAGGAAAAGAAGGGGTAGTATCGGAGGGATGACAGGAATCCAGGGCCCTCCAGTGTGCTGATAAAAGAAGCGCTCGCCGCAATACCAGATGCTGCCCATTTGACCGATAAAGAACTGATAGCGCTGATGCCTCTGGTCGGGGGCAAATGCATCGTCCCTAGTAGCATGCAAGGCCAGTACCTCGTGGATGTCTTCTAACCAGAGAACGAACAGCTGAGAAACAAAAAAAGGAATTTTAGGCATATGATTCAGGAAAAGAAAAAAGGAAGAACTAAAGAGGTTTACCTCAGCCCCAGACAACCGGTCCAAACAAGCCCGGGCAGACCTAGGCCGACTCTTATCAGAGTCATGCTCCACATGGCACCATCCACGAGCGATAGGATACGTCTCCTCTGGTATCGTAGAGATAGGGCGGAAGTAGAGAATATACACCCTAGCAAAAAACTGCAAAAGAAGAAAAAAAAAGGGTCATAAGAATAAAAAAGGAGAAGAAGAGAAAGAAAGAATAAAGAAATAAGTGTTTCACCTACAAGAAGGGCCAGAAAAATCTGCATCCGACTCCGGCACCCCGAGAGGTAGAAAGGCCACTAACGGCTCGACGCAGGCCAGCCAAAATGGTGCCAAAAATAAGCGGCCCCCAAGCGTACCTCCTCGCCCGTGGTAAATCTCCCAATAAGCTCAGGAAATGCGGGCTAACAGAGGTCATGTCCTCTGGGAAAAAGCAGGACCCATCATGTAGAGGAAAACAAAGCGAAAAGCGAAGGGGAAGTCTACATGGCTGGCGGCAATCTGGCTGAAACCTCTCCCCCGGAAGGTCTCTCTCAACCAAGTCAAGGACAATCTAGGTCTCCCTCTATCCCAGGCCTCCGGGGCTACCGCCCCATATCCAAGAAGGGCAGAAATCTCCGCATAATCTGGCCTCACCATCTCAAGGATAATATCTCCAAACATCCTAATCCCAGTGATGAGTGTGAAGTCGGACGGTCGAATCCCGATCTCAATATCTGGAAAATGGAAGCTCAGCATCTCTGGGAAGAACCTCTCGAGCATCACTGCAATAAGAGCTCAATCCAAGCGCACATCTGGGATGGTGATGAAGTGGCCGAAACCAAACAAGCTCAACTCCTGGCGGAAGGATGAACTGCAACCTCCAAGAAATCTAATGAAACTGGCCTAGCTCCCTCGGTAATGGGACATAGGATACACCAAAGGGATATCCACCCTAATATAGGCTGAGGGATGAGTCCTCAGGCCGTGTAGCAGGTCAGTATCCCTAATCTGTGCCATGATCCCCTCAGGGATATCCACTCTAGCCTGAGCCTCCTCCCTGCCACAGCCTCCTCTACAGCCCCCATCACAGCCTCCATCTTTGCCTCTAGCTCGTCGCTCACCACAACCCCTGCCTCGGCCAGGAGCCTCAACCACCGGCTAAGGAAACAAGTTGAAAGAAAGGATTAGGGTGAAGGATTTTGAGAGAGAAATCGAATTTTAGAAGAGTGAAGATTACCTCTAGGGTCGACTCGCGTGAGCCCTCAAAAGAAAGATCAGGGACATCTGAATCAGAGTCCCTTTCGGCTCTCGAAGATGAGGCCACATCAGCATGATCCCTCTGAACCCTAGAAGAAGAGGGCTCATCTGCAAGATCCCTAGAAGCTGATTGGATACGAGCCATCTGCGAATTCAAATCAGGGAGATGATTTTTTTTTTTTTTGAATTTTTATTGCTTCTGTTTTGCATTTTAATGGAGGTAATTGTTCGCAAGAATGCTTCAGAAGTTCCCGACTAAATCAGGAGTCAATTAAAGAAGTTTATCCTTTTGATCTCAAGAAAATTTTAGGATGCTCAATTATTTTCTAGTGGATTATTTCTTTTCTCTAGTTGCTTATGCTTAATCATCTCTTTTCATTTTGGTTTCAGGACAGTCAAGGCAGATGGTAACAAGGAAAAGGCATGAGGAATTCAGCTTTCAGAGATTTATTGTATGCAGCTCTAAACAGTTGGATGGGATAGACCGATATGGATTGGGTCCTAAATCATCCCGGTTAAAGCAATGTGAAAGGGGTTTTTAGGCAAGCTTAGAACACTAAGTTCTTAAGCCATGCAAAAGGAGTTTTCGCAGAAGCAACATTCAATATAAAGAAAAATCACCAGGGTAGCATTGTAACAGACATAGCAGTACCTCATGCATAAAGCTAGAGTCTGAGATATCAGAGGATTATGCAAAATCAGAAACTCAACATATCAAGCTAAGAGTAATCAGTTGGCAAGAAATTTAGTCAAGGCATGCCCAAATTGGTGTGAAGTATGTACAAAAGCTCTAAAGCATATGCATGCAAAAGTCAGGGTAACAAGGAAAATACCCACAAGACTTGAGTTGATTCAGGTCATACCAGTCATGGCAACATATCAAGATTGGATTCAGATAAGAACTATCAACATTCAAAGAATGGAAAACCAGGCACCCAAATCAAATGGATTCAAAAACATGTGGACATCTGGAGTTTCTAACAATAGATATTCAAAGAAATCTACAGAAACAAAGTTTCATTCAAATATAGATTGAAGTTCTGAAGTTGCAGAAATCTAAGGCAATAAAATTATCATGAGACAAGTTGGAGTTTGGGAACTCTATCAATTAGAACAGAGGATTCAAAAGTCAACAAATTATTGTTAGCAGAATACCCAAACATTCAGATAAGGGCCAAAACAGATATATCTTGCAGAGTGAGTGAAAGTATCATACGGCCAATTGAAAATTAGAGTTCAAAATCAGCATTTCATGTCAATCAAGAAGGATGCAATCGGGATTTTAATTGCATACAGAAATCAAATCGTGCCTCACCGGAATGACAAAACACAGTGAACAGCGAAAGCTCACTGTCTCCAAGGGATTTGAATCGCCGGAGATAGTTACAGTCGCTGGAGAAGAAGCTATTACCGGAGAAGAAGACGTCGTCGGAGAAGAGGAGTTACTGTCGAAGATCAAAAACCGTAAGAGGAGGTACGGTCGCAGAGGGTTTGGAGAGGAAATACGAGCAAAAGAAATGGAAGAGATATTCAAGTTCGCAAATAAAAAGCCCTTAAAACCTGTAGAAGAAGCATGGGCAACAGAAGCCCGCAAAGGTAATACGGTCATGCACGCCCGTGTTCAAATTGTGGTCATCACTTGCCCGCAATACAAATATGGGCAAACCAGAAAATTGCATTTTTCATCATTTTCTCCATACTTTTCAGAAGATTAATGTCTATATTAATTGTAAATTGCAAGAATTGCCACTTTATCCACTTTTGTTTTAAAATTTGTCACAAATCTCACTTCATAGCCACGAGTGCTCAATGAGAATAAAGAGGAGGATTTGCCCCTTAAGGTTAAGGACTTTTCAGCAAATCCTCCACACAAATTCTTTTGTTCCAAAATCATCCTTTTAATCCTTGCAAAGTGCAATTAGTTAGACAAAATATCAAAACGTGCATTTTGTGGGTCTTTTTGCTCTCTGTTAGTAATTGGTTCCAATTACCAGCAAAGAGGAGGCAGTTGTAGACACCCCAAATTGCACTACAAAATGAGAAAATAATTGAAAATATGTAATTAGGATTTGAAACAGGTCAAAAAAAGTGTAAAATTTGGTCAAACATGCAGTGCCCGTACTTTGTTTGCGGGCTGGTCGCGCCCGCAATTTATATACGGGCATGCTGTGCCCGTATTAACACTGCGGGCAAGATACACCCGTAATTTATATACGGGCATGCCGTAACCGTATTGAGAATGCGGGCAACACACACCCGCATTATATATACCGACACGGGGGTTTTTGTGCGAATTTATCCTTTTTTGATTTCTGAGCCTTATGTGCACCCAAATCTCTCTCTGAGAGATTCAAATCCTCTTGTTTATCCATTCGAATCCTCTTATTTATCCTCTTTGGTGCAATGGATTGGCATTATCTCTATTTTTAATTCAATCTGAAACCCTATCTTGGCAAACACTGGACCAACCATGCCCCTGGGTTTGCCTATAAATAGAGGGCCTCTCCTCAAGCAAAGGGTCATTAATTTGAAGTCTGAAAAGCTCCAAGTGAAGAAGGGAATCCCTGCTTTTCTGCTATCTCAAACCAGGTAAGTCCCTTTTCTATTTTATTTTCTGTTTTCAATTCTAGAAAGTCTAATTTTCTCCATTGCTGTAGAATAAGGCCTAGTTTATATTTGTATTCCCAAACCTGCCTCCAAGTACCTCAAGACTCCTCTATAGCCGTAAAACGTGAAGAGAGAGCTAGGGGAAAGGGGAACAGGTGGATTCTTAGAATAGAACCCTATAATCTGTTCTTCTCTTCTTTTTATAGAATAAGGCCATTGATTGTGTTTGTATTCCCAAACCTACCTCCAAGTACCTCAAGACTCCTCTCTAGCCGTAAAACGTGAAGAGAGAGCTAGGGAAAAGAGAATAGGTGGATCCGCAGGGTAGACCCCCATGTGCTATAATCTGTGATATGTGGTTTTATTACTCTATGGATGTTATGTAAGTGTTTTATTTTGAATCTGGAGGAATCCTATGAATCCAGGTTGTTTACAACATGAGATCCCCACTTCTTTCTATAGTTTGGATTTTTCACACCTTTGCACCTACATCACTGTTTTCTTGATTTTCTTAGTATTTGGCTAGGATTCTGGATTTACCATGATCTATATGGTAGATCTAAAACCAAAAGCCTGAAAGTAACCTATAGGGTTTCATGATGTGATTTTGAAATTGTTTTAATCTTGGAGAAAGGATCCTATGGTCTAAACTCTCCCTTTTGATGTTTTTTCATCAACATGGGTTGAGTGGGGGTTCTATTTCTCCACTAATGAGAGATCCGGATCAGATCTGTACTCCAAATAAATTTCTTCTTCAATGTTTTAATCAAGAGATTTAATTTCAATCTGGTTTTTCAACTTTTTAATGGTTTAGCCTAAAGCTAGTTTTTCAGGTTTCTCTTTAGGTTGGTTTTCTTTGATTTTTATCGTGAAACCCTTAGAATGGTATGATCATATTGAAGGTTCTAAATTAATCGGGATATTCATATAAAAAACCATACACTTTTGTTATTTTTATGATTTTTCCTTTATTAAGCAAGCCTTCTTTATTTTTAACATGAACAATACCTGGCAACCACCTTGTGTGGATGAATAGGGGTTCCTAACACCTTCCCTTGTTCATAACATAATCCCCTTTCCCATCTCCAGTTGTTTTTGTTTTGTATTTTAAATTAGAGTTATTTTTACTCTAATTTCTGTCTCCTTTATTTTATTTGATATTTCGGTGTCCATTCACACCTAAACAGAATGGTGTCGACTCTTTGTTTTAATGAATCCCGTGTGATGATTAGGAAGTCATTAAATTGATTTTTCCATGTCTCACAGTTACCCAATAACCCGAATTGGGCCTTGGGCTTGACTTAAGCCCAACATGGATTCCACTGGGCCTTCCAACAGGGCCCATACCAGACCCACTTCCGTAATTGATAAAAAGATAAAAATCAAATAAAAAGGGGACCCACACCCTCAGCGGTCCCCACTAGACCAAATAAGTGTGCATGCTGGCCTAGGAATTGGATGAGAATTAAGTTGACTTAAACCAGGGAGACCCACGGGACCCGTCAACCAATGGGGCGGGCTAAGGTGTCTTCAGACTTCCCTAGACGTAACCGAGAACTTGCTCAGATCTCCAAAAAGCCGCAGACCAGAATAATTAAGCCCGGATAGGTGCCCCTTTTGTATCTGCTTGCACCTCTCAGGCAGTGGCGACTCCAAACAGTCCCAAGGCAAGCATCATTATGCATGCGCCTCTTGTACAGCCCGAAATCGGGTGCACACAGCTTGGCGACTCCGCTAGGGACCCTCAACCCAGTTGGACCCTGGTTCAAAGAATCAACTTTGATGGATATAGATCGGTCTAGGTATTACTTGCTGTCTCACCTTAGTGAGATGTGGAATTCGTGTAATTGCGTGATCTGGGGAGTCTTGTCAAAAGGACGAGATAATTGCCTAAGGAAAGTGGAATTTAAGTGGCTCCCAGTGACCCTCCACTTACCTGGGGACTCTCCCAGAATATCGTATTGCGTGTCAATTCTGCATGTCACTATAAAGAGATGGCAGGGAACCCTTTACCAATCAAATATCCAAAACTCACCCAATTAGACACAGCACTCTACCCAAATGCACACACGGGCACTCCACCACACCGTGGATGGTTTTTTTTCTTTACAAACTACATGGGGTGACACGCACGAGGGAGTCTGCATGGTTGACCCGATTTAAATGATTGGACAAAATGGAATGCCGCTATTCTTCACCAAAACCTAGACCTCTTTAGAAGCCACCCTTCTGTTTCGATAAACTTATATTTGGGATGGTATTAGCCCCATGCTCCCGTGGCTTGTCAGGGAAAGTAGGGTAAACCCATCTCCCCAGGTTTCTAGATTCCTTAGCGCCACTGGCTTCATGATGTGGTACGCGAGGGTATAGTACTTGGCTCAGACCCTTGTACGTAAATGTCTCGGGCTGGGTACCCTTTCCCCACCTATTGTTTCTGATAAACCTCAGCTTTACGAATGCAGTGAGCCATGGGCCTTGACCCATTGAGTCCCCCGGGAGCACTCTGAGTCCAAATTGGCCTTTTGAGCAGATGAAAGCCAGAAGCAAACCAGATCAAAACAGGGGCAACACCCTAGGTCTTGGAATTCTGCTTACCTGCCTTGAAGCAAATTTGTACCCTTCCTCTGGGTTCCCAAAAGCTCTTAAGATGAAATTTTGCAAATTTTGAATATCATGTAATTTCTACCCTTGCTGGCAAATTATCAATTCTTTTGGTCTGACACCTAAAAGCAAAGGCAGATGAAAAAAGGCTGATCCGGACTTAGATGTGCTTCCATACACAAGTATGTCTAAGAGTCGTGCCTCATGGGGCACCAACCTTTTTAGGACTATGCACACACTTTTTAAATTGTACACATTTTTGTTTGAATGGTAATATTATTTAACTTTTGTTTTAATTTTGTGTACGCATTCTCATGCATCAAGTGCACACTTCAAAGATCATTTGCATAAGTATGCTTTATCAAATCATTTCCAAAAGAAAAAAAAAGAGAGAATTCATAAAATTTTCAAAGATCTGCATTGCCTTTGTATATACATCAAACCTGCCTTGGGGCAAAAAGTGGCTCCAATTCTTTGTGCTTCAACCAAGTTTCAACTTAATCAAAAAATTTTGAGATCAATTGGTTGTGAACCAGCCCAAAATAATGAATTGGAAAAATTCAAGGACAAGTTGGATCCTTGCCGATGGCCATCGGTCAAACTAAAGAAAAGAATAAATAAGGGAAAAAGAAAACTGAAAAAAAGAGAAAAAAAAAAAAGAAAGTCAATTGAGAAATCAACTCTTGTAGTTTCCCGAATCTTGGTGGAAATTAATACTTTGCATTCCCACCATCCCAAATCTTTAATTATTTCTTAGAACTCCCTAAGACTAATCCTTTAGAAACCAATGCTCCACAGTTCCGAAATCCAACTAAATAGAAGTCGGCTCCTATGGTTTCCGATCCCAGAGACTCTTTCTTTACCTCCGAAGTGGCGGTTCTAATCTTCTACCCTGTCCTCCGAAGTGGCGATCCAAAAAAAAAATCTTTTCTCATGACCTCCGAAGTGGCGGTCCAAAAAAAAAAAAAAAGGTTTTTTCTCATTACCTCCGAAGTGGCGGTCCAAAAAAAAAATCTTTTCTCATTACCTTCGAAGTGGCGGTATAGAAGAGACTCTTTTCCTTACCTCCGAAGTGGCGGTTAAAAGGAAACCTCCGAAGTGGTGTTTAAAAGAGATCTTCCCCCTTTACCTCCGAAGTGATGGTTCAAAAATCATCCTTTTTCCTTACCTCCGAAGTGGCGGTTCGAAAATCAACATTTTTCCTTACCTCCAAAGTGGCGGTCCTTTTCCTTACCTCCGAAGTGGCAGTTAAAAGAAATCTTCTCCCTTTACCTCCGAAGTGGCAGTCAAAAACAAACCATCCTTAGGGACTCTCCCCTTGTCTCCGAATGGTGGCTAAAAAGAGATCAAATTATCCCCCAGGTTGTTGAATGATGATTAAATTGAAAAATCAATCAAGTGGAAATTAACTCTCCAAGTTTCCACATCTCAATCAAATCACAAAAAAATAAAAATAAAAAATATATAAAAAAATAATAATAATAATAATAAATCTGCATTGGCATACATCAACATGCATTATATTTTGATTTAATCTGAATTCTTTATACTAATTTGTGTTTTTTATAACGAAAGGTACCAAGATTGCGTATCGCAGCCCGTACCTCCTACGTTCAAGAAGAAGACTCCAGATGGATCCTGCTGAAGGACTTGAGCAAGCACTCCATCCACCTCCTCAGGAGCAAGAAAAGATGGAGGAACATCCAGTGATCACAGGTCTTAACCAGCAGATGGCCAACATTACGGCCATGATAGCAAACATGATACAGCGAATGGAAAGGCTGCAAATGCCACCCCAGTTTGTACAACCCCAATAGCAGTTGCCGATACCCCCACAATAGCCGGTACCTCCTCAGGAACCACCAGTACCACCCCCACAGCACTTGACTCCTCAACCATTGCCAGTCGTCCCAGAGCAGCTACCGCCTACCATTCCGCAAATGAACTTGCAACCGCCAGAGCAGCCAGTTCCTCAACCACTACCGGTCCAAGCGGAACATCACTTGAGGATTCTGGCGCCTTTTGTTATTCCAGAACAACAAGTGATGGGGATGGGGCACGAAGTAGAAGAGTTGCGCCGAGCACAAGAATTGACCAATATGCAGGCCGATTTGCAGGCCCTAAAGGAACACGTGCATAATGCAAATCGAGGTTCTGTGCCAAAAGAAGCCTCACTGGATAGGTTGAGTTTCTTCCCTGATTTGCAACTTCCACCAAAGTTTAAATGTCTGGATCTTGTAAAATTCGATGGAAGCGGAGATCCGTTGTTGCATCTCAGAGCATACTATGGAGACATGTGCTAGTATGCACATGACGAGAGGATCATGATCCAATTCTTCCAACGCTCGTTGACAGGATCAGCGCAGAAGTGGTTTGCTAGTTTGGATAGGAGCCGGATTAGGACGTGGGATGATTTGGTAAGCACATTTTTTGAGCACTTCAAATTTAACACTGAAGTCTTGCCTACTCAGATGGAGCTACAAAAGATGACCAAGAAAAGTACTGAGTCCATTCGAGAGTATGCTAAGAGGTGGCGGGAGATGGCTGCCATGGTTCAACCTTCCATGCTGGAAAAGGAGATGGTGACCCTGTTCATCTCAACATTGGGGCATCCCTATTACACACTGCTGGGGCAGTTTTCTGCAAGTTTCGCAGACCTGGTGGTTATAGCAGACAAGATAGAAGACGGAGTTAAATCCGGCAAAGTTGCAGGATTTCCTGAGTAGAAAAGGAACCCTGTTAGTGGGAGAGGCATGGAAAGGAAAAAAGAGGACGAGACTGTGAACTACGTCCAGCCAAACAGACCTTTCCACTTTTCGGCATCTGACAGGAGGGAAAATCAGAATACTGGTTAGGAAACACAGGCTACAAGATGGCCTAGGTGGACCAAAGAGGAATATGAAGCAAGAATGACTAGACTATTTACACCCCTCCCCTATCCGATAGCAGAGCTGCTTCCAACTCTACTAAAGAAGGGATATTTGCAGAAAAAGCAGCCAACCCACCAGCTGACCAATAATCGCAATTACAACGCTAATGAGCGCTGTGAATATCACATGGGAGCTCTTGGTCATCATACTAACCGTTACTAGGACTTGAGGCATGATATACAAGATTTGATCAACAGTAAGCGCATCTCGGTCGATCCCCTAGCAACAACTCCTGCAGCAGGGGTCCAGACTAATCCTCTTCTGGACCATAACAAGGCAACTACTAGTGGGCCAGTAAATCTTGTGAACAATTGTGATGGAAACCAGGGGCAGTTCAACCCATCCGTACTCATTGGACGGCCAGGTCAGATAATAAGGGTGTACCTCCGGGAGGAAACCATATCACTGGCTGCGGTTGCCATCTTGAAAAAAGATGATGAAGACACTCCATTTGCTCCCACTAAGGAAGTTAAGGCTGAAAAGGGCTCGGATGTCTACGTCTACGCTCTAGAGGACGACCCTCAAAGCAGTGAAGAGGTCATAGGACCACATCACCAGAACAATTGCGGATGGATCAGTGATTCACCATCACCTTCAGCCAGAGAAGGAGCGGGCAGCTCTGCAGGGTTCTGGTATCAAGATAGGTCACTTGTCTTAGAATCATCAGTCGATAGCTCAGGAGTCCCTCCTCAAATGTCTGCTAAATGGCCTCTTGATTGCATGTCTGCCACATCAGATACGAATATATACTCCCTCACCGATCCACCTTCAACTGGATCCGATTATGACTCCGTCTCGTTTCAGATACGTGAATGGTATGACCTCCCTCATATCACAGTAGAAGGAGTGCCATCATCTACTCTTGAGCTCATGGATCTGCCTGACCCATACGATAGCCAGGGTGAGAACCCCGAAGACACTTCATCAGAGGAGGAGGATCTGGATGAAGACATGGAAGATGCAGCGGCAACAGATGAAAGTGATCCAGACAGGTCCATCAATATGATCACGGTTGGTGGGACTAAACCGGAGGAGGTGGTTGAAGTCGTCAAAGGCAAGTCACCACCTAGGAACTGGAGCTATGTACCCTTTGCAACTCGCAAGGCTGAAATATGAAGGGAGGTTTTATTTATTTTGTTTTAATGCTTTTTGATGTAATTTCCTTTTAATTCTGCTTTCATGTATATTATAAAAAAAAAGGCAAGTGTTTGGTCGGTGATGACATTGTTCTGAGACCACACCCTTTGGCAAGACCATGATCATGGAAAAATGCCGAGAAGCTCAAAGGTGTTTTCAGCTGGGTGCAATATACTGTCCCATGAAAACCTTGATTGAGTCAAAGGCAACCCTTTCTTGATCCATGCCTAAACTTTTCTCCCAAACCCATCCTTGCACTGGGGCGAAACAACCCTAGAGAAGAAACAAAAAAAAAGAAAAGAGAGAAAATGTCTAAACCAGCTAAGGGCCAAGGTCGGCCTAAATGTCATGTCTTTGAGAAAGGATGAGAGGCCATCCTTCATCCATCATGAAGTTTAAGAACCGCTAGTCAAACACTTTGAGCCTGATCGTATTATTCAAATACCCGTGTTGTGCCTCATCCTCATCATGTCGTACCGGTCTGGCACGATCTCCGAGTTGAACTTGTACTGGTCCAAGAAGGCGTCAGCCAAGTCCTTCCATCTTCTGATCCTGCCATGGTCCACGGTGGCAAACCACCTTAGAGCCGACCCTGTCAAACTCCTTCGGAAAAGTTGGATCAGTATGCCGTCATCCCGGCCAAACTGGCACAAAGCCCTGCAGTACAATTTCAAGTGGCTCATTGGACAGCCCGTGCCATCGTATTTATCAAAGTCCAAGCACTTGAACTTGGCCGGTAGGCATACATCTGGGTACATACATAAGTCATCGAAGGTGGTACCTCCGTAGCTGTTTCCCCCCTTCACCTCCTTGAGTTCTTCCTGAATCCTCTCTATCTTGTGTAGCATTTTTCTTTCCATCTCCTCTCTAGCTTTTTCTTTTTCCATTTCTTTATCATACTCCACGGTATTTTCCCTGATCAGAATAGGCTCAGGGACTGGCTCAGAAATGGGTTCAGGCATGGGTTGAGCAGGAGGCGGAATGTAGGCTTGAGGTGGTGGTGCTTGATTGGAAGTTGAGGCTTGGTTTTGGGCCTGGGCTTGAGCCGCCAGTAAGTCTCCCAGCATCTTGGCTAGTCAGACCACCTGCTCTTGCAGCTGAGCAAAGTCTTGAGCAAGGACAGTAGCTTGGGCTTGGTTCTCTTCAGTATTCATTGCTCGGGCTTTGGATCTGGTCAGGGGAGCAATGATTGCAAGTAAGTGTACCTGGTTAAGGAAAAGCAAAGAGACATGTCAGCTTCCATTTAACCTGAGTCACACCCCTATAAATGTAGATAAGTAGGTTAGGTGAACACAAGTCCGGATTTATTTTTTTTTTCTATATATTTTTTTGTTTGATTTTTGATTGCTGGAATATTCTAGGGCTCCCAAGTGTCCCACAAATGTTTTGATTTGATTGGAAAAAATAACCAACCAAAGGTTTCTTGGAATATTCTAGGGCTTCCAAGTGTCCCACAAATGTTTTGATTTGATTGGAAAAAATAACCAACCAAAGGTTTCTTGGAATATTCTAGGGCTTCCAAGCGTCCCACAAATGTTTTGATTTGATTGGAAAAAATTACCAATCAAAGGTTTCTTGGAATATTCTAGGGCTTCCAAGTGTCCCACAAATGTTTTGATTTGATTGGAAAAAAAAACCAACCAAAGGTTTTTTTTTTTTGTTGCTGAATTTTCTCAGTTTTCAAGTTCAAAAGCTTGATTGAAACATGTTTGAATTGAATGGACATCAAAAAATATGACACCTCAATTTGCCCTAATGAATCTTGAGGGTAAAATGTAGATTTGTGTTTCAAAATTAGGTTAAACCCTTAGTGAGCCTTTTTTATTTTTTATTTTTCATTTTTTTTTGTTTTAAATATATATATATTTTTTTACTTGAATTATCTTTCCATATCCTCTTTGGGTGCTCACAAATTGTTTACAGTGCCTTAGGCATTTTATCTTCAAAAGAATTGGGCTAAAAAAGCAATTTGACCATTTTCGGGCTGTATCCGACATGATATGTCGGCTAAGGCAATGTCTTATTGTATCCAATATAAATGATCAGATACACACATATATCCTTTTTGCCGATGAGTTCTGTCGGATAAGAATAGAATGCTGCTTAACCGACCTGAGTTGTCAGTTAATGCCGAAATGGCCTTTTTGACTCATTTTTTCACCAGATTATGTTATTTTCATTCCCACTTGATGTTCACCTTGACTTGGCCTTTAAATCCTGCCCCAAATTGGGACTTGACATCATACTTGCTAAAATTCACAAATTTATGAGGGTACTTGTACCCTCCAAAGTTATACACCAATTCTTGGATTTTGTACACTTGGTTGCCTCTAGCCTGGACTTTGGGTAGGATAACGTCTAAGCAGAGTTAGAGACTCTTTCTATGGGTTACACCGACCTTAGGCTACAAATGTTTTTGGGAAAAATTTCATCCCAACCATATGGACACCATGGTTTTTAATTTACATGAAGATAAAAAAAACATGGCTTTACCTTGCCGCCTTGTGTTACCTTCAATATGGTATTCATATTACCTTGGCCTGTGAAACATGCAAACGGCCTTCCTACATTTACACCCAATTCCCCAAACGCAATTGTGTACTTTTAGCTAAAAACGTGTTTCTCCACCTTCAAGCATATGGTTTTTGGGTTTTGGCTTAATTGGCAACTTAGAACTCAAGTCTAGTGATACCCGGAATCGAATCACAGATCCCATTGCCATCACATCATTGACTCAAATTCTAAGGTAAATGTTTTCACTTTCGCTTTTCGAAGTAACGACCTCGGTGCGCCAAGCTACACACATTCAGGTTCAACTTCCTATAAGTAATAGGTAGGCTGTGCAAAGTGTTTATAGTGCTCAAGTGCATTTTGAATTTTGAAGTACATTCACAACGTCCCAGCCCCTTGCCACTCTTTTTCGTAGCCATGCATACAATTCCAAGCCAAGGCATATGACATTATATTGAAAGCAAAACATAAGCAAGCAAGGTAGTAAAAGCAACTCAATATGCACATAATTACTACATACCCAAAAGGCATCATACAAGCATGTTATCATATTGTACAAACAACAATTAAACCATGCCAAACATGCTTGAAACCCAAAAGCATTCCCCAAATTTCCAGATTTCATGCTCTTTTTTCATGCTCAAAGTGTATCATTTATACTCCAAATTGAAGCCTTAAAATACAGCAACTACTTGACATGGTACAAGAAGGGTTTTGGTTAGGTAAAAACATGCTTGACAATTCCCACATTCCCGCTGAATTTCTGGGTTTCAATGCTCTCCATTTTATGATCAAAGCATCAATTATACCCCAAATTGAAGCCTAAAATTTCAGCAACTAACAATATGGTACAAGAAGTGTTTTGTTGGGGAAAACATGCCTGAAAACCACCAAAATAGCTACTGAATTTCCAGATTTCATGCCCACAATTTTCCTTGATCAATATGTTATTGGAACCCAATTTAAAGCCTAAAAATACAGCAACTAATCACATGACCTAAAAGAGTTTTAATTTAGGGAAAACATGCTAGAAGGCACCCAAAACATCCATTAAACTCCTAGATTTCATGCTTTCATATTTCATGTTCAACTCATGGCATAAAAACTCAAGTTAGAGCATGTTATCACAAAATACATCCAAATCATGTTTCAAAATAGGCTTCTTCTAGACACATTTCTAGACGAAGTCAAGCAACACATACATGCTTTTATCTATGTAAATTTCAAAGCATTCCAATCAGATTTGAAATACCACACTATGCACAAATAAAGTAAGCAAAATAGCAAGCATTCAAAAGTAAAAAAAAAAAAAAAGCATGAACAAATACACAAAATGGCTTAAATCCACAAGTCCCCAGCAGAGTCACCAGTTGTGAGACATGGAAAAATCACCGAGATGATTCCCCTCCATGAGCACACAGGCTCAACAAAAATATGGGAGAGTCGCCACCATTCAGATTTTAAGGTGTAAATGGACACCAAAATCATCAAAAAAAGTAAAAAGGCAAATACTAGAGTAAAAAAAACTCTACTTGAAAATAAAATCCAGAGATGGGTAAGGGGATTAGATTATGAATGGGGGAAGGTGCTAGGCACCCCGGTTCACCCACACAAGGTGATTGCCAAGTGTTGTTCATACTAAAAAATGAGAAAGCTAGCTAAAATAATCAAAAACCTTGAAAAATGATTAAACAAATGTGTGATACCTTCACATGAGAAATCCAAATGAATTCCAAATCTTCTTTTATGTTAGTATCACTTCTAGAATACCACCAATAGATGGAAATCAAAGCAAAAATTGCACAAAACCAAGTTGAGTCAAATCCGGAAAATTCGGTAAAAGATGGAGCCATTTGTCTTGAAATCATTCAAATCTAGTTGAAATTGAATCAAACCAAATCCATTTGAAAGATTATGACAAATAGAAGACTCATGCAAATTTTCAATCAATTCTGGTTAAAATCCTAGGAGTTACTCTCCTTTGAAATCTGCTACTGGAGATAGTTAAAAGTGACAAGTGGGCAAGTTTGGAAAATCATTTAGAAACATTGGCTCCATATAAATCCATGAAATTTGGTGTGAATGAAGTATGTATGGCCATATTTCAAATGCAACTAGCCTCATACAAAAATTCATTTGGATGTGCCTTGGGTGACCTCCCAAACAGGCCGCGAGGATCACAGATTAACCCTGAAAAATGCTGTTGAGTAGTTCTGAGTAAATCTGTTACCCACGACACAAATGGAGTCAAACAATTATGAAACCAACTGGATTTGAAACTATACTTCCAAAGGAAAACACAGAAACAAAAATCACTCAAATCAGACTTAAAACGAACACATGGCGCTCAGTCGAAGTGACAAGTTCCGCAATCCGGCTTGAATTGACCTATCAACTTCGACTGAGAGGTGTCAAAAATCCACTTGATAAAAATTGATTACATTTTGCAGACATAAACTAGACAGCCTCACCTTTCCCATGGATCTGGAATCACTCCAAAATTCATCCAGACGATGAAGATACGAGTGTCCGAAGTTGGGGTACAGCTACTATTAAGTTAAGCTTTTTTAAAGAAAATCAACTCAAAACAGTGATAAGGTGTGTGGAATCCATGCAAGATAAATCAAAATCATTTTAAAAAGATATTGAAGAACCTCTAGGAAGAAATGGGGCACAAGTTTGGCTCACCATTCTCTCCGATTGGAAAGAATATGCCGAAAACCCCAAAATTGAGCAAAAGTGCCCAAAACCGAGAAGTTAGACCTAGAGGTCTTCAATACTTACTTGAAATCATGTTGAAAACCAATAAGAAATATCCCAGAATTGTTTGGGGCTATTTATTCCGAATCTATCACAATTAATGCAATAAATCCGAAATATAAGCCGAATCCGACAAGACAAGTGCTATGTGTGTGTGTGTGTAAAAATCCATTCTTCAATAATATAACAACATATAGCATGCATTCATATCAATCAAATGGGGTTCTAGAATAACCTAGGGTTCCGTTCCATTCTCGTTTCCCTTAGTTCTCTCTCCCCGTTTAACGGTTCTTCGAGATAATCTTGGGGTACTTTGAATATGAAACGGTTTTCATAGAATCAAAAGGCTTATTCAACAAGGTTCTAACACTAGGATCAATCCTCAGTCTCGTTTCCCCTAGATCCTGCCTTCACGTTTTACGGCTAGGGGAGTCTCGAGGTACTTTAAGTAGAGGAAGGGTTTTCATACACACAGATTAGGCCTTATTCTACAGAAAGGTAGAAGAAGAGAACTACACCTAGAATGTAAGAACAGAAAAATAAAGAGAGGTTTGAGGCTTTCCTGGGCTTCTAGAAACAATGCGGCAGCGGTTCCCTTCTTCACTCGGAGCTCTTCAACCTCCAAATTATTGGCAAAAATTCTTGGCAAAAGTTATTGGCCATTTGCTTAAGGAGGAGCCTCTTATTTATAGGCAAAGGCTAGGGTTAGGGCTTGGGTGATGCTAGACACAAAATGATGTCTAGAGTCCACCAACCTAAACCCTAAGGCTATTTCCGAGATTTCACTCCTTTAATGAAGGATATGATGGTAAAAAGTGAAAACTCTCGGAAAACCCTAATTTTGAGCAAAAACCTTGTATCCGACAACTCAGGTCGGATACAAGCAATTCTCTTTGTATCCGACATTATCTGTCGGATACAATAAAGATCCTTTGTATCCGACATTATCTGTCGGATACAAAAAAAAGAACCTTTTATCCGAATTTTAACACAAGCAATACTTATTTACATGTAATATCGTTTAAGTAAATGTAAGATATTACATGTAAATAAGCAAACACCCCCCATTTGAATCCATTAAAAATAGTTCCAGACCCAAATTCCAAGTTAATAAAAAGTCAACTTTCCAGTTCCAAGCTAAATTTCGGTTTTTCAGGTCCGGTAAAAAGATTCAACATGTTAAAACCAAGGTATTCGTCAAGATTTAAAATCTCAAAAAATTCTTTTATGCAATAACATGGCTAAAAACTTGATTACTGGGAAAAATTATCTTGAAATCTTGCTTTAAAAAATATTTCATTTTCTAGGGTCAAAAGTCAACAAAGTTCACCCGAAAAAAGTTTGACTTTGCACAAAAGATTGAATTTGGGCATTTTCCTTTACGGTTTTGGATTCAAATGGGTTAAGGATCTTAAACCCAATGCAAAGAATTAAAAATTCCAATAAAATATCTCTCTCCTTCATGATTTATCAAAAATTGTGCAATTTTGGGGTGTCTACAACTGTCAAAGTCCAAGCAATCAAGAAAAGGGTAGAATATGACTCAACCCATTTACAAAAGAACTTTGAGCCGTATTCCCTTTCTTTCATAAACCAAAACCTCGACCTTCGCTTTTTCCCATTAAAAAGTCCTTTCTGATTGCAGAAAATGTGACACTCAGGTTCATGCAGATGAATGATAAAGGAATCTAAAAAGGAAGAATGAGCTTCAGCAAGACACAGACTAAAACCTGAGAATGAAAAGAAAATTTTGAGCCTTATAATCCATCATTTCTTAGACTTAAAACCAAGCTGATGTTTCGTCCCAATTTTAAGACCTCTCTGATCTATGGGACATGATGTGCAAAAGCCGGCCAAAGATCCTCAAGCTGGGATAGACATTAATCCCTGGGGAGGAACCCTCAATTGCCAAATCCTGAAACTTCCCTCAAGAAGGAGAAAATGAGAAAGACCGAAACCTGAGAAAGGGGAGACATTCCTTAAAATGCCCTTCAGCTTTTAAGCCCTTGCTGGCACAAGTCAGGGATCTCGTGGGAATACGTGTCAAGCATGCCACCCCAAAACACTTCAAGTTAGCAAGGCAAATTTCTATGGTCATTGGTCTTGCATTTTCTTTTACGAAGATCTTGCACAAAAAAAAAAACCTATTCTGCTACTTATCTTCTTGATTTCAGATACCTCACCGCTTTGTGAGATCTTGGCAGACCATCAAAAACACCTTGAAGCTAGAGAAAAGAACAAGACGGAAAAAGGCTAAGCAGAAAGCCAAGGCAAAGAAAAAGCAAAAGAATCCCTCATCCCTAGCAGATCCTGTTCCCCAGCAAAGTTCCTTTAATCCCCACGAAGTGCCCATACTCAGCAAAAGCTCCTAACCAAGTGAAAGAAGCAAAATGCGCAAAGAGGAAAAAACGGTAGAGGTTCCCACCAATCCCTAGTGGAGTCATTCCAAACTAGGAAACTTCTACCTCATCATGAGAGGAATTGACAAAGGAGCTCTTCTCCAAGCCGAGAAGGTCATGCCGCAAAGAAATGAGCGGTGAATCTCTCAGGATTTGAAGAAGAAAGCAAAATTAAGGGTTTCTGGGCTAATTAGCCCCAATTTTGTAATTTTTGATTTACCACTTTTGTAAATAGAATAGGTTAGGTGTGCGAGGTCTTCCGGATGACGGACAACAGCAAGACAGCCTCCTCCCTACTCCTTCATTCCTGAACCTTCAATAATCCGTATCTGGCGTTTTAAAAAAAAAACTCTAAATCTACTGAAAGATAAAAGGAAGCCAAAAACTGGAAATCGCCTAAAAGCTCTAATGGAACAAACAAGAAGAAAAATGAGCATTGTTGAGCATCTTGCATCGACGCCGAAACAGGTCGGCGATCTTAAGTCCAACTTCATTTCTTTCTCAAATCTGAATTAAAAACATGGAGTTGCTCCTGGAAGCCCAAAGTAGGTGAGCTCCAAAAAACCTAGTGGAAACCATTTCGTGTTTCCGCTGCTTTGAAAATCAAGTGGACTTAAGCTCGTTGATCATGTCAACCAAAGTGCAAGGTGCAAAAATAAGGTTCTTTTTCTTTTTTACCGTTCATCCCCAAGGTGACTCCGGCAAAGAGGGGCAGCTGTAGACACCTGATTTTTGCACCCCCGAAAATGCAGAAAATAAAAATTTTAATTAAAAAGTCAAACCCTGAGGGGGCCAAAATTTGAATTTTTGATCCAAATATAATTGGCCATGAAACTTCCTCTCATTGAAAAGAGCATTCCGACACAGTTCCAATGTAACGCCCCGGATCCGTGTTGTTCAATAAAGATATAACACGTCTCACGGAGGTTAGGCAAGGATCGATAATTAAATATGATCGCTGGATAATCATCTAACTATAACCTGTCAGAGTGCACAATTTGATTCATCCAAGAAACGTAACGTTTAGACTTAACTAGAAACATATGGTTCAACCCCCAAATAGACTTTAATACACCTCAAATATTCATAGTACTCAATTCAAAACAAGATAACCTACAAGTCTAAGGAAGGTAATAGTAATCTTCCTCCCTATAAGCCTCAGCAGGATCTACCCCAGTAGTCGCCTCACCACGAGTATCTGAAAATCACAACAAAACAACAGAGTGAGATACGAATATCTCAGCGAGTAGCACATGCATGCAGAAATAGTTAATCACAGTTCAAAGCTATGCATCGATAAACGTTCCGTACGATTAAACAACTCACATCAATTTCAAGTTCAAACCAAAACCCATCTCATCGGTCAAATCACATCTCAGTTAAGTACGACAACACATCAATCGGTCAATGTCATGACTATCGTTTAGTTGATAAATTAAACATGCCAAGTAGACACTCCACACCTCCATGTACACAGTTCCGGCCTACTCAGGGTTTCGGAAACTCTGAAATGACGGCCTACTCAGGGTTTCGTCATCCAATGCAGGCCTACTCCCCGGGTTTCTACATTGACAACCAAGCCTACTCAGGGTTTCTGGCTGCTCTACACCGGTCATGGCAACACACAAGGCCATGCAATTCCAACAACCAACAAATAACATTACATTACTAAGCTTAGACTCTGGATCCAGGACAAGCTAGACCAAAACAGGAAAACATCGTATAATCTCAATTTCAACATTTAAAGTAAACCATTCATTCCACATCATGTATATCTCATCATAGTTCATCACCTGTCCCTCTGGACCAAACAGTATCTCAATACTTTCAGTATTTCTCATTTCCACAAAACCATGCCATTTGAATACAAACACAGTTATTTATAACAAGACAATACATTTCAGCATTTCCCAAAACAAATGAAAACCAGAAGTCAATAATTTCTCAATTAGAAGAGTGTATAAGTTCGAGGAGAAAACGACTAAGAACTCCTAGAGTTTTGGTATCCAGCACAACATATATATAATAACCCACACTCATCCTTAGGAATCTTTAAGAATTTGCCACTAGCATTCTCCTAGGAATTTAAATAAGAAATGCAGGTTCCAAGGTTACCAACAAGTGATTGGTGAAGTGATATAAACCCCAAGACATCAAAATCCCCCTTGGTTCAATCGGAAATCAAATTCAGTAAGTTAAATTGGGTATGCGCTCACTTCCTGAAGTGAGCGCCAGGTGAGCGCCAGTCGGCGGATAGAAAATAGGTGGAAATGGACCATGCGCTCACTCGACGCTAAGTGAGCGCGAGCTGAACGGGAGAAAGGCGCGAGAAGAGCGCGGGATAGGCGCGAGAAAAGAGCATCAATTTCAAGTAGGCGCGAGCTGAGCGCCAGGTAGGCGCGAGCTCGGCGCCAGATCAATTTTCTTAGGCGCCTACTTCCCGAAGTGGGCGCAAGTGGGCGCCAAGTGGGCGGATACCCACTGCGAATTTCAAGTCTCTGTTATTTCGAGATGTACATGTCTGGCTGATTTGTTTCAGTCTGTAAGTGTTCCAATACACTCCCAATGTTCCCAGAATGCTTCCCAACCACTTTTGGATTTAATCTAAACACATTTAATTTCAAGGTAAATTTCAATCTCCGGTTCTGTTTCATGTTATTCCAGAAAACCAGCAAAACTCAGAAATCACTCAAAATACAACCATGCATCAGAATAAGCTCACGAAGAAACACAAAACCTCAGTTGTAAATCAGTGCTACTCACAGTATACGCTTTTCCCAGAATAACCCAACCTCGGTCGATCACGACTCCGGCTGCGCGCGCGAATGAAAATATAGCCGAACGAATCCGCTCGAGCAGAGAGAAATAACCCACTGAACTTCGAATCCAAAATCCTTCCCGTAGCCTTTGCGATTCTTGTTCTTCACAAGTAGAACCCTAATCGCCACACCAGCCGCAAATCACCAAAATCGCCCAGTTCTCCAGATAACGAGAGTAACGAAAGTATTGCCAAAATACGATACGAGTATTCTAAAGACCCCAAAGACGTAACTTTCCCCTTTTGGTCTATTTCTTTACCTCATACGCATACGCATTGCCGCTTGACCCTTTAACAGTACTTGCTCCCGTGCATGCTCACCCACTGAAACCTACATATTTCAGCCACTTAAATTAACAAACGCCCAAGCTATATTTTAATAATAATAATAATAATAAAACAAAAACAAAAAATAAAACTCACCAAAAATCAGGGTCTTACATCCAACGCAACCGAGTTTGCTGGAATCGGGGTCCGGGTGAGGAAGTTGTGAGCCGGTCAAACTTTTGGGGGAGCGAAAGTTGACTTTTTGCTCGACCCCGATTCAACTACCTAATTTGATCCCAGTGGATAGTGGGTTCTGAGCCAATTCCAACGACACCAAATTTGCTGAAATGGGACATCAGACGAAAAAGTTATAGGCAGTTGAAGTTTCAAGAAAACTGCCCATGTGGCAAAACAGCAACAAAAAAGCAAAATAAATGAATAAAATAAATAAAATAATTGTTTATGGAAAATATCTTAATTTTTAATAATATTTTAATAAAAAAATCTTGTTTTTTATAATATAATAATCAAAAATCGGATGAGAATCTTTTTAAAAATCAAATTTGATAAAAAATTTCAAATCCAACATTTAAAAAACGTGCTCGCCCGTATTTGAATTATGGGCAAGGCATGCCCGCACTTCAAATACGGGCAAGCCTTCTAGAAGCGGGACACGCGTCCCGTACGACGACAGCTGGCTGATTCGGCGAGATTTGAAAACGTGTGTATTTCGCCCATATTTGAAGTACGGGCAAGGCATGCCCGGATTTCAAATATGGGCACGAAAATTTTTTCTATAAATAGGGGGGCCAGCACCCCCATTTGAACAACCTAGTCCCCTTGGCTGTCCCCCCTCTCCTTCTCTGCCCCTTGTTCGTCCAACCCCTCTCCAAGCTCTGCCAAAATCCCACTAGCCCAGAAAAATTCCCGTTTTGCCCCTGAACTGCTGCCTTTACCATACCCCTTTTTACATTCTTTTTTTCACCCCTTTCAACCCAAAGAGAGGAGGTCTCTTTCAAACCCATTTTTGGAAATCTAAAGGAGCGCGGAAGCGCTGCCCAAGTTTTTCCTCAACTCTAATCCCTTTCAACCTAAAGTGAGAGAGGCTCTTTCAAACCCATTTTCGGAGAATCAACGGAAGCGCACAATCGCTGTCGAAATCTCGTGGAGGACCTTAACACATTGGATTAAGAAGTTAGTGGTGGGGTAACACTTCTGCTAACTTTTTATTTGACATGTATAAAAGTTTTCTTATTTGAATAGCTTTAAATTCTTCTTATTTTGTCACTAACATATTTGTTATGTTTGGCATATCATGAGAAATCCCATATAAAATTGGTATCTAAGTGCAAAAATGGGAGGAGAGTAGTTACAAAGTCTAAAGGGAAAATACTTATCTTAACATAATGCTCGATAAGGGAGGGGTTTTGTCCTCCTTAAGAAACTTGTTGTATCCCTAAATCTACTTCCCTCATTCCTTTCCCATTGAGCACAGTTTTACATACAGAATATTGGCTTAACAAGATCAAAAGAAGTGTAAAACACTTTTCTTTGACAAGTGCTAAAGAAGGAAGACATACAAAGCGAGGATGAGGCTTGGTCATCATTTTGAAGATACTGAGAAATCCGACAGAAGCCGCCGGAACCTCCAAGAAGGCAACCAAAATGACCCGGGCAGAAATCGGTGCAAAACTGTAAAATCAAGCAGATGCCTGTATTTACTATACGGTCAGGCATGCCCGTATTTGTTATACGTGTAGGCCTAAACTGTATTATATTTAAACGCTAGACTAGACCTTAAAGTAAATACGAGCAAATTAGAGAATAACTAAAAAATCATCTTTTTTGGACCTGGTTGAACCCAATCCGACCCATCTTTGTAAGACTTGACCCATTGGGCTTCTTGGACTGTCCTAAGCCCATTTTGAGACAGTGGGCCCAATGGGCCCACCAAGGCTTCGTGGGCCCTCCAACGAGGCCCATATCCCGTCCAGCCCAACCAAGGCCCGTTTTCAACAAACGGACCTAGGGCCATCTGATTAATTGCTCGTGGGCCAAATCCAAGCCCATTGGGCCCTAAAAGCTTTTGACTCACTAACCTTGTAAATATTCAATAAATCCTTAAACCAAATAGCCAAAATCAAAGAAGGGTTACCTAATAACCGAAATTGGGCCTTGGGCTTAACTTAAGCCCAACATAGATTCCACTGGGCCTTCCAACAAGGCCCATACCAGACCCAATTCCTTAATTGATAAAAAGATAAAAATCAAATAAAAAGGGGATCCACACCCTCAGCGGTCCCCACTAGACCAAATAAGTGTGCATGCTGGCCTAGGAATTGGGTGAGAATTAAGTTGACTTAAACCAAGGAGACCCATGGGACCCGTCAACCAACGGGGCGGGCTAGGGTCTTCGGACTTCCCTAGACGTAACCGAGAACTTGCTCAGATCTCTAAAAAGCCGCAGACCAGAATAATTAGGCCCGGATAGGTGCCCCTTTTGTGTCTACTTGCACCTCTCAGGCAGTGGCAACTCCAAACAATCTCGAGGCACACATCATTTTGTATGCGCCTCGCGTATGGCCCGAAATCGGGTGCGCACAGTCGGAATGCAATCTGCCAAGATTGATACACTGGGTCATCACTACCGAGAAAAATAATTTGCTAACCTAGGTTCCTTCCCTTGAAGAAATCTGGCTCACGGTCAAAAGCATGGGAGCATATAAATGCCTAGGACCAGATGGTTTTCAAGGTGTTTTCTTCCCCCAATTTTGGGAAACAATTGCTCAAGATGTGATAGGTATGGTTCAAGAATTTTTTTTTATTTTCAAAAGTGCTGCCCCCAGGTATAAACCACACTTTCACATCTTTGATTCCTAAAATGCCTCACCCGAGAAGAATAAGTGATTTCAGACCAATCAGTTTGTGCAATTTTAGTTATAAAGTTGTTTCAAAAATTTTGGTTAGTTGAATTAGACCTTTTCTGGCTGATATTATCTCACCTAATCAATTGGCCTTCGTTCCTGATAGGGAGATTAAGGATAACATTTTGATAAACCATGAGATATTTCATTTTTTTTCCAAATGAAAACAGAAAAAGCCAAAAAAGAACCTGTCTTTCAGAAACAAAAAGAAATGTGCCAAGGGGATATACGCCATGAAGATTGATTTCTCAAAGGCATATGATCAACTGTCTTGGGACTTTTTGAGGCACGTCCTAAGTGATTTTGGATTCAACATGGAAGTGATCCAGATCTGAATGGCTTGTGTGACATCGATATCTTATAAAGTTCTCCTTAATGGGTCTCCCACTAGTAAAATTTTTGCGGAGAGAGGACTTTGTCAGGGTGACCCCTTGTCACCCTATTTATCCATCCTTTGCCAGTAGGTGCTCTCTTTGGCCATGCACAGGGTTGAAAAGGATGGTAGATTTAGGGATTTAAAGGTGAGAAGAGGTGGGATGGCTATATCCCACCTCATGTTTGCAGTTGACATTTTTTCTATATGGTTTTAATGAGGGCTGTGAAGCTGATGCAGGGGGATCTGATACAAAGGATGTTGAGCTGTCAGATTACACATTGATGGCACTGGAATACCATGAGTTGGCAAATCATCGCAAAGGCAAGAAGTGATTGCGATATCTTTCTAATTGCTGCAGTTTTGAGGCGTTTTAGTATTTTAGCTATGACTTTGGCTACGGTTATCAGAATCGCACATATGACCCCAATTCGGAAAGCTATTTTCGGCACACACGCCGTGGACACCCACCTAAGTTGGTGTGCATCTTTTTCAACCTCAAATTCTGTTGTTTTTCCCTCCGAATCACTATTTTTAATTATTTTTTGGTATTTCTGGTAATATTTCGTTTGTCAAGTAGGAAGTGATTTTAAACCCGATTTGGGCCAGATTTTTCACAGGATGCTTATTTTATTCTATATTTCCTTTAGGCATGCTTTAGGGGATTTTGCCATTTTTAGTAACTTTCCAATGTAGAAGATTTTTTGCTATAAAGTCCGGCTTGTGGACTGATTTTAGTATTACTTGATTAATTGATATTGAATTGAATCTCAGAGACGTTTTCTCTGTGTGTTTTGGGCAAATTGCTTGTAGTCTTCCTTGTTTATCATCTGTTCGAACTAGCCTGTAGAATAATCGCTATTCTGTCCGGCGTCATAAATTGAACCAAGTTAAACCCAAATTGGATTGAAGTTGTCCTAAAACTAAATTAAACCATAAATATCTCAATATGAACCAAAATTGTTCTAAAATTAAATTGAATCAATATCATCCTAAAATTGAACCAACTTACACAATTAACGGCATCAAGCCAATTTAAATAACATGCTGTAATCAAGATGATTCAAACAAGCCCCTCGTGCAATTCAAGTTCACCTAAATTAAAACTATTTCCTCTTCGGTTCAATTTATTAAGGTAATCAAATTTAACCAATGAATTAAAACCATTTCCCCTTTACGGTTCAAGTCATAAAAGTGGTTAAATTGAACCAAACCCAAATTAAGTCCTTTAAAATTAAATCATTTTCCCTTTTATGGTTCAACTCAAATTAACAAATCAATCAAATTAAACCTTTTGGTTCAATTAAGGCCCAATGACTTAGACATTGAATCGAACCAAACTTTCTTAAATCAAACTGTTTCCTCTTCGCGGCTTAACTCAAATCACATTAAACAAATTAAAGTCAAATGGTTTAATCCGAGATATAATCTCTTATGGTAAAATGTCTCCAACATTAAACCATTTAAATAAAATCAAACCTCAAATTGAACCTCAATGGTCCGCTAATTTACAATAAATCAAACCTAAATGGTTTAACATAAGGTATGATTTTTGTGGTCCAATGCCTTAAAATTAAACCATTCAAATTAAACTCAATTGAATCGGATCGTAATGGTCCAATTAATTAAAATAGACCAAATTAAATATAAGGTAGGATCTTTTTATGGTCTAATACCTTAAATTACTTTTGAATTACGTTATGACTTGATCCCAAACAAATGGGAACGTAGGCAGCCCAACAACATTAAACTGGGTTCAGTCGTAATTAAAATAAATCAAATAATTCCCAACCATACAAGTAATCAAGTCTTGTGAATTAAATTAGAATCTAAGGGTTTTCTCTAATATTTTAGAGTTGTAATTAAGGGGATTATTTTGTAGCCTAAACGCCTTGGATGGGTCCGTACCCCATGAAATAAAAACCCACATAATTTGGTGAAATCATGTTTGATCAAAAATTATTGAGATTCAAATTTTTAGTCAACAATTGGTTTTTAAACTAATACATCTAATGGTAGATCTTAACTTTTTGAAGATATTATTAGAAAAAAAAAATTTTAATTTTCTTTATGCTGCAATAGTTTTATTATATAGTTGTTATACATTGGCAATAACTTTGGAGAATGGATTAAAAGGATAATTTTGGAATTCAAAGTGGGTCGACCAAGAATGTTCCCAAGTCTATATGAAATTATTTAAATCTCTTAACATATTTAATTTGATGGCTAACTTTGATATACATTTATATGTTGATGATATGAAAGATTACTGGGAGATGCATTTAGGTAGATGCATTTCATTTTAAGAGACTTGTGCAGTCCTTTGGAGAGGAAGATCCCACTGAAACATATTTTTTTTAATATCTCGATCAGTTCATCATTCCAAGGATGAAATAAATCTAAAATGATGTCTTTTACTACTTAAGAGAATAATCAAATGGCAAAGATTATTCTTATTTTTAACACAAAAAATGTTTTTATGATTAAGCACCCCTGTCTGGATCAAACCCAATTGTAATAGGCTTTATCGAACCAGTTATAAATGAAAAATTACCAAAATACCCTTGTGAGAAACGTTTGGTCTTTCCAACAACCCATAAATTGATCTTAAGACAAAAAGGCCCCCTACTGTGAGTGTGCGAATATTTTGTCCTAAATTCGGAATACCTTTCAAACAACCGTTTTAAGTAATGATCAAATTCTATGACTAAGAATATATTTGTATTTAATGTCAAAAATACTCTCAATTGACGTAATTTTGGTCAATTATAATTTGAAACTGTCCAAAATAACCATTTTGCCCTTGTTCCTCTGGTTCGCATGTAAACAAGGTTAAATCTAGAGTTCGGGTTCATATTTGGAATCTGATTTTTAGATAAAGTCAGCTTGTTTCAAGGTCAGTGCAACTACATGCATTTAGTGAATTGAACATTTTCTTGTGATGGTATTTTTGTCATTTTACTTTGTGGATGATTGCCTTGCATCATCCATAATGTCACATGACATGGAAAAGAATTTTTAAAGGGAAGTCCTTTTTGGATTAGGATTTCTATTTATTGAGGAATCAATTATATGGAATATATGTGACATTTAAAAATTTTATTTATAAGTATGCACACCTTTTTTCGACCATTAGGAGAATGCCTTCTCCTAATAAGACGAGGAAAAAAGGGAAAGGAATCGTAAGGATTGAGCCATATTGAAAGACGGAATGAAATCATGTGTTGCAAGAGGTTGCGGCAGACACTGCCACCTACATGTAACATCTCACTATATTTTTCAATGTAAAAAAGACAATTTCATATTAAAAAAAATAGGTCGTGAGATTTTGTATGCAGCAGCATCTCACCCAAGCTGTAGTGTCTGTCAAAGGCTCCTACAGCAGATGATTTTGCCCCTTGAAAGACGATTTGAGAATAGGAGAAAGTCTAGACTTTAGAGGAACTTCTTAAAGACCAAAATAATAATAATAATAAAATAAAAAATAAATAAATGGAGAGTTATTATTATTATTACTACTAATGGGATAGACATGTGATAAATCTTTCATTTGAGAAGAATAATAGCCAGATAAAAGAAACAATTGTTACATAAAACAGAGTACCATTTAAAAAATTTTGCGCACATATGCATTTATCTAAATTGTGCTTGGAGTATTGTAGGAACATTTCAAGGAACCATTGAAGGAGAATAAAACAGGTTTGTAGTATAAAGGAACCAAGAACGATCAAAAAGGTTCATTTCTTGCTATGATAAAATTAATCCCTTATATGGTTTATCATTAAGGTTTCAGTTACAGGAAAGATCAAATAAATTAACAGAAGAATATATCCCTAATAATTACGTGGCTTCAATGGCATGGATGTTCATGTCCATTTATGCTTTTTGACTCGACGTTGATTGAGACCCAAAAGAAAGCTAGCTTTATATGTTGAGTAAATCACATCAGCAAAGAGAGGAAATTGTAGAGCAGCAAAAAAGGTGATTGGAACACAAGCTAAAGCATAAACCAGCGTTTCAACATGTGCAAATAGATCATGATCAAGGACAATAAGGAAGGTTGCAGAAAAGGCTACGATCATTGTCACAATGGAGATGAAGAGCGTTAGAAGGCCAAGTATCAATCTTATGGGTAATGAGATTAGGAAATCTATTTCTGCATAGCGCGAAGTGAGAATGGATAGAAATGTTGAAATTGAAGTGACAGATGAGAATAGCGATACTGCATCAGATATGGCAAAAACCTTAAAAGACTTAGCTTTTAAGAAATGAGGAGTACCATCGACATCCTTGTTACCACCTGGGACAGTGAAGGCTGCAGCAAACATTACCGTTGCAATAAGTGTTGCAGCAAGCATGCAAGAGTTTGCAGTAGCCTTCATCCATTCTTCACCTTGCGTCTTTAGGATTTTGTGCTCCTCTGTAAATAAAACTCGAGGTGATTTCTGATCACCATTTTCCATCTCTCTATATGCAGGTATCACAATGCGTTCCACTTCCTACAGTTTTCAGGAAAAGCATTAAATATATATATATTTGTTAATAAGAATTAGGTTAAAAAAAAGGTGTGAAATCTGTAAGTAACATGCAAAAAAACTGTTCCAAAACTAGCTCAAAACATTGGCAAACCTTAATTAACATATAATAATAAATAAAAAAGAGGAAACAAAAAACTTCAAAGCAAGGACAATCACACCTTGAACCAAATGAGTTCCTCTTGCATTTGTAATGCCGCCCCTGAAATCTTGCTAAGGTGGCTTTCCGGTGCCAACATTCCAGCTAAGTGCAACAGGTTGTTTTTATCCTTATCTTTGTAATAGGCTATCTGATCTTTAATTGCACCAATCCTATATATAAGATTGAAGATCTCTTTTTGACGACAAGCAATTGCAACATGAAAAATGCTTCGTCCTTTGGTATCAACCGTGTATACTAGATCAGGATAAGATTCGATTAGAACTGTTACGAACTCAACATTCCCGAATTCTGTGGCAAGCAATAGTAATGATACAAGTTCTCCTGCCATTAGCTCTAGAAATATTGGGTCATAATAGTCCCGAACTTTTGTCCAAAGAAGGAGGAGCAGCTCACGTGCCTTCTTGTGCATTGAATTGTATTCGGATTCGATACCTAGGGTAGAGAGCAAAAATTAAATGACCTTACAATTAAGTGAAAATATTAAACGCCAGATAGTTGAAGCAAATTCAAGATCTGAGAAAATAGTTCAGTTGACCCCCAATTTGGTTGTCCTAATGATGTCTTAATTACTGAATGACTTACTTTTGTGGATGCAAGTTCTTTGATAAAGAGATGATTAGCCTAAAGTGGGCACATTTCATGAAATATTTGATCATATATATCCCCTAGAATAGCAAACTGTGCTAAATGTCTAAGATAGACATATCTCCTAGTATACATGTTTTACATATATACACTTAAATTGGTTTATAGTCCATCTTTATTAGGGTAGTTATCTTGAATTTATTTATTTCTTGAGAATATACAACGGGTGGTCTTCTAAGTGAATGTTTGTTAAGAGTTAGTTTCTTAGTGACTTTTTGGGAAGGTGAAATGTAAAAAAATTCAGTTAAAGTTAATCCAAAATGGTACCAGAAAATTTCAAGTTTTGTATCTTCTTCCTTCAAGGAAGACTAAAGCTATTGGAGTTGTGAACCAAGTTAGCCTTCTTTGTTGAGTATTTTCATCATCAAGAGCACACTTTTCTCTTGATTGCTCTGTCCTCATTTCTCCATCCAGTTGGTTTTATCTCAACCAAGTGGTATAAAATCCTTGGTTGATGGAGTATGATGATCGACCTCCTACAACACGTTGTAGCTTCAAAACCTTATTTTAATGGCATGAACTATAGTTGTTGGAGTATTGAAATAAAGGAGTTGTCTAGATCTCAAGATTTAATTTATTGGACATTTTTGAAACTAGATTTATCTGATCTAACATTTCTCATCCAATAACAACTCCATGAGTTGAAAGAAAATCGTAAGTAGGATAAGAGGGCATTGTTTTACATTTATCAAGCATTGGATGAGGTTATTTAATTTTGAAAGAATTTCGATGGTGATTTAAGCCAAGTAAGCACAGGATACACTTTACACCTCAAACAAAGGAGATGACAAAGTGAAGATGGTGACATTACAATCCCTTATGAACCATTTAAGAGTAAATGACAAGAAAATTGAAGATAAAAGAATAGAGAAAATTCTAGGAGGCTTGAGTTGAAAAGATGAATCCATTCTTGTTGCAATTGAATAAAATTAAGATTTGACTACTTTGTCAGTGGAGTGTTTGTTGAGATCACTTCAGTCTCATGAACTACGAATGAAGCAATATGATTCTACTCCTTTTGAGAAAAAAGTTCCTATCATGGAAGAGGAAGGAACAATGAAAGGAAACAAGAAGAAAATGAGAAAACGATGGTGAGTCTTCTTCTTCTAATAGAAAGAGGAGGGGGATGATCTTCTTCATCACATGTTGAATGACATTGTTATCACAAAATTGCACAATTTTAGATAAATCATAGAGGAGAAAGATATTTTATTGAAAATTTTCTGCTCTTAGCATTGGCCTAAAGATCCTAAACTCATTTGAATCCAAAATTACAAAGGAAAAGATCCAAATATTGACTTTTGCATAAAGTCAAACTTTTCCTATTGAAGTTTTGTTAACTTTTAACCACAAAATAAAATTCTTATTTAGACAGGATTTCAAAATAATTTTTCATATGAAACCAGGGATTTTGTAATGTTTTGGTATAATTAAACTTTTGAGCTTTCAAAATTTGACAAATACCTTAGCATTGAAATAGTAAAATTTTGCATTGGACCTCAAAAACCAAATTTTGTTCTTGAACTAGATAGTTGACTTTTTATTCCTTTGAAAGGTCTGAAACTATTTTTAGTGGATTCAAATGGTTGGGGGATATTTGCTTATTTACATGTAATATCTTGAATAAATAGAAATTACAAAATATGATGACATTTACTTAAATGATATTCATGTAAATAATTATTGTCTATGGAAAAAAGTACAGAACTATGTCAAATTATTAGATTTTGCATTGTACCATTTTGTAATAACGATTCTAAAAAATATATGTTGAATTGTTAATATATAATGGTTCTGAAGATATTTCTTTGTAGCTGTTATATAATCACAATACATGGCTGATGTGGCATCTTGAAAGTTTGATCATTATTCCACATCAGCGAAGTCACATGGATCATAACAGAATATGTACCGTGATTTATTAGCAGCATTGTACCATTTTGTAATAACGGTTCTGATAAAATATATGTTGAACCATTTATATATAAAGGTCCTAAAGATATTTCTTTATAGCCATTATATAATCACGGTACATGGTTGATGTGGCATCTCCAACCTTTTATCATTATGCCACATCAGCAATGTCACATGAATCAAAACAGAATTTTTACCATGATTTATTGGCAATTCTACAATATTTTGTTCTTTACCATTAATATTATTAAATAACTGTTTAGTTATAATTTGTGTTGTACTGTATTAAGTTAGCGATAGAGCATTAATAAGTTCAAATTGAAATCTCTCACGAGCTTCCTGTTTATTATATGAATACCTCTCTCTCTCTCTCTCAAAGGCTTGATCTATTGAAATTGACCTTGGAAATTTCCCTAATTCCCTCAAATTCAAGCCTTAGCCTACATTTGGAAGGATCTAGATCCTAATTTGTGCATACCTTTAGGACATTTCTATCCCTCCTTTTGCCTATAAATATAGGGCCTTACCTCTTTGCAAAGGGTTGTAAATTTTGAAACAGAATACCTTACTTGAAGATGGAAGACTCGGTCAAATTGACTACTTGTGCTTGCTTGCTTTGGGATGTCATCTTTTACAAGTAATTCTCCTTTAATTTACTGTAAATCTCTTTAAATATCAGCAATCTCTCTTTCTATTCCTCTAGGATGGAGCCTTGTGGTTGTAATCCCTAACCAAGATCCAAATACCTCAAGCTTCTCTCTAGCTGTAAAACTTGAAGAAGAGAGCAATGAGAAAAGATTAAGTGAAGGATCCTAGATTTAGAACCTGTGTTTTTAAAATTTTAATCAGATCTAAAATGATTTGTGCCTTGATTGTTGCTTTTGTTTGGTTTTTCTTCAATTTAGGATGTTCTTAGAGGTCTAGATCAATCAATGATCTTAGATCTAAATTCCTCTTCATATCAATCTACTTTGATCATTTTTAGCATGCATTTTGTTAATCTACATAAGCACAATGTCAGATGCATGTTTTTTCTTCATTGTTAGGCAATTTCTCAGATCTACCATGTCTAATATGCATGGATCTAAGATTCAGGCCTTAAATTAAGATCCTAGGCCCTCTAATACATTTTTTAACATGAATTGTTTAGAAGGAGACGACCTTACAGCTTGATCTTCTTAGATATGTGATTCTACAATAAACTTGGAGATGAGATTGTGCTTCGACTCTCCATTTCATAGGAGAATCTGAGCAAATCAAAATCCTACATGGTCAAAGTGCTTTTCATCATCATCCTCGTGGTTTTAGATTTGATTTGATTTGAAAAGATCCGTGCTCAAATCAAAGGAGTTTTAATTTGCCTTTTACAAATTTTCTCAGAATATGAACTGTGTATGAATATGGAATTGCAAAGCTCATAAGTTCATCATCCGGATGAATTTTTCAATGATTCCAGTTTCATAAGAAAGATACATATCCCTACTTTATTATGACCAATTTTCATAAATTTTCATGGAATCATCTCCCTCCATATTTGATTGAAGTTTGCCAAGTCTGCAAAGTGACGATTGCAGAACCTTTTACTTCATATGGCACATCTGGTTCATTTCAAATCCTTTTCTAGTGATTTTTGTTTCCAAGTCTTCCTTTGCAAGTTTAGTTTTAAATAAAATTGGTTTGTAAGTATAGTTTTAAATAAAATTAGTTTGAATTAATTTAGACTTGTTTTGAAATCTCTATGGCTAGTTGAACCTATATTGCTTAATAGTAGAATACGAGATCAGTCTATGAATCATTTTAGTGGCTTTAAGGATGCACCAAATCTACAAATAGATGAATTTCTTGATGAGACCTATGCCATTTGAAAGCTAGGTCTTCCTAGTTTAATCAAGCCAATTTCCATGAACTTGAATGGAGTCAATCTCCACAAATAGGGACCGGAAGTAGGTTTGGTTAGCATTTTGCTGATTGTTGTACTAGCAACTTCATTTGTTCCCTCCTATTTCATTTCAATTCCATTTTAAATGATTTTGGGATCAGATCTTCCTTATCAAATATACTTTTAAGTGCCACTAGTTTCAGCTAAATTATAGTTGTTTCGAGACAGTTATGCTTAATTGAATCTATATTTCTCAATAGCAGTTTCTAGATTCAATTATCTTAGCTCATATCTGAGTTTTGAAATTGATTTTTCTATATTTTACTTTGATTTTAGCCTAATTAGAGGGTTTTGAAAGTAGCAATCAATGAAGGACATTCTTATTCATAGGTGGTCCCCATTTAGGTTCATACACTCTTATTTGGCTTGGCAACCACCTTTAATTTAGGTGGATAAGTGAGGGTGCTTAACACCCTCCCTCGCTCATAATATAACCCCTTACCTTAGAATCTAGTTAGACTATTTTAGCTTATTTTGTGTATTCTTAATACTTTGGTGACCATCTACACTATGATCCCACGGGTGGAGGCGACTTCTTTTTAAGTAATATGCGTGGTGATCCCAACGATCTCCATGGTTTCAAAACAAGATTACTGGAAGAACACAAGAAAGGTTCAATTTTCATGCCTGAGAAAGACCAAAGCTAAAGATATTATATTCTCACATGCAATATATAAGAAGATGTTTTGATGAAGTTTGGCATGATGATAGTAAATATAATAAGCACATGACTAGAAACTAGAAGGTGTTTGTACAATTAGATGAATCAATCCAAAGTGAAGTTAGAACCAGTGATGACAAGAGGCTTTTTGTGAAGGGAAATGATGATATTATTTTTAGATCAAAGAAAGAAGTGAAGCATATTCCAAAATATTTTCTATGTTCCCCCGCGTGAAGAACAATCTTTTGAGTGTTAGACAACTCGTATTGAATGGACACAAAGTCAACTTTATGGAAAATGTGTGAAATCAAAGACAAGAATTGTGCTCTCTTTATTGATGATAACAGAAAACAAGATGTTCCCACTGAAGTTTTGTCAAAGATAGATAATGGCCACAGCACTCTCGTTTTGGTCATATAATTTTTAAATGTGTAAGAAGAATATTGTTGAATGAATGCCTAACATTGAGCTTCAAGATCAAGTTTGTGATGGATGTGCACTTGGAAAGCATCTAAGGAACTATTTTTGATAGTGACAGCTTGGAGAGCATCAGAACCACTTAAACTAATATATTTAGGTCTTCGGGACCCTATGCGTACCATCAATTCGGGGTCATTCCCTTATTAATGATTTCAATAGAAAGATATGAATATATTTTCTTAAAGAAAAATTTGATGTTTTTGTGTGTTTCCAAAGATTTAAGGCCTTAGTTGAGAATCAAAGTGGCTAAAAACTTTGTGAACTGATATATCTATTGGCTGTCATAATATTTTTAGCAAAAAAAATAGAGTCAAACATCAATTTACTATTTGGTATACTATACAACAAAATAGGATTGCAAAAAGAAAGAACGGGACCATTATGGTCCTGGCTAGAAGCATGTTCAAAGCCAAAGAATGCCTAAAATTTTTTAGGCAAAACCTATAGCATGTGGACATTATACTTTGAATTGTGCATCATGTGTTCAAAATATGACTCCTCAATAAAAAATATGATTTTTTTAGCAAAAAAATGGTGTCAAAAATCAATTCACTATTTGGTATACTTCACAATAAAATGAAATTGCAAAAAGAAAGAAACGAACCATTATGGACTTGGCTAGAAGCACGTTCAAAGCCAAAGAATGCCTAATAATTTTTAAGCAATAGCTATAGCATGTGAACTCTATACTTTGAATTGTGCATCATGAGTTCAAAATATGACTCCTCAAATTAAAAACATGACTATTTTTTTAGTAAAAAAATGATGTCAAACATCAATTTACTATTTGGTATACTCTACAACAAAATGGTATTGCAAAAAGAAAGAAACCAGACCAAATAAGGGAAACTTTAAATGGGATGAAAACCTCCACCTACATGTTGTATGATTATTTTACACATGGATAGATGCATATATAGACAAATAGTATTCATAATACAGCAAAAGAGCACAAAAAAGTATCATAAGAACATCATCTCCAACATGAAAAAGATACTTGGCTATTATCTAAGTTACTTCTATGATCTAGATTATGTATTTGACATGAAGAGGCAAGTTGGAATATTTAGTACTTCATGGATGGCTCAAAAGGTTAGTATGTTTATAGGGAATAGTTGCACATCAGTAGTTCTTTTCTCGCTAAATGATATTTTATTGCTTTATTGCTTTATTTACTATTTTGGAATAAGTACTTTATTAATTTCACAATTATTAAAGTACCATCTTGAGCATGCCTTATACTTTGCCCCTTTTAAGGCCAATTGAGATCCTGTGGAGGCTTTATCTGTATTATTATTTGGAGCATTCACAGGATCATGTCATGTGTATTGAAAAAACTACCGTGAATAGTTTAATTGTAAATTTTAGGTAAATTTGGCACAATTCTATGTAAAGCTCCAAATATAAAGTGTAGATGAGTCATCCTACAGTGTGGAACTCTCAATCTGGTTCCAAAAACTCAATTGATATCCTGTAGGACCTTTACCTACAATCTTATGTGAAGCCTCTATTGGGATCATGCCACGTGTATTGTGAATGGCATAACTGTAAATTTTTATGCAATCCTGTGAAAAGCTGCAAATAAGGTTGTTGAAAATGGTCCTACACGATGTGAACTACCAGTAGAGGTGGCAATTTCTAGCCCAGCCCGCCCAGCCCGATCCTCCCAGCCTAGTTTTAATCGGGCTTGGGCATGATTTTTAGGCCCATCGGGCTAGCCCAACTCGGATTTTAAGAGCCCGTAATATTTAGGGCCGGGCTTAGGCGAGTTTATTTAGCCCGAATCGGCCCGGCCTGGCCCTATTAATATTATTTTTACTAAAAAACATAATTTTAGTCTCTCCTTATCCCTCTCCAACAAGACATCTCATTTAAAGTTGATTACTTTAACATATTTTACATGTTTTGATGTATTTGGATTGTGGGATTTAATTTTCCTAGGCAATATAGAAACTTTCCAATAGTACATCTATCTTTTGTTTGAATCTGTTACTCTTATTTTTTATGTTCAGTTAATATAAAGATTCACCTAGACATGTATTCAAGTCTCAAAAAAACATTTCTTATCAAATATATGTTGAACGTGCATTAGAATTTCTATGCTTCGGAATGTTAAATAGAACAATTTGTTAGTGAAAATGTGGCCTCATTGTCTTCTTTTGGGACTTAACTAACCCTCAAAATGTCTTGTTTTTGGTTTCATGATTAAAAAAAAATTAATCATTTGTAAAAAAACCGGGCCAAATAGGCCAAGCTTGGACAACTCTACTTTTATTAGGGTCGGGCTTGGGCATGATTTCCAAGCCCGAAATCAGGGCCAAGCTGGGCTTGGGCAAGCCCTAAAGTACGTATATGTGCTCTTAAGCCCAGCCCAGCCCGACAAATTGCCACCTCTAACTACCAGAAACTCTCAGTTCCGTGAGGGATGGGGTTTGGGGGTGTGGGGCCCCTCTTGACATAGGCCTGGGAATGAATTTCCTTTAATGCCAAAATCTGGTGATACCATGTTACCACCGACTGGGATGGAGTACGGATGTGTGGAGCCCCTCCTGACATTGGCATCCATCCGTGCGTTCCACGCTAGTACCACTGAGTGGCACAATATGAAATGGTCTCAAGTATGGCCTCATGGGGTGAGTCATCCGGTTTCATGATGGTACCACCAAGTGGTACCAGAGGAAACAGTATGGGTTGAAAGTACAAAATGTTGCTTTTATGAGCGACTGAGCATCCTATATGTAATTTGATAATTGACCCTAATGAATGCACTCAAGGGCAACTTAAAATCCGTTGGAGCCTTTGGCTTGAAGATCTGCTGGTCCAACGATGAAGTATGTGTCCACGTAGGTGTGTGAAGCTTACATGTACACACTCTCCACTGTTGGACCAGTAGATCTTCCAACGTGAGAGACCAGCTAATATGATCCTGACCTAGGGCTGTAAACAGGTCGAATACGGTACGGATTTGCTAATATCCAAATTTGATTTGATAAGAAATACCGATATCTGAATTCGAACCAATTATCCGATGGATCTTTCACATCTAATACTGAATTTGAATCCGACCGATTATCCGATATCCAAACCCGGCCGATTACATTATTTATGGAAAAAAAATTAAGATATTATAAACCTTAAGTCAGTGGATCAAATAAGGATGTATTAATTCAAATTTGTCTTATATTATGACCTTAAATCAATAAATATTATATGAAACCTTCATTCCTTCTATACTAATATATAAAAAGACTTAAAAAGGCCTAAAAAAACATAACATATATACAAAATAAACAATCGAATATTTGTAGTACCATATTCGAATCCGAATATAATCGGATTCGGATAATCGGATCTAATACTAAGATTCATATTTGGATAATCGAATTGGATTCAGATCTTTATCCGGTCCATTGACAGCCCTATATACTCGACTCCAATGTTATTGAAAATTATAAGAGGATAGAAAGGATTTTGAAGTCTTCAGTACCTCTGAGACGATACAAATAGAAGTAGATGCATCTCCTCCAAAATACTTGCTGACTTGTCCCAAATTCCGAAGGCTTTCGAGCTAGCACATGCAATGCCGTCTCGCCCTTCTCGTTTCTAGCTCTCGCCACTGATTCGCGATGCTTTACTATTTGTAAGGCCACATCTGCGTACAAAATGAACAATCTAATTGTTAAGGATATGAAAGGTAGCAATGAAGAATCATTTTTTGATTAATAATAATAATGTCAAATTACCATACAATTTGCTGTCAATACTTGCAAAAAGTAACCCAATGAAATCGTCATCTTTTAGAGATTCCAAATCAGTCACACAGAAAAGATACGATACCATGTCCCTGTGCCCTAACAAAGCAGCCATATAGAGTGGGGTAACTTCTTTGGCCCCTCGGATATTTGGTAAATTTGTATTCCTGTCCACCATCAACTTTGCGATCTTCACGTTTCCTGATGCTGCAGCAAAACAAAAGGCTGTGTTTCCCTCATTATTTTTTATCTCTAAGTGCTCGGATTCCATCAATACCAGCAGCTCCTTCAAAAAGGATTCATGTTTCATTGCAGCCGCTATGTGCAGAGGAGTCTCTTGTCCCACTGTGATCCTAGAATGAACTGCTTCTGGACACTTCTCAATTACACCTCTAGCAACCGGCCAATTATCCTCAAGTGCAGCTTGATACAGGGGGCAAAAAATGTTTCGGTACCTCCCTTTTGCGTCCTCTAACAAATCATAGTTGGAAGTATCACAATAACGAAGGGGGATATAATAAAAATAAAACCATTAACTTATTGACGAAATGCATGCCAAGGTAAATATATATGTTGGAATTTTGTTTATTTAAATGATTCAAAATTTTTAAAGAAAATTTATTTTTGGTGATGCATTTTGAACAAAACTGTGATTCAGTAACCAAATTCTTGATAATTGAAAATTACTGAAACTTTTTAAAAATAATTATGAATCAATGTTGTTTTACTGTTCATATAAGACTTCTTCCAAAAATGCTCTCAAAACACTTCTTAACCTCATTAAAATATGATAACAAACATTTTTTTACAAGTATGTTGAGGGCATTTTTGGAAAAATTATTTCATGAACAATTAAATAACATTGATTCACAATTATTTACAAACAGAATCACTAATTTGTAATTACAAATAATTTGGTGACTAAATCAGGGTTATTTTCAAAAAGTAACATTAAAAATCAATTTCCCCAAATTTTTATTGGGTTTTTATTCTTGTGGATTTTTCGTTAGGTTTTTGTAGGCCCTTTCCTTATTGCACATAATCTGGCCTATCATTAAAGAGTTGTGTCTATTAGAAGTACCTTTTAAGTGAAAAGTTACCTTGAAAATGCATTATGTCCTTCCAAGTAAAGAGACATCTAAGTATCTCTTGGGACACACCTCTTCACTTGAAAATGTGTGTTTGAATGGGTGCAATGCTGCAAGTAGGGTTGCTTATCGGGCCGGGCCAGCATAGCCCAGCACGCCAAAGCTTGCCCGTGCTCAGCCCGACCCATGTGTGGCCTGACACGGCACGGTCCATGCTCTCCTAGTAGGCCGTGCTATGCCTAGGGGCGGTCACACGGCCCGGCAAGGCACAGTGGCCCAGCGGGTCGTGGCCCGCGAAGCACGCAGACAGCACGGCCTTTGTCAAGCAAGCCCACACGGGCATGGCCCACTTGCTGGGCCAATGGTAGGCACGCATAAGCATGAAAACAGCTAGCCCTTTTTCCCCAAAAAAAGTGCTTTAAAAATTTTTTTTTACACTTTTACCCCCCAATGGCCATATTAGGGGGTATACTTGTAAGTGACTATAAATTACCATTTATACCCTTCCAACAACCATATTTGAGGGTAGAGGAAGTAAAAGACCACTTATGGTTTTCTATAAATAGGCCTAACCCTTCTCACTCCAAACCACACCTCTTCTACAATCTCTCTTACTCTCTTCATCTCTATAGCTATTAAGTAATAGTTTTTTTTTATTTAAATTGCTTAAGCATCAAAGGTGGGAAGTGGACTCTAGAGGTTGAAGGCTTCAACTGCAAAGTTCAACTTCATTCTCAAGAGGTATTCTTCTATTTAATTTTCCAATTTTAAATTCATTATAAATATTATATATATAAGTCTCTCCTTCTACCTTTCTTATTATTTGAAAGCCTAGTATAGAGGGTGACATACTGTGCAACTCTAGGAAAGTTTTGTCACAAAGGACGAGATAATTGCCTAAGCAAACTGGGTTTTAAGTGAGACCGTTTGAGACCCATCCAGTTACCTGTGAATTTTGCTGGTGTATTTTTGCGTACATTATTCCTCACTTTATTATAAGCAGTGTATCACCAAATATTTTATTATTATATTATTTATTAAGCAATTTTTTGTACGAATTTGAAAATGGACCCTAGGCACCCTCATTACTTTAACACTGAGGAAAGGGAGTTTCTTAGACCCATTTCTAACTCAGGTTTTTCTGAAGATTTTGATGAGACCTAACCCCCATATAGTGACCCTCCCATCCAAGATCATGACCCTGATTGCCCTCCCCTCCAAGATCCTACAGAAATGGGATCATTTTCCCTACAACCTAGGAGCAGCAAGAGGACTAGAACCTCCGGTGTCTGGCAAAATTTTTCAATTCAAATTATAGAGAGGGAAGAGAGAGTAGTTTGTAACCACAATGAAAAAAAATTTAGTTGCAAACGTTTAGTGGTACAGGCCATTTGCAGTGGCATTTGCAGAAATGCCTTCCAAAGCATGGCCAACTAGACCCTAGTCAAGCCCAACTTTCCACAGGTAGCTGCAATTTAGGCAACTTTTTTTTTAACCAAGAAGTGACTAGGCAAGAAATTGTCAAGTGGGTAATACAAGAAGAATTACCCTTTAGACTAATAGAATGTAAAAGATTTAACCGTCTAATGACCAAATATCTAGCACCAGGATATAAACCCTTCTCACGCTACACTCTAAGAAGTGATACTATAACGTTATTTAAAAGAATGAAAAAAGCATTTATAGAAACTTTTCCAAACCGTAGTTTTAAGGTGGCTTTAGCCTCAAATATCTGGACAAATAGACAAAACATAAGTTATTTAGTTATAACTGCACATTACATAGATGAGAATTGGAGTATGAAAAAAAGAATAATAACTTTTGCGTCACTAGATGTTAGACATTCTGGACCAACTATAGCAAATGCTATAGCACATAATATAAGACAGTATAAATTACAAAATAAAATAATGGCTCTAGCACTTGATAATGCAAGTGCTAATAATGTTGCAATAGACATACTAAAACAACACTTAAACTTAAATCTAGATAGATGTTTATTTCATGTTTGATGTGTTTGTCACATCCTAAATTTAGTTGTGTAGGATGGCTTAAAAATTGTACAATATCATTTAACGAATATTAGAGATGCAGTAAGATTTTTAAAACAATCTAACACAACTGCTAGAGATTTTAAAAATTATTGTGCAAGTTTGGGAAAACAACATTAAAAAATTACCCTAGATGTTGACCATAGATGGAATTCAACATATTTAATGCTAGATACTACACTAGAATTGAAACAAGAACTTTCACTATTTTATAAAACAAAAGTGCCTGAAAGTCAACTAAAAGAACTTGACTGGCAAATAGTAGAAATTTTAAGAGATTTTTTATAAGTTTTTTTTTATGCAACAACATTCTTATCGAGGGTTTATTACTCAACATCCCCAAATATTTTAAATATACTATATCAAATAAGTAGTTGCTTTCAAAAATATAGAACCACGCTCGTTGCTAAGGATATTTGCCCAGCAATGGAATCTAAATTTTTAAAATATTGGCAAGAAATGCCCCCTTTATACATTTTTTTTTATATGAATGATGAAAGATATATTAAAACTTAGAGGGAGAGAAAAGTACAAAACCCATGATATATGGGAGAAAAGAAAGAAAAGATAAAAACAACCAAAACCAGCTAGTAGGTGTGAGACATGGAAAATCACCTACGTTATCTCCTAATCATCACACGGGGTTCACAAAATTGTTGGAGTTGCCACCATTAAAGTTAAGGTGTGAATAAACACCAAAGTGTGCATAAAATGTAAAAATAGAGCTAAAAGTAGCTCTACTTCATGGTTAAATCCAAATATCAAGTAAGGGGATTAAGTTATGGGTAGGGGAAATTGTTAGGCACCCCTACTCATCCATACCAGATGGTTGCCATATGCTATTCATGCTTAAAAATTGCTTGTTAATAAAATCATGCAAAAAGTGCTTAAAAAGAGGCAAACATATGTGTGATTATTCCATATGAGTAGTCCAATAGATCTTGGACTCTCTATGGATGTATCACCTCTAGGACTTCGTGATCAAGTGAAAATCAAAGGAAATCTTGAATAAAAGCAAGCTAAAACAAATTTAGAAAAATCATTAGAAGATGAAGCTATTTGAGCTTGAAAACTCAACCAATCATAAGGCATTCAAATCAAATGCAAATTGAATGAAACCAAAGCCATTTGATAGCTTATATGAAGTAGGAGATTCAATGAAATTTTCACTTAAATCCGATTAAAATCAGAAGAGATATGCTTGTTTTAAATCTCATATTGTAAAACGGTAAAAGTAGTGAGTGGCCAACTTTGAAAACCTATTCGTGAAAATTGGCTCCATATAAATCCTTGAAAATTTGCATGAATGAAATATGAGGTGCAATCTTTCGAATGAAATAATCCTCACACAAAACTTCATCCATTTGTGACCTATGTGCCTAAAGGATCACAGATTGACTCTGTTATCTGCTACTGAGCAGTACAAAGTCAATCAAACACACAGAGCTCAAATCAAAATAAAAACTCATGAAATCACTTGGATTTGAAAGAGGACTCATAAAGGAAGACTTAGAAGTTGAAATTACTCAAATCAGAGTTAAAATAAGCCTTTGGTACTCAATCAAAGTGACAAGTGCAACAATCTGATCTAATTTGACTCATCAACTTTGATCAAATAGTTTGAAAACTCGACTTTATATAAATTGCTCAAATATTACAAGATTAAACTAGACATCTTCACCTATCACATGTCTTTGGAATCACTCAAAAATTCATCCGAATGATGAAGTTATGAATGATCCAAGACAGGGTACAGCTTCTGTCCTAATTTGTAGACTTTGAGTAAAACCAAGCCAAAACAATGGGTGTGTGTGTGTTTAATCCACATGATTTGATTTGAAATCACTTGAATTGAGTTGAAAAATACCCAAAAAGATTTAGGGCAAATATTTGGCTCAGATCTCTCATTAATTGGAGAGGATAAGCCAAATATACCCAAATTAGAGCAAAAAGGCTCAAAATAGAGAGATTAGACCATAAGATCGTCTCTAGAAAATAAAGCTACTTGAAATCAATTCACAAAGTCCTGAGAAATCGTTCTAAGGCCTATGATCCCAGATCTACTATATTGAGCCTAGTATGTCTTAGATCTAAGCCTATTTTGACAAAAATCAAGTGATATATGTGTGGTTGTGTAGGAAATTAGAATTTTAGGAGAAAATTGGGATCTAATGCTATGGGGAGCATAGATCCATGTAATTTTTCTTGATTTAAAGCAAAATCACACAAAAACAGCAATCACAATCAAAATAACACAAATATGCAAGTGTATCGTCACAAAAGGGTTCTAAACCTAAGGATCCATTCCAACACTTGTTTCCCCTAGCTCTCTCTTCACGTTTTATAGCTAGAGAGGGTGCTTAAGGTACTTTGAGTGTGGTTTGGGGCTACAATCACATCCAAGGCCTTAGACTACAGAAAAATAGAAGGAGAGAGTGCTTTGAATGAAATATAAATGAAGAAGAAATCTTTCAAAGCTTACCTTGGTTGCTTAAGTGCTTGAGTGGAGAGTTGGGCAGAGTTTCCCTTCTTCTTTAAGAGCTCTCAATCTTTAGATTCTCAGCCCTTTGCAAGAGGAGAACCCCTCTATTTATAAACAAGGCCAAGGGTATAAAAAACCCAATGGTATTGCCAAAATACCCTTCTAGATTATTCCAATTCAAGCCTAAGGCATGAATTTGAGTAAATCCTGAAGTTTCGGAGGGCAAACAGGGGAGATCGAGTCTCCCAGAGAGAGGTAAGGAGAGTAAATAAGGCTCAGATCCCGAGTGTAAGCACCTCATTTTTGCACCTCCCAAAATGCAGAAAATGACATTTTAATTGAAAAGTCAAACTTGAGAAAGTCAAAAAGTTGACTTTTTTATCCGGTGCAAATCAGTCACCATGCTTCCTACCATTGGAAAGAGGATTCCGATACGATTCTAATGGAACAGAGTTTGCTCAAATCGGAGTCCAGATGAAGAAGTTATGGACTGGTCAAATCTGAGAAAAGCAGAAATTGACTTTCTGCTAAACCCCAGATCAGCTACCTCATTTGATACCAGTAGATAGAGAATCCCGACACGAGTCCAACGCAACTGAGTTTGTTGGAATCGGAGTCCGGATGAGGGTTCTACGGGAGGTCAAACTTAAAGGAGAGCCAAAGGTTGACCTTTCCTCGAACCCCGTGCCAAGTGCTTAGCCCTATGTCATTGGATAGAGGGCTCCGATACGAGTCTAACGCAATTGAGTTTGCTCAAATCGGAGTTCGGATGAAGGAGATATGAGCTGTCGAAGTTTCCGAGTAGCAAAACCGGAAACTGCACACGTGGCGCAGGAACTGCCCACGTGGCAGCCAACGCAGCAAAATATCCCAGGGACTAAATCTTAAATATCAAAAATTCGTACGAGGCGATCCGTAAATATCCAAAAGTGTCAAATCGGTCGAATCGGTCAAGTCGAAGGGCAAATCCATAATTTTCCAAATTGTATCCGGGCACATATACCGGATACACTAGCTCCCCTTCATATCCGGACTCAAAGGCCGGATACAAGAAGATTTTCGCGCGAGATTCGCGCCGATCACCCGACAAATTTGCGACGGCATTTAAATTTCGAATGATTATGTTTTGTATCCGGCACTGAAGACCGGATACAAAGAAGCCTCTGTATATCCGGTCATGAAGGCCGGATAAGGAGAAGCCTTAGTGTATCCGCCTGAGTTGCCGGATACATTAAGTTTGTCTATAAATAGCAAACAGCAACTCATTTTCGGGGTTGGCTTCCTTTGGACTGTTTCCACCTCTTCTCCTCCACCCTTCCTGGTACGAAACCACCCACTCTCACACCTCCTTGCTCCTTGAACCCTTGAAGCACCACCTAAAGACCATCTTACCCCTCCCCACCCCCTCTTCATCCTCACTCAAGAACTCGGAGAAGGAGAAGGAGAAGGAGCCACTGTAGGTGGGTGGAGGTGCTGCTCCAGCAACTATTCTGGCTTCGAGGGAGTTCCATACATCACTCCAGGCTCCAATAACCCCCAGGTATTGTTGCCCATAGTCTTTTATGTTGCATATATGAGATTGGATTCATTCCATGATGTTGGTTAAGCAAGGTTTTGTCATGTCACATTGGATCATTTAAGCAAGTGTTTTATCATTTTATTGCTGATTTGAGGAGGGAGCCTGTTCCCTCATGCTCGAAGATCTTTTGTATCCCCATCATAATCCCCATTCTCCACCCTTCTATAGGTGTTCCCAAAGCTCCGACATGTGAAAGATTTCCTCTTAGTTGCACTTGTGAGATCATGTATGCTAGGTTGTTTCCTGTTGTGTATGCCTGCCATGCATTGTTTAACGAACCCATTAGGAGTTGCTTTGGGATTCTTGTGCATGTTATTTATGCTATTATTTTGGTGTAACCTATCATGGCTTTGCCCCTCCCTTGTTGCTACTTTCAGCCATATAGGAACTTTCCCCACCTGATTTAGGCATGGGCTCTAGATGTGCCTGGCACAATTGCTTGTTGGGAATATCTCTAAACTGTTAGTGTGTCCTGTCATATGCACGGATTTCGCGGGTCCATAGATCAGTTTGTCGGTCCTTGAACACCTCAAGCATATGCATGCATCTTTGGATGAAAGATAGGCCTTAAGTGAAGCATGCTTTAATGGATTTCTTTCTCGTGTGATTATTCATAACTAATTGTGATTCTCCGAGGCCACAAACAACCTGGATAGAGGTGTAGGACCTCTGTCCCTCTGCTGTATTTTATCCAAGGGGAGGAAGAGTTGGAGTCTCATCCATCTTCCTTGGTATTGATTTCAAAGCTCCCCAAAAAAGTGACCGAGAGGAGGTCTTCCTCTCACCTAAATCACTGTGGGCTCACACAGGAGCCCACACAACCTCGGGAACACCCTGGGAGGCTTAAAAACCCAACCCCAGTGCAAAAAATCCAAAAAAAGGGCTTCTGTGTGTTGATCCGGCAACTCAAGCCGGATCAACATAAGCCTATGTGTAGCCGGCAATAGATACCGGATACACAGAGACTTGTGTGTAACCGGCTACACTGCCAGATTGCATTTTGCTATTTTTTTGATGATCTTTGCTATTTTTTGCGCTTTGTTGACCAATCCAAGCCAACCAGAAGGGTTTCTGGGTCAACCAGAGACCCAAGATGGGCCATGGACCGACCCGGTCCAGCTCGATTCCCGGTGGGCCTTCCAACGGGGCCCACCAAGCCTGACAAACCTATTGTGCTTAAACAAGATAATTAAAAGAATTGAGTGGGCCAAACCCTGTGAGGCCCATCAAAGCCCAACTGGGGCAACCTGCATGCTTAGATCTAGGATTGGTTTGGCCGAGACTGCGGGTAGGGCCGATCGGGCCCACTAAAGCCCATTGAACCAACTAAGGTTAGGGTTTCAAAACCCTAACTCAGGAAGTCTTGGGCTTTCAAGCCCAAGCCCAGGTAAAGGGCCCCAAGCCCAATTCTTGGCCCATTTTGGCGAAGGTTAATCAAGAATAACTCAAACCACTTGGCAACCAATTATGTGGCCCACTCAAGGGCCCACAAACAATCCCGGCCCACTTGTACATAGAAATCACTTAAATAATCAAACTGGAATTTAAATAAAATCAATTCACTTGAACCAAAGCCCAAAGGGCCTCTCAGGCTAGACTAAGGCCCACCAAGGGACACGTGGGCTCAACCCAGCCCACCAAGGGATCCGTGGGCCTTCCAACGGGGCCCACCCAATCAGACTCACATCATTTAATAATAAGAAGATAAAATCAAGTAAAGGGACCCACACCACTTTGGCGGTCCCGCCAGACTTAATCAAATTACATGCTAGAATAGGAATCGGGTGAGTGAGAAACCAGAGTTGACTCAAACCAGAGAATCCTATGGGACCCGTCACTTGACGGGGTGGACTGGGGTGTCTACGGACTTCCCCAGACCGCAACCAAGAACCTACTTAGAATCTCAAGCCGCAGACCAAGCCTTAATAGAAGAACTTAGGCACCCAGGTGTCTGCCTGCACCCCATCAGGCAGTGGCGACTCCAAACAAACCCCGAGACACGCATCGTTTAGCGTGCGCCTCGTCGTGCGACCGAAATCGGGTGCACACACCGAGCATTTGCGAAATTGCAAAAATTGAACGTATCCACATATCAGTGCGGTTTTGTCCAGACCGCATTATATATGTGGACATGACTAACACACTTGAAAACCACACTATACCTACGGATGAGATTCTGTTACGTACCACATGCGTTGCCAACGTGGCCTAACAGCAAAAGCTTCTAGATGACACGTGGCAACCCACTTGCGTGCATAAGGAGAGCATGATCTCGCCCGTAATATACATACAGGCGCGTCCGCATATTATATACGGACAGAAAAAAATTGAGAAAAGCCACACTTTATATGCGGGCAGCACACTTTTGGTTGGTTTTGAGGTTTTGACTCATGCCAAAGCTTAATTAAGGTATTTTAAACATATTTTCATTTATTTTCTTATATGTGCAATTTGGAGTGTCTACAGTAGGGACACGCCTCAGGGATTAACAAAACAATAGGAATCTGAAACTAAAATAGGCTAACCCAAAAAAGAAACTGTAGCCCAATCCCGCAAAATGCCAGATGTCGAGACAAATCTGAACTCCTTTCTGGTACTAACCCAATCAGCTGCCAAAATAGAGATGTCTTCTTGAATCGTATGCATTACAGCAATACCTCCATCGAAGATGCACCTATTCTGGGTTCTCCAAACCAGCCACATGGTAGCACAAAAAACAACTCGATACATCAACTTTCCCTTTCTCTTGAGGAAAGGGAAACGCCACTGATAGGAAAAATCAGAGATTGTTTTAGGCTAAGCCCAGCTCACTTCTAGTAGCCCCAGGAAATAAGACCAGATAGCTGAAACCAATTCACAATGTAGAAAGATGTGATCCACAGACTCCTCCCCTTTGAGGCAAAATATGCAAACATTAGGCGAAATAGCAAGACCCTTCCTTCTTCTTTGAAGATAATCAAGAGTTTTAGTACCATTATGAAGAACAATCCAAAGGAAAATAAGGACTTTGGCTAGGGCAGGAATGTGCCAAATAAAAGATGGAGAGAAAGGGGCCAACATTACTTCCCGAGCACAAATGGGTAAAAAAAAGGAGCATGTAGAAAAAAAAACCCATGGGATGACAAGGACCAGGAGCATAAGTCCGACACAGTTGAATCCAAAGAGACATGATTCAACTGATCTAACAAGGAGCCTAGTTCCTCGATTTCTAGAGGACTCAGCTCACGACGAAATTGCAGATTCCAAGACAAACCCATAGAATCTCAAGAAAGAATATCCGAAACAAGATGGTAGGACAACAAATGAGCACAGAACAGCTTGAGATAGGTAATGGAGAAGCTTGATGAGCCCCACCACCAATCCTCCCAAAAACTCAAAGACAAGCCAGAGTGAAGAATATGCTTGACCAAACGATAAAATTGAGACACAAGAGTGGAAATTTCTTTCCAAGGACTACCATAGCGGATACTAACCTTCGGATTGATATCACTCCCATTCCTATGGGTACCATATTTGCTTACAATGATTTTACGCCACAGCTTCCCTTTTTCCCCTCCAAATCTCCAAAGCCACTTTGCCAGAAGGGCAGAGTTTCTAAGATATAGATTACCCAAGCCTAAACCTGTAAAATCCTAAATTTTAATGAAATTAAAATTTTATTATTTTAGAAATTAATTAAGGCCAAATTGGAAAGATTATATAGAATCGGAGATAGAAAGGATTCGATCGAAGTTCTCGGGTGAGTCAATTCGGAGAATTTTAGATATGAAGGTGAGAAAAACTATTTAACCTTAATTGGTAAGCTTAAGATGGTTGATGAAGTGGCAAATATGAGTTATTAGCTGAATTGTGGTGCTGGTGTAGGGAAATTTTGTGAAGTGTTTCAGTAGGTGATCATGATGTTTAAGTTGCTGAAGACAGCAACTATTTAAGTAACTACCATTCAGTTTATGGTTTTGTTTGGTCTTTGAGCAACCACCATGAGATCTGGAAATTAGAGAGGAGAGGAAGAGGAGAGTTAGGGTTTAAGAGAGTGAGCTGGATTGCTATGGAGATCAGAGAGGGTGATCTGATCTGTTCGTTAATTCTGTTGAAGCAGCAGAGACGTGATTTTGCGGCAGCAACTCCAGTTTCGTCCAGGAGCTTTAAATCTCTACAAGAGAATAGAGATAATTCAAGTGAGTCTAGTGATTAGGTGTTGATTTGTTGAATTTAATCATGGGAAATACAGATCTAAAGAGATCTGATCAGAGATTGTAATGCAACAGAATTCTATTTGTGCAATCAATTTTGGAGGCAGAAATTTCAGGAATTTCGTTGTGAATTAGAGGAGCTTCTCAATTCAGAATTTTGCTCCTAATCTGTAAGTAGCACACATTTTATCGGATTTGCAATCGAAAATTTGAATAGAAACCTTAATTAATCTGCTGCATACGAGTTTTATCGGTTGTGAACAGTTATGATCGAATTTTACGCTTTGTGGTTGATTTAAGTTTAGATTAATTCCAATTGAGGTTAATCATGTTTTTAGAAGCTGTAGGAAGAGGATCAAATTATCCTTGAGGTGGAATTATGGTTCAGCCATGGTGGAATTGTATTTGTAGGGAGTTAAAAGTTATCCGTCAAATTTCTTGTTTGAGCGTGTAACGCCCCGAACCCGGGTCAGTCCAAACCGGCACCTGACCCGAACCCGGTTCGCTACTGTAACAACCCGAATTTAGTTCAACAACCAAATCCGAGGTGTTACTGGCCCATATCAATCACAACATCAATAACATACCAGACCAAAGAAAGTAAATCCAATCCATATATTAATCCATCAGAGTTGCGGAAACAAGTATGTGCGGAAGTGTAGATTAAAATCATCAAACAAGCATGAAGCTTGACCATCAATCAATAGTATCAAAGTCTGGTAGAATGAACTGGTTACTAACTCTCTCTTGTCTCTCTCATACATCAAATCCAATTAATGATAATGAACCATTTAAAAATGCTAAGTCTATAACATCAATCCACCTCAGATAAGATCGGGATAATAGTAATCCTCTGGAGAATACTCAGCTATCTCTCCCTGGAAGTCTAAGAGATCCCCCTCTCGCGTATCAGCTGAAAAAATGGAATAATAGTAGGGTGAGATACGAATATCCCAGTAGGTAACACATGCATGATTAAACAGTTAATATACGGAAAGTAGCAGTTCATGCACGAATAAGTCACATCGATTAATCAGGCTCGTATAATCATTCGTATCATTCGTAAATACAAAACAATATACTAAACAGTTCTAGAGATGAATTCCAGCAAGTTTAATATGAAAATACCATAGTCAAATCAGTAACATAATTCATACATTGCCAGGATGTACTAAACAGTCACATCCAACCAATATCCCAAACACATGCCTCCCGCATGTACCACAATAATAACAAGTTTTATGATTTCAGGGTCATTGTAGGACTCACAAAGTTAGATAAACCTTTTGAGATGATTCTCAACCAATTGCTATACCACCGTGCGACTTAGGAGCGATGCTACTAATGATACTCAAGCCCCATGCAGCGCAGCTTAGACAAGAGCCGTAGTCACCGACTTATTGCACACGTACCCATCAGAGTTGGCATGTACCACCAGCATGCAGCACCAGAATCAATACATGGAGGTGGTTGCTTATCCACATGTACAGGGAATCACCAGCGGCACACCGGGGTGTCCCTCCAGACATAGGACCTTCCCAGACAAACTAACTTGCAAAGGAAGCGCGTCGCATATAGGAGTAACTCAACCCAAATGACATATCCCTCAGCTATCTAGCTACGACTATGGATCCACAACCAGCTATGCCCACTAGACTCCAAAACTTCCCTAAAGTGTCATATTCTATAAGGGTTGGTGCCTAGCGGCATATAATGGTTATATCTGTACATTTACTTCAATATTTGTTCATCTGAATTCAGTATTCTCTTTAGAAGGTATTCTGATTTATAATGTCATTTAGAGGTATTTAGATAGTCAAATGGTAGTTAGGCTTTTCCAAAATCACGTTTCTCATTTACCTTCAAAACTTGGCAACTATTGTCCTAAATATCTCCCTAATTTGTTTTTCTGTAAAACAGGGGTTTAGGTAGTTTATTTTGGTCTTAAAGCACCTTAATTAATCATTAAAATTGTCTAAAAATAGTTTAGAATTGAATTAGGTTCGAAATTATGAAAAATTGGAAATTCTGTTGAGAGCGCTTAGGATCGCTCAGGATCGCCCTGGCGGTCCCAGGTCAGCGGTCGTGTATTTTCGAGCGCCCGCGGTCCGTCTTCTCGCGGTCTACGGCGCCCTAATTTTATTTAACCAGCGCCGAAGATCGCCGACGAGCGCCGAGCACAGTCGAGGTCGGCGGTCGTGCGAAATCGAGCAGAAATAGTTCTAAATCACGATTTTTCTCGTCTAAACTCATTCTAGTGTATTTCTAACATGCTTAGCTAACTAAATACAACATTACATATCATAGAAACATGCATTTGCGATTAACCAAGGAAAAATCCAATTTCAAAACCAAAACGGTGTCACCTACCTCGTATACGCGTTTCTCCTCTTCTCTTCTGAACAGCAAACCCCCAAACCTCTCCTCAGTTGCAAGGCAAGGCTCTGAGCAAGTTCCCTTGGTCTTCCCCCTTCCTTCTCTTTCTTCTCTTCTCGGTCGTTTCAACTCTCGTCGTTTGCGGCTGAATAATACGAGCGAGAATACGATTAGGTTATTTAATACATATATATACTCCCTGATCCCATGCATCTCCCATGCAAACTCTCCCATACACCTCGCCCAATTAAAATACGTACCTCGATATCTCAAGATCGGACGGTTAGATCTGCGTCTAATTCTGGATCTTCACTAAACTGATCACCCCCTACAAGAATAAAATATTCCCATCAATCATAACCCTCAGTAATATTATTTACTAATTTAATTTATTATTTAAGTAAAATTCGGGGTTTTACAGAGCGCCTACCATTGCCTACTTACATGAGGTAGGCGCTGGTGGGCACTAGTGTATTTTTGGAGAAGGCCTAGGGGTGCCTACCATGGCCTACCTACAAGAAGTATGCGCCCATTCAAATTCAAGTAATCTAGTGCGGCTAAGTTCATGGATTGTGTATTTCAGATTTTTAACCTTTAATTGCTATATTAGGGGGTCTAAACAAGGGTTAGGGATGTACTAAAGTAATTCTTAGATGATGAAGTGAAGTTAGCCTAGGTGTGATGAACTTAAGAGGGCTTAGTGTGCTGGTTTTGCATGGGCGCCAACTACACCTAGGTTAGCAATCCTAGGCGCCCAGCTATAATGCTTGAGTTAGGTGCAGCTGGTTATTGAGCAACATAAATTCTGGTTTTTCACACCTAATCATTACTCTATAGAATTTAATTAAGGCACATCCATGATCTAAAAGGTTTTAAGCATGGAAATTCTACAACTTCTAATGTGTGAGAATGTGAAGAAATGTAAAGAGGAAGTTTCAGCATGTACTATTACGAGTAAATGGGTTAGGACCTCTGCTGATTTTATACATTCTGTAGCACAATGTTTTTAGTACTGAGATCTCCTATTTGGTGTCATTATTGGGCTGGAATTTGTTTAAACTTACATGCTGTACAGATTATATAAGATGGTTTTTCTTGAGTCTTTTATATACAAAAATTGTTTTAATATTGGCTTTTGGGTTATAAACTATACTTGAAATCTCCACATGAGGGAAATGAGAACCTAAGGACATGTTTGCAGATTTAAGTTAAACCGAAGTTTCCGATACTTCTTTTGGTTATTGTATAATGAGTTTTACTTCTGAAAAATTCAGTTTTGAAACAATAATTGTTATGCTAGAATTTATCTAAACTATTGCACTAGTTCAGCTTTGAATACATTGTGGATTGCACGAATGTGTGCGAATGTGAAGACATGTAAATAAGAAATTTCAGTTTATATTGTTATAAGTAAATGGGTTATGATCTTTACTGATTTAGTGTATTCGGCAGCCATGTCTTACCACTGAGATTTCAGTTTTGGTGTTACCTTTTGAGCTGGAAATTGAAGTATTATAAACAGCCAAACATTAGTATATTTTGTTATGATTAGTAGTTTTGGTGGCTGATTTTGAGTTCCTAATATATCTATGATTTAACACTTGATGATATTTGTGTTTAGAGCATTTCTATTTTTGAAGTAGAGTATATATGAAGGTCTTTTGATAAGTTTTGATCTTAGCTGGTTTTGGTCGGGAAAAGGTTAGAGAAAATCTGCGGAAATTAAAATAATCTAGAAGAAGAAATTAATAAGTTGCTTTTAAATGAATTGGGAATACTAAAGGAAGATCTTAAGGATTTATGTTAATTAAGAGTGATCTCTTGTATCTCATACTGATCGATTGAATTACTGTTGAAAGATTATTCGGAACAGATGTGTTATCGCTACTGTTGCATGATTTACAACTGTATCATGTTTTAGAACTGATAAACTGTATTTTACCATGCATGTGCTACTTACTGGGATATTCGTATCTCATTCCGTTTTGTTTTGTTTTGTTTTTAGTTTATGGTAAGAACAGCACCAGTGGGTATATGCTTGGTTCATGTGAGTTAGCCTCGGTTATGGTATTTTATTTGGAGCTTGGGTTATAGTGCACTCTGATTTTATAGTTATTGTTTAATTCATGTTTTTCCTTCACTCTGATTTGCTATCCTGGGTTATATAATAACCTTCGGAGATAAGTTACGGTTTTATCTACGTAACTTGGATCCGGGGCGTTACAAAACCCCCCTGGTGTTTGAGTAGGCATACTTTACTCCATCTAACTAAATGATCATTTTTTGATTCCTTTCCCTCCCAAAGAAAATCCCTTTTCAATTTCTCTAGGACACTTATCACCTTTTGTGGGGCTCGAAAGAGAGACAGATAGTACACTAGTAGATTCATAAGGGCTGCCTTGATAAGAGTTACCCTTCCCCCTAAGGAAATGTAATTCCTTTTCCAAGTGGCTAATCTTTTTTTCATTTTCTCCACAATAGGATCCCAAAAACTAACCACATTAGGCCTAGCTCCAAGAGGGAGGCCAAGATAAGTAATCGGTCATTCTTGTGACTAACAACCCAACATAGAAGAGAATTCTAGAAGGGTATCTGAGTCTACCAAGATTCCTAACATTTTTCTCTTAACCAAATTCACTTTAAGGCCAGACAGGAACTCAAAATAATGTAATAGGCACTTAGTCCAAAACATCCGTTTTTTAGAGGGCTCTAGGAACACTATAGTATCATCTGCGAATTACAAATGGGAGACAGGTACTTTCAAACCTCAAACTTTTAAACCACTGATAAGCCCAACACTTCCCCCAAAGAGAACAATCGACTAAGGACATCACTAATTAAACAAGATAAATAAAAACGGGGATAATGGATCCCTTTGTCATAGTCCACGAGATGCTAGAAAGAAACCCTCCACTGACCCGTTACTTATGAAGGAGAAGGTTCTGAACACACCCCCTTATCCATTTGCACCATCTATCTCCAAACCCTTTCTATCTAAGCACCGAGTCCAAAAAACCCCACTCCACCCAGTCATAGGCCGTCTCCAGATCTAATTTGCAACATATACCTGAAATGCCTAACCTAAAACACTCCTCAATGCACTCATTTGCCACTAGGACGCTATATAAAATTTAATTACCCTTGGAAAATTCACTTTGATTTTCTGAAATGAGCAAACCCACCACCTCTTTCAATCTCAAGGACAAAATCTTTGCAATGATTTTGTATAAGCTAGTTGTCAAACTAATTGGACGAAAATCCTTGAAATCAACAGTACCCTGGCACTCAGGGATAAGGCAAAGGAATGAAGCATTTGTCACCTTATTGATGATACCAAATTCATGGAATTCCTTAAGCACTTTTACAAGATCCACACTTACGGCATCCCAACACTCCTGAAAAAAGGTCATGGTAAAACCATCCGGCCTAGGTGCTTTATCTTTCCTTAACAAGAATACCGCCTTTTTTACTTCCTCCACTTCAAAACCTCTTTCCATCCAACACCTTTTCTCCTCATATTGTTTAGTTACTGCAATGGACCCTAGGATTAAACCCTAGGAGTAAATTAGGAATAGCAGATTTAATAGATGGAAGAAATGAAAATATGCAATCTTCTTTCCAAATATATATAAATAAAATAAAAATCCTTTTAGAAAGATTTTTTCTGAATATGATACTAGCAGTAGCAACAGGGTCTAACTTAGACCTAAGAAACACTACCAAATAGTTCCCCCTGGAATTTTTTAAGTAGAATAAGAAGGGTGAAACAACCAATATTTGGTAGTGGGGGATCATCTGAGTTAAGGATATATTTAAACACCCCCCCCCCCCCTTCTCTTATTTTTTAATACTATAGATAAGCATAGCTCTTTTATTATTTTGGCATGGTGGAAGCAAAATCAAGTTAGTTATCCTGTGCTTTCCTCCATGGCACGTGATCTACTAATAGTTCTAGTGTCCACAGTTGTATCAGAGTCAGCTTTTAGTGCAGGTAGACGAACGGTGGACGGCTACAAGAGCAAATTAACGCCGGAGATTGTGCAAGTATGTATCTGTTTGACGGATTGGCTAAAGGCGGAACTAAAAGATCAGGAATATACAGATGATCAACTTGCTGGAGAGTTCGATGATTTGAATATTGACGAATTTAGTCTTCCAAATTAGTCTAAGTTTTATTATATTTTTTGTAATCAATGTAACAGTTTCTATTTAGAAACTTTACTCTCTTTTTTTGTTTTTCTGAAACTGCAAATGAAAGACAAATGAGTAGGTGCCAACCTAGTTGAGATGTGCTCATACTATAGTGATGTAGTATTATTTGTGCAAGTATATTATGTATGAGTATTATTGCATTTGCAAAGTTGTACTCGTAATAAATAATTTATTTAAATCTTTTTGAGAAAATTTTATCCCAATATGTGTGCAAAGTTTTTGTGAATAATAAATATATTTTTCAAAATTTTTTACGTTTTTTTACTATTTTTTTCCGTTTTTCCATTTTCTATAATTTTTTGAAAAAAGAAAATAGCTTAGGCCTGCTTGGCCCAGCACGGCCCAGCCCTAGCCGTGCCTAAGGTATTGGGTGATGGGTCAGGCATGACAGCCGGGCCGCGGCCCGCCAGGCACGGGCTAATAGTGCCCGTGCCCTGCCAGGCCGGCCCGATAAGCACCCCTAGGTGCAAGAGTTTCTATAAATAGGAACTCCCACAACTCATTGTAAGAATGAAATTCATTCATAAAAAATGAGTTATCTCTTTCTATTCTCTCCCTCACTCTCCATGTCTAGTGATACATTTGAGGTTCGTAGTGCGGAAGGTGCACCGTGCAGCGTACCATGCCAAAACATTCTTGTGTACTAGAGGCCGGACGTCCTCATACTTGTTCCATTAGTAAGTTATTTCCTGGAGAGGCGAATTTGGTTTTAAGAACAATGCATTAAGTTGCATGCCTCAACTAAACCGATAAGTGTTTCTTTCTTCTCTTATTATATTAATTTTTATTTATATCCATGCTTAATATCTAATATTTTCCAATAAAATAAGGGCAAAGCAAGTATTTCTCCGTTGTGGCCTAACATGGAGCATTTTTTTTGGGAAAATTGGTTTTTAGTGATGCCTTCTAAAATATTCTTGATCCAGTCACCAATTCTTGATAATTGAAAATTAGTAATGCTTTCCTGAAATAATTGAGAATGAATGTCATTTTACTTTTCATGGACTTTTTCCAAAAATGCCCTCAACTTTACTTGTAAACATTTTTTTTTTGTTATGATGTTTTAATGAGGTTAAGCGGTGTTTTGAAGGCATTTTTGGAAGAAATCTTATGTCAACAGTAAAATGACACTCATTCTCAATTATCAAAAATTTGGTGATTGAATTTGGGTTATTTTTAAAAAGTAACACTAAACCAATTTCACCATTTCAAAACATTTTCATCACTAATGATAGGATGAAACGGAATCAAACAGAAGATTTATTGCATTGCTCTCTGGTGTGAGATATAGAGCATCTCTAGAGGTTAACAAGTCAATGCTCAACCCGAACCCGCCCGTTTAATAAACTAGTTGGAACGTCCCAACCCTAACATAATCCACTTTAACCCACCAACCCGTTTAAACCCATTAAAATAATTTAAATTATTACTAAAAGTTTAAAATTGCCACAAACTCTCAAGTCCATGCAAATTCTATTTTTGTTCCCATCATTTCCGGCTCAACTCGAGGATGCGTGAATACTCGGGCGTACCAGCATTTGTGCTGATGCAAGGAGTCGGAAACTTTTGACCCTAGCGCTAATCGCATGCAGAACCAGACGGATTGCGGTTCGGATACGACCCAACTGCCTATTGATGTAGAGACTTTTGATCTAGTGATTACTGGGAGGATTGGGGTTTGTCCTCCAAGGTTCTCTCCCCCAATTTTATGGCAACATAAACAACATCCACGTTGGTGGTGGTCGTTTGATGTAGAATCTAAAGGAAAATTGAGTGTTGTATGGGATGACGACCACTTCAAGGAAAAATAAGAAAATAGATAAAAGATAAAAAGAAAACCACTAATATCTTGATACCGATACCTGCTGTCTGTTTCCCTATAACCGTGATCGGAGTATAGAAAGAAGAGATCAGGGGCCGTCTTGCTGATCACTAGTTCTGTGGTGCACATAGTGACTGCCCTTATCCTTGGTTGAAGGAGTAAGTGAGATCGTACCTAACCATGATCGGAGTAGAACGTATCTTCTTAGCCTTGCCTAAGAGGAGTAAGGGGGATCTCCATGCATTGTTGCGACAAGAAACAACGAAGAGGATAGGCTACTTCATGCTATGAGAATAGCATAACAGTATGGTGGTCTAAGGAGACCGGATAGGAGATCTGAGAAAACCGGGATAGCTAAGTGTTGTTGTGTTGTGTGTTGATCGAGGGATCCTTTTTCCTTGCTTACAAATCCCTATTTATAAGTTTCTTTACTTGATCGGCAAGTCTCTTAACGAATCCCACTTTCTGAATCATTAGGAAGTTGAGCCCACTTTGCACATTGATAACTTTCAATAAAATCCAATCATTTAATCGGTTGTGAGACTTTGCAACCGATCCCACTTTTACGTAGTTGGGGTTATAACAGAACCCACTCTCCTAAAATAGGGAGTTTTGTTACCATGTAGACTTTTTCTCAACAATCCCACGTAGTGGATCAGGTTTCTTCATGGACCCCACTCCCCTATTTTAGGGAGTTTTTATCCACATGCATTCTTCTTTTAGCGAGTGTAACAATTTTTTAATTCATTATAACGTCAAAGCAAACCTAACAAAAATAATAAGACAACAATCATTAAGATATAACTAAAGTAACATGAAGAAAATAATTAAAACATAACAAGAAAGTCTTTAAAAGATTTTACTCGCTATCAAGGCCTCAATTTACATCATTAGAGGCTAAGAAATTTGAAATATTTATATGTAAAAAGTCTTCATTAACTTCTTCCTTTCTCATTATTTATCTATATTAAAAGAACAAAGATCAAGTACGTAATGTTCTAAAACACAACTTATTTCAGGTTATTTCGTGTCATTTTTGGTTGAGGGGTTAATTACTTTCCGGTTGAGAATTCCAAACCCAGATGCAACCACGGGTTGAAACAGTCAACCCAAACCCACCTTATAACGGGTGGATTGGTAGGTCAAAGGTCACAATTGCCATTCCTAAGCATCTCACAATTAGTGTTGGTTTTTCATAGTTATAAATAAATATTTCATGTGGGGTTCACTTAAAAATAAAAATAAAAACACTATCATGACAACATCTTAAGGTTTGCGGGTGATGACACCAAGCAATTATTGAAATTTGCGATGATTGACTTGTGAAAGCACCAGCAATACAAAAGATAGCAAAACTTACCACCCATTGGAGAATCAGGAGGGAATCGGCGCTCCTTACTCGGACCAGCTTTAGGTTTATTCTCTTCCACAATTTCTTCCAAAGAAAACTTCGCCTTCCCGCGAAAAGAAGCCGCTTCAGGATGTTCGAATTGATCAATTCCGTCGATTGTAATGTTAACGCGGCTATCGTCTTGCCGGGAAAAGAGTGTTGCGAAGGAAGGAAATCTTTGAAGAGCAACTGATTTTCTAGATCTTCGTCTGGTGATCAGAGGCTCCACATACTCTTCGAGATGGTCTACCATTCCATTCTCTGGATCCATTCGAAGCTATAAAAATTCCTCTAAAGGTTCAAAGCCGGAAGCAAGAAATCACCTACAAATGAAAAGTGAAAAGATAATTATTTCAGAGATTTCTAATTAACCGTTGGACCAGACGAGGAAACAGATTGCTCTCCAGATTATACGGAGCCCATTGTTTTAGAAAGCAGCAACTGAATCGACAAACTATATAGTTAAGGCTGCGTTTGGTAACGCTTTTGCTTTTTTGCTTCTAAAAGCAAGAAAGCAAAAAAGCAATTTTATGTTTTTCGAAAGATCTTTTCTTGAAGCAAATGCGTTTGGTAAACTTTTGCTTTGCTTCTAAGAAGCAAAAAAGCATGTTTGGTAATTGCAGTAATATAGAAATTGCTTTTTGCTTTCATAAAAGTATTGTACACAATTTATGTATTGTACTTAGAAATATACTCAAAAATATAAGTCCAATATTACAAAAGATTCATAAAATAGTCATTTAATTACATTCAAATAATCGGGTTGGGGTTAATCAGGTCATAATTGGGTTGGACTAAATTAAGGCGGGTTGGAAAACCCCCAACCCAAACCCAACCCGTTTATTATTATTATTATTATTTTTTATTTTTCAAAAAATATTATTAAAATAGGGTTGGGGGTTAATTGGATCCGGTTGTACCGGGTTCGGGTCGGGTTTTGGGGTTAATTGGGTTGAAACATGATACTTTAGCCATCTTTTTTTTTTAATTGGGTTACCTATCGGGTTGGCGGGTCATAATCGGGTTGACCCGATTACTGTTATTTTTCAAAAAATATTATTAAAATAGGGTTGGGGGGGTTAATTGGATCCGGTTGTATCGGGTTCGGGTCAGGTTTTGGGGTTAATCGGGTGGAGATATGATACTTTTGCCATCTTTTTTTTTTAAATTGGGTTACTTGTCGGGTTGGCGGGTCATAATCGGGTTGACCCGATTACTGGCGGGTTGGGGAAACCCCAACCCCGCACCCAAACTAATTAATAAACGGGTCAACCCAACCCATTTATAATCGGGTTGACCCGTTGGGTCGGGTGGCATTTTGCCAGCTCTAACAATAATAATACGTTGTTGCTTCTTAAGTGAGTATGGAGGCATCATCTTTAATATAGGAATAAAGCAATAGGGTATCAAGGGGTTTTGAAAGCAATAAAGCAATTTTGTAAAAAAATTGAGAAGCAACGTTTTGTTGCTTCCAGTGAAAAGCAATAAAATTGCTTCTTTGCTTTTAGTAAATTGCTTCTCGTGTGCGTTACCAAACGGTACTTTTGCTTTTAAAAGCAATTTTTTGCTTTCAAAAGCAAAAAAGTACTTCCAAAAAGCGTTACCAAACGCAGCCTAAGTCAAGTCACTCAAACCTGGGATATTTCAAAACAAAGATCCATAAACAATAAAACATAGCATTAATTTGATATCAATAAAGGATAAAAAGTTACAAAAGCATCCAACCATCAATACCTCTAGAAAGATCCCAGCTGATGAAGTAGCCTAGCTAATATTACCAAAACAAAAAAAAAAGTAGTCTAGCTAAAAAAGTACAAAGATTCCACCAAAAAAAACAAAATAACCCAGCCAAAAGCAATAGAAAGATAACGCTTTAATTAACCAACTTTTAAGGATATTATATTATATTCAAAAAGTCAGTCAATGGAAACATTAATTAGTTTTAAGGTGGCGAGAAAAGAAAAAACGTAATTCTAATAACATGGTGATTTACCGGACCGGCCGATACTGGTCCGTACCGGCTGGTCCGTACTTGGATCGGATGATCCTGGTCGGACGATACCGAGTTGCCCGAATTATGAAGGTACCGGACGGTATCGAGTTGGACTGCCCGAGTCCAACTCGGTGACGTCCGGTTTAATTAGGTAAACAAAAAAACAACTTTTTTTTTTTTAAGAAAAGAAAAAGACTTCGCAGGCTCGCGCAATGTCAGGGAGCTTTGCAATGAAATGACTCGACTGACTTTCCAGTCAGTTGACTGAATTGAAACAAAACATAAAAAAAGAGACTCGGGATGAAAAAAAAACCGTAAAAAAAAATAAAGAAAAGAGGCCTGTGAAGCTGCCGGCGGCGAGAGGCAAGAAGAAGTCACCGACTTTGCAAAAAACGGGGAGACCGAGAGAGAGGTAAAACGAGAGTGAGAGTCGAGAAAGAGCGAGAGTGAGAAAGAGAAAGGGAGGGAGGAGGGAGATCGAGCGAGAGGGAGATCGAGCGAGAGGGAGAGAGATAGAGAGAGGAGAGGGAGGAAGGGAGAGAGAAAGAAAGGGGAAGAGAAAACTTACTGGTTAGGTTGTGTTGTGCAGAGTTGCAGTCACCGACTCACCGTCTCCTTCGTAATTCGACCATTTAACCCCAAATCCCTCTAGCTTTTGCTATCCCTAAAAATGCGGGGATGAGTGTTTATACATCCATGGGCAATCCCTTTTGCTCTAATTGTGCCCAAGCTTTCACATCTGTTAAAATTTTTTTAAATAATATAATTTTCTAAATATAGTTTTCAACTGTTTGTTTTGTAAAATCATATATCTATAATATATATAAAGCCGACACTCTATTTCTAGCTGACATTTTATATCCAAAATACCTCCAACTTTTTCCCATTTTATAAAGTTGTTACTATCACATGTCGACATCCTAACTAACATGCGATTTGGGTATCACATGTCGACATCCTAACTAACATGCGATTTGGGCCTAAATTGGCCCTTGTTTTTAAAGTGGGATGCTTCCACGCGAAGCCTCCCAGATCCTAGAAATAATGTTTTCCTAAGTGAATTGCACAAAACATTTACAAAAAATATTGAAAAGATACTATCCGTGGGATGCTCCACGTGAAACCATTCCACTTCAAAAGAATAATAAATATGATATGCACGTATTGGACGAAAACATATATAAACTTTTATGTTTTGCTAGGCATATAGCACGTATGTTGTTTGTACTAGGAACAGAGACCAGACCGGTCTGGGCTGGTCCCAATACAAACTGGACCGAACCACTAGGACCGCCTAGTCCCAGCTGATCTCATCAAAATAAAAATGCAAAGAAAGTGATGCTTGACAATTCGCCATTGCCAAGGAATTTGGTCAGGGGTTTTGTATTGCCAAAGTCGAGTTAAGGGTGGGTTTGGCTTTAGTGTAACCCATCCCAAACACAACCTTAGTCCATAAAAGCATTTTTTAATATGTTTAAAATTTTATTTTAGTATATATCATATATAAAAATATATTTAACGAATAAATATATTATTAATTAATATATTCTATTTTAAAAATATTTCTTTTATATTTTTTTAATACAACTGAATCAACCCTAATCCGTTCCAAATTTGTTAGGGGGGTTTAGGGTTTGGTATGGCTCAATCCTTGGTTTGGCCAGGGTTTACAAAAGATGGCCTCTTTACCATCCGTTACGTACTTTTGCAGGCCTCATGGGTAGCTCTTTTTTAATTCATTATATTATTAGAGGAAGCACGTGGACTATTGCACTGAGTACATATTCAGTAGTTGATGTACGATTTTTGGGTCCTAACTTTTTAGGAGATAAACATAGGTAGTTATTGATGAGATAGGAGGTAGAAGATGATTCTCTTTAAAATAATTGAGTCATTTAGGTTGTGTTTGGAACGTTAGATTTGGGGAGAAAAGAAAAGAAAAATACTATTTTTTTTTTTCCGATGTCTGAATGAGATGAGAAATGAGGAGAAAAGAAAAATATATTTTAGTAAAATGATGGGTTGGGGTGATGGCGGAGTGAGAGTGGGCAGATGCTAGTAGGGTTGGTGGTGTGGCAGCAATGGCGGCTTCCATGATGATGGTTGTGGTGGTGGGGGGAGGGGGGCGCAATGGGGGCGGCGGTGGTAGGTGGTGGTTGGCGGTGGCAAATAGTGGTGGTGGGTGGTGGTGGTCAACGGTGTTAGTGATGATGGTGGGTGATGGGTTGTGGTGATGGTAGATGGTGCTAGTGGTGGGATAGGTGGATGGTGTGAACAATGATAAGTAATGGTGAATTTTCTTTTCTTTCAAAATTCCTACCTTTTTGGAGCGAGAAGGAAAGAAAATTTTGAGAGAATTTCATTTTCCTTCATTTATATCAAACCAGAGAAAAGAAAATTTTAGCATTTTCTTTTCGTTTTTTCCCAAATCCAAGCTTCCAAATACAACCCTAAAGAGTTTGGAAGATTATTTGGGGGAAATGAAAGAAATTAATTGCCAGAATCCTAAGGAATATTCTCCTGGATTAGCTTTATTAATATTATAGATTAGTACATGCATGAGCTGTATATGCATGAGCTGTATGTTACATGGTTGTTTGTACTAGGACCAGAGACCAGATCGGTCTGGGCCGGTCCCGGTACAAACTGGACCGGACCGCTGGGACCGTCCCGGCCGATCTCATCAAAATAAAAATGCAAAGAAAGTGATGCTTGCCAATTCGCCCTAACCAAGGAAACGGTGACTCGGTGACTGCAACTCTGCACAACACAACCCTCTGTAGCCACTAACCCGTAAATTTTCTCTTCCCCTTTCTTTCTCTCTTTCCCTTCCTTCCTCTCCTCTCTCTATCTTTCTCTCACCCACATCCAACATCTCTCTCTCGCTCGATCTCCCTCCTCCCTCCCTCCCTGCCTCTCTCTTTCTCACTCTCGCTCTCCCTCGACTCTTACTCTGGTTTTACCTCTCTCTCTCGGTCCCTCTGGCTCTGGTTTTTTGCAAAGTCGATGACTCCCTCTTGCCTCTCGCCACGGGCCTTTTCCCTCTCTCTTTCAATTTTTTTTTTACGTTTTATTTTTTCAATTCAGTCAAGTCTCCTTTTCATGCTTTATTTTTTATTTTTCAATTCAGTCTGGTCTCTTCTTTATGTTTTTTTATGTCGAGTCTCTTTTTTACGCTTTTTTTCAATTCAGTTGACTGACAGGAAAGTCAGTTGAGTCATTTCATTGCAGGAGCCTGCAAAGTCTTTTCTTTAAAAAATATATATATATAGGTTTTTTTTTTTCACCTAATTAGAACCGGACGTTACCGAGTTGGACCGCGCAAGTCCAACTCGATACCATCCGGTACCCTCCTAATACGGACGGTCCAATTCGGTATCGTCCGAGTTTAAAATTTCTGCGACACTGGATGATCCTCGACCGGAATACCAGATTAGGATCATTTGATCCCAGTACAGACTAGTACCAGCCGGTCTGGTAAACCATGATAGCACTTGCATTCCCTTAGTTTTACTTAAAAGTATTTAGTTCAAATAATCTAGATTACTATAATAATAATTATTGAAAAATACAAGATTTGCAAACGCTTCAAGTTCAAACATAAAAATTAAAAATTCTACAATTCAAAAAGAAAAATTACTCAACGTTATACATTCATACTATAGGTATAATTGCGGCAAGAAGACTTCATTTATTTGTAAAGAATATAATATTTTTAACGATAATTTTAAGATATTGTGATGTTTCCCTAGTGTTATTTCTTTCTACGTACATATGTAATTGGCACTTGTGTTAATTGTGTAAAAACTTAGAGCTGATTAGGTGTTGATTATTACCCAAATTCAAATATGATTACAACACTGATCAAATTAAGGTAATAATCGTCAACCCAACTAGTGTAGGAAGGACGAGAAGATTTAAAGCATCCCCATATTTTTTTTTTGGTAATGAGCATCCCCATATATATATATATATATATATATATATATATATATATATATATATATATATATATATAAAATGGTGCTATAAAATTGATTATGAACCCATCTATTAAATAATGATTTTTTTTAAAACAAAGGAGAAAAATCAAGAAATAAAAGGGGATAAAAAGAAATACATAATAGAAAAATCATTAAAGAGAGAAAAAAGAGGGGGACGTCCCCTCCCTCTTAATGGACAAATGAAAAAAAAAAGGGAAAAAGTAAGGATGGGCGGGCCCACCATAACTTTAAGTAAAATAATAAATAAATAAAAAGGGAAAGGAAAGACTCTCTTCTTCGTGTGGTCTCTCCCTATTTCTGTGATACAAATAGAGCCGGCAAAAATTGACCCGACCCGACGGGTCAACCCGTTTAACCCGATTATAAACGGGTTGGGTTGACCCGTTTATTAATTGGGTCGGGTGTGGGTTGGGTTTTTCCCAACCCGCCTGTAATCGGGTCAAACCCGATTATGACCCGCCAACCTGATTAAAAAATATGCATGAATCAACCCGATTATGACCCGAACCCGACCCGATTATGACCCGATTACCCCATAATCCTATTTTAATAATGTTTTTGAAAAAATAAAAAATAATAAAAAAAATATAATCGGGTTGGCGGGTTGAACCCGTTTATTGGCGGGTTGGGTTCGGTTTGAGGTTTTCCCAACCCGCCAGTAATCGGGTCAACCCGAACCCGACCCGTTGCCAGCTCTAGATACCAATATACCACATGTCAACTCCAACAATTTGGAAGAACGAGTGTGTAGACACCTCAAATTACACTACAATATGAAAAAATAATAAAAATATGTTTAGAATATCTTAATTGAGTTTTAACATATGTCAAAACCTCAAAATCCGCAAAAAATATGCTGGCCGTATTTATTATATGGATTTTTCTATTTTTGTCTGTCTGTATATAGTATACGGACACGCCCGAATTTAATATACGAGCGAATTCATGCTTTTTTCATGCGCCCAAGTGGGTGCCACGTGTCGACCGAAAGCTTCAGCTGTTACGCTACGTTGGCAACGCACATGGGTGCGTAACAGAATCTCATCCATAGCTATTGTGCTGATTTCAATCATATTTGTCATGTCCATATATATCATATAGTTTGGACAAAATCGTATGATATATATGGATACGGCCAATTTATGCAATTTCGCAAAGGCTTGGGATCTGAGCCTTATTTACTCTTCATACCTCTCTTTGGGAGAATCGATTTACCCTATTTGCCCTCCAAAACTTGCAGATTCACTCCAATTTATGCCTTTGACTTGAATTGGAAGAATCTAGAATGGTATTTTAGCATACCCTTAGGTCTTTTATACCCTCATCCTTGCCTATAAACAGAGGGCCTCTCCTCTTGCAAATGGATGAGAATCTGAAGTTTGAAGAGCTCTTGAAGAATAAGGAAAACTCTAGCCAACTCTCCACTCAAGCACTAAAGCAACCAAGGTAAGCTTCCAAGCTTTATTCTTCTATTTCTACTTCATTCCAAGCACTCTTTCCTTCTACTTTTCTGTAGATAAGGCCTTTGATGTATTTGCAACCCAAACCATGCTTAAAGTACCTTAAGCACCCTCTCTAGGCATAAAATGTGAAAAGAAAGCTAGGGGAAACAAGTGTTGGTATGGAACCTTAGGTTTAGAATCCTTTGTGATGAGATTTTTTGAATGATTTATGTTGATTATTATATGATTGCTGTTTGTATATGTTTTGATTTCAAATCAGGAAGAATTACATAGATCTATGCTCTCTATAGCATTAGATTTTAATTCTCTCCTAAAAATCTGATTTCCTACACATTTTCATGCACACATCACTTGATTTTTACCAAAATAGACAGATTTTAGATCTACTATGCTCAATATGGTTGGATCTGAGATCAGTGGCCTTAGAGCAACTTTTCAAAACTTTGTGAGTTGATTTCAAGCGGTTTTAATATTCTAGAAAAAAGCTCCATGGTCTAATCTCTCTTATTTGGGCATTTTGCACCTATTTGGGTAAATTTGGCTCTTCCTCCTCTCCAATTAATGAGAGATCTAAGCCAAATCCATACCCTAAATTTTTTTGAGTATTTTTCAACTCATTCTAAGTGATTTCAAATCAAATTATGTGGATCAAATACACACACACTGTTTTGGCTTGGTTTTACTTAAACTTTACAGATCTGGACAAAACCTGTACCCTGTCTTGAATCATTCATAGCTTTGTCATATGGATGAATTTTTGAATAATTTCAGAGACATGGGATAGGTAAAGATGTCTAGTTTAATCTTGTAAAATTTGAGCAATTTATATGGAGCCAATTTTTCAAACCATCTGATTGAAGTTGATAAGTCACATCAGATCAGATCGCTGAACTTGCTACTTTTATTGAGCACCAAATGCTCATTTTAACTCCGATTTGAGTGATTTTAATCCCTGAGTCTTCCTTTATGAGTCCACTTTCAAATCTAATTAGTTTCAAGAGTTTTTATTTTAATTTGAGTTCTGTGTGTTTGATTGACCTTCTACTGCTCAGTAGCAAATTACAGAGTCAATCTGTGATCCTCTAAGCATGTTTGAGATGACACACAAGCTACAAATGGATGATGTTTTGAGTGAGACCTATTCCATTCGAAAGATAGTATCTCATACTTCATTCATACCAATTTTCAAGGATTTATATGAAGCCAATCTCCACGAATAGGCTTTCAAAGTTATGTACTCATTGCTTTTACTGTTTTATAACAACAACTTTGAACAAGTGAATTTTCTTGGATTTCAATCGGATTTAATTGAATTTTTCACTGAATCTTCTACTTCACATAAGCTTTCAAATGACTTTGGTTTTACTCAATTTGAATTTGAATAAAATGACTTATGATTGGTTGAGTTTTCCAAGCTTGAATGGTTTAATCTTAAATCGATTTTTCCAAATTTGTTTTAAGTTTGCTTTTCTTCAAGTTTTACTTTGAATTTTACTTGATCATGAAATCCTAGAGTTGATATATCCATAGAGGGAGTCAAGAATCTATTGGACTACTTATATGGAAGAATCACACATTTATTTAATTACTTTACTTACTTTTTAAGTGATTCTTTTTATACAAGCAATTTTCAAGCACAAATAGCATATGACAACCATCTTGTATGGATGAATTGGGGTACCTAATATCTTCCCCTACTCATAACCTAACCCATTTACCTGATCTCTGGATTAAACCATGAAGTAGAGCTACTTTTAGCTCTATTTTCTCTTTTTATACATACTTTGGTGTCCATTCACACCTTAACTTGAATGGTGGCGACTCCAATATTTTTGTGAAGACCATGAGATGATCAAGAAATCACGTAGGTTATTTTTCCATGTCTCACAGAGTGGAGTCGCCCCTATCTTATGTAGTGTAAGCATGTAGAAAAGAATGAAGAAGAAGAACACTTTGAATCCACAAGGAAGAAAAGAGAGACACTTTATGATTCTTCAAAAAATTTAATTTCGTATATAACCTTTATTTCTATCTATAGAACTCCAAAAGACCCCAAAACATGTCAAAAATTTACTAAAAGTAAGACTCCTACTAATAATAAACAACCAAAACTCATAATCAAACTCTAAAACTACTTAAAGACCTAATACAACTCAAATAAGTAAAAGAAATAAATCTAGTCCTAAACAACTCAAATAAGAATTCTATTTTCACTAAATAACTAATTATCTACAATTTGATACCCACTTGTCCTGCATTCCTTGTCAAAAACTCATCTTCGAGTTGATTTGAGGCAATGCCTTATGAACGTGGTCAATTCACTTGATCACCCATCTTGAATTCTTTGAGGCGATGATGTTTGTCAGCTACTTCTTTGTACTTGGGTTTAGGACGATTTTCTCTTTTCATAGGAAGAAGGATTGTGTTAACTGCATCTTTATAGAATGTAATTGTATTTACCTTACCTCCATGAATTGAATCCACGTCATATTGCTATGGTCTCCCAAGTAACATATGCATATCAAGAATATAATAATAGACCTCGTCCTTGTAAACTTTACCAATAGAAAATGAAACTTTGCACCTCTCAGTTACTTTAACTTCACAAACTTCCTTTTTTTTTTTGGTAGGAAAATAGAATAAATTTATTGAACACAATTTACAAATCTCAAAGTCGAGCCCCCTATAAAGTCTTTGAACAGGGCCTGGTGTAAGAAAGGGGGCGGTTTTTTTACCCAAACACAAGGAAATTCATCTCTAAGGCAAAGTTAGCCAAACGGTCGGCCATAGCGTTTGCCTCTCTAAAAACATGCGTAACTATAAAAGAAAGGAAGAAGGAACTGATGTATTTGGCTTCGTCAATGATGTTAGCTATGCTCCAAGGTTGTTGCTTATCATTATTGTTCATGAATGTTGCAATGCTAGAGGAGTCTGTTTCTAATTGCACTCTTGAAATTCCCAGACCTATCACCATTTTGATCCCTTCAAGCAGTCCATGTGCTTCCACTATTAACGCTAAAGTTACTCCCAATCCCACTGCTTCTGTCGCTTGAAAATATCCATTAGCTCCTCTGATAACAACTCCACATGCAGCATAGCCTTGGCTGCTCCTGAAGCTCCATCCACATTGATCTTGACGTTGTCTCCTATCGGTCTTCTCCACCTCACACTGACTTGGTCATGTCTTGTTTTGGGTCTTGTGCTCTCTATTAGTCTCTTAGAATCCTCCTACAAAAATTTAAACAAACGCACACATAAGTTAATGTCTTCTTTTTGCCCTTCAAATATTACCTTGTTTCTCTTTTTCCATACTATCTGTAAAACCCCGATTTTAGATTAAGGTTATTATGGTAATTACTTAATAATTTTTAAATATATTTTGATGGTGGAAATTCAGGTAATCGAAGTGGAGGGTAAATATGGAATTTCGCAAATCTGGATTTCGAAGGTTAAATAAGGTGAGCAAGCTAAGTTTGGTTTTAATAAATTCACATTAGTGATTTAATTGACAATAAGTGATGGACTGTTTTAATTTGAGTTGGTGAAGATGAGATCAAGGGGGGATCAAGGCTAATGAAATGGTGATGTAGGTAGAACGGTGGGCGAGCACACAGGATAGCATGAAAAGTGTGTGCCAACGACCACTATAAGTAAACAAAAAATTTTTGGGAATAGGGTTAGCTCATTTTCGGTCGGATGAGGAGATTGCGGCTATTGCTCAACTCGATCAAGAAGCTAGGGCAAGGTGGATTGGGGTGCTGGATCGGTTTGGAAACTATTCAGAAGGAAGAAATCCTTCTATCGGAAGTTGCAGAAACTACCAGAGGTTGCCGAGATCGGTCCAACCAGGCTATGCGATCAGAAACGATTAGGTAAGAAGAGTAACTAAAATAGCTATGAGCAAATGGTTAGGGAAGTTAGGTTTCGTCCAGATCTAATTGAATCTGAAACAATGTGGTTTGCGGGAATTGAGATTTGGAAAAAACAATCGTCCGTTGAAGTGATTTTCGGAGCTGCTGCTGAGTGAGATCTGAGAAGGAGTTCAAGCAATCGATCGTGAAGATTATCTTCATACCAGGTGAGTAGCACCCTGTTTTAGTCATTTTGAGCATATGGATGCGTTTTGGAAATTTAATGGCAGTCGCGTGCGTGAGTTCTTTGTTCATGAGCTGTTAAGGGAGATCGAGTAATTTATGGTTGATTCTCGTTTAGATTAATTTCGATTAGGGTTAATCGGCAGGCTAAGAGGTATAGGAAGGGATTGGAGTTGAGTTTGGAAATTGTTTTGGGTTCAGACATGTCGAAATAAATCAAACAGAGTGTAAGAGAAATCACCGGGTTATTGAGCAATTGGCGCTAACCTCAATTAGTCTGGCGCCAACCTCTAAGAGGTTAGCGCCAGTTCAAAAAAATGGTCTGGGGCTAACCTTGTAGACCTAGCGCCAACCTCTAGAGGTGAGTGCCAGGTGTATATTTTTTCAAGGGAGTGTGGCTAAGCTTGTATGCACTTTGGGACTGTTTTGATCCCCAATAAACTTAACTTATGAGTTGGTTAAGTGTTAGGGAAGGGTATTAATGTGGCTGTAAGCTCTGAAATGAATATGGACTCAATTTAGAATATCTAAATCATTGGTAGAAGAATAGATCTTCTAAAGTTATCTGTAGCTGGAGGTTAGCAGCAACACCTTAAATTACCAGTTCATTCGACCAATGCTTTGGAAGCTGAAAATCTGTCTAAAGATTTAAGGTTTAATCTTTAGGAAATCAAGGAAGGGCTATTAATGAGAAGTAATGATCTTGATTGATATAAATTGGGGTTTTAGGGTGGAAGACCAACATTGAGTAATAGAGAGCTAAATGATGAAATTAGTAACTACAGAAGTGGGGATTGATTCTGGAAAATTCAGAGTTTGTGTTTGGTGTTTAAATATTAATTCTAACAACTTAGAGTGGTGTCCTTCAGGTCTGGGTTAGCTTGTGAATTAAAGTTTATATACCACCAGGTTAGAGCATGAACAAAACAGGAGGTTGGAACTAAATATCTGAAGGGAAGTTTCTGCACACTCAGGTGGTAAAATGTTATTTAATTTCCACTGTTTTGATATTGTCAAGATTGAATCATTAACACTTTAAATTACAGATTTGACATTCCCGGTTTTGCAAACTTCTAGTAAACTTTATGTTATGAACAGAATATTGAAGCAAGTATTTTCTTAGACTTTAGTATGATCTGCTGTTATGTTTGTGTTGGATTTAAGTTACATTGAGCCCATGAGGGAGTATACTGGTCCGGGTGACCCATGATGAATAACCACCAGATTTGATTTATATTGCGTTCTACGATGGATTTCTTGCTATTTCACCGGTTATGTTGAAATTGTGGAATTTGATATTACTATTGGTTTAGCTTGTCCTGGATCTATGTCTAAGCTTAGTAATGAGATGTTTTTGCTTTATTGGGGTAATGGCATGGCCTTGTGTGTTGTCACGATCGGTGTAGAGCAGCCAGAAACCCTGAGTAGGCCTAATTGTCAATGCCAATACCCGGAGTAGGCCAGCATTAGATGACGATACCCTAAGTATACCATCATTTCAGAGTTCCGATACCCTGAGTAGGCTGGAACTGTGTACATGTAGGTGTGGATGTCGCCTTGGCATGTTGATTAACCAATTTAAGCAAGATTCATAACATTGACCATATTCTGATTTTTGTTGTTACTAATAAACACTGTTTAACTGTGTTAGCGAGATTTAATGATTTCGGGTTCATATTGTATTCCTTGGATTATTCGAGACCGTTATTAATCGTGGCATATTTAGAACTGGTGTAACTATTTCTGTATGAATGTGCTATTCGCTGAGATATTCGTATCTCACTCTTTTGTTTTTGATTTGTTTTCAGATTCTCGTGGTGAGGCGACGACTGGGGTAGATCCTTCCAGCTCATATAGGGAGGAGGATTATTTCTACATTCCATAGACGAGTAGGTTCACTCTTGATTGTCGTATTGGTTGGATTGATTTGGGAGATGTAATAATTGATACCAGGATTTTGGTTGGTGGCACTTAAACAAATATTTTACCATGTTTCCTTTTAGATAGCTGTTGCACTCTGATTTGAAATACTTATATGGTTAAACCAGCGATCATATGAGTCTTGGGCCCACACCTAACACCCATGAGACGTGTTATATCTTTATTGAACAACACGGATCCGGGGCGTTACACTATCCAAATATAGTTTGCCCGTGCCACTTCTTTCTCTTCATTGTTATCAGCTTCTTTAACTCTATCTTCCCACCATTGTTTGATGCTTGGTCTTGATTGCAAATTGTCCAGTCTCCCTCCTGAACACGTAAACCATAATGCTCTTGTGAAATGGCATTCGATGAACAAGTGAGTGGGGGATTCTAGTTTTCTTTACATAAAGCACAATCTTGCTCGACTTCCAATTCTAACATGGAACAAGTTGTTAGTTGGAAGGCCATTGTGCATGGCTTTCAACATAAAAAACCTTATCTTTTGTGGACATTTCAACTTCCACAACCTGCACCAAGTCTTATCAGTAACCAGCTCATCTCTTCTAATTAACAAATCATAAGTAGTTTTAACTGAAAACATACCCTTCTTACCTTCTCTCCAGATGACTTCATCCATGGATCTGTTGTGACTGATGTGTATAGTTTGGATGCTTTGCATTGTGCCCTCAGACCAGATTTTTTGAAGGAGAAGAATGTTCCATGCCTTTGTGTGGGGTAACAATAGATCAGCCACTATTTTAATATTCTGATGTTGTTGAAGATTTGGAGGGCCTTGATCTCTACACTCCTTTGGCAGCCAGCTCAAATCATGAATAGAGATTGATTCTCCATTGGCAATTCTCCAGCCCATCCCCTGGCAACTATGTTTTTCACCTCCATCATCTGCTTCCATATTTTTGAATTCGTATTCCTCTTCTAACCTTGCAGAAAGTTTGACTCATTGAAATATTTTGCTTTGAAATGTCTCACCCAAAGACTATCTTCATTCCTAGCCAGAGCCCAAGCTCTCTTAGCTAGGAGCGCCGAATTAAAAAGATCGATTCACATTTTTTATGTTTAGGCCTCCTGTAGACTTTGACTTAGAAATTTTCTCCCACCTAATGGTGTGGAAGCTTTTCTCTCCATTCTGCTTAACCCACAGAAAATCCCTATACTTTCTTTCAATTTTTTCAGTTTTTTTCTTAGGCATCCGAATACAAGATAGATAATGAAGAGACATACCCATAAGAACTGAATTAACAAGAGTAGACGTAGCAGCCTAGTTAAGAAGTTTAGCTTTCCAAGAGGTTAATCTTTTTTGTATTCTTTCCATAAGGTAAAAAAAATAAGCCTCATTAATTCTGCCACTAGGGAAAGGGATACCCAAATAATTCTGAAATTTTGGTTTAGCCCTAGCACCAAAGATCCTATATATGTTGCCTTTATTCCTCCCTTTTATGCTAAGACTCAAAACTAGTTCAGTTTTATTGAAATTAATTTCATGACCAGCAGCTTTACAGAAAGTAGAAAGAATCTTAAGAGAGTTCATACCTTCATTGACAGTGGCCCTACCAAAGATCAAGAGGTCGTCCGCAAACATGAGGTGTGTAAAGCTGGGGCTTCTTTTGCATATTTTCAAGCCTTTAACTGTCCCATTGATTTCAGCTTCCAGGTAGGCTTGAGATAGAGCTTGCTGTGTGAGAATGAAGAGGTAGGGTGAAAGTGGATCTCCCTGCCTTATCCCCCTCGATGGCTTGATGTTGCCCATGGGTATACCATTGACCAGGACAGAGTAGGTCACTGAGGTGATGCATTGCATTATTAGGTAAGTCCAATGATGACTAAAACCAGCAGCCTTCAAAACTTTTTCAACCATGCTCCATTTGAGTCGATCATATGTCTTGGACAAATCAACTTTAAGAGCAAACCCTCCGACCTTACCTTTCTTCTTGCTCTTAATGTAATGCATCAATTCATGGGCCAAAGTAATGTTATCATGTATTGATCTCTTCGCTATAAAGGCACTTTGGTTGGGGGCTATGATATGATTTATGAGAGGTCTCATTCTATTAATCATGATCCTAGAGATTATCTTGTAACTAAAGTTACATTGACTTATAGGACGAAATTCACATGGTTTAATAGGTTGGTTGACTTTAGGTATCAATAAAAGAAATGTGTGGTTAAGGCCATTTTCAAGAAAACCATAACAGAAAAATTCTCTTACCATATTGTGCGCACCTCGGGCGCGCGGAAAAAGCGCGTTACAATCTGTTATAGAGTCGCCACTACCTGAAATGGTGCAGGTAGACACCTTGTTGATTTTTGGTCTGCACCAGTGATTCCGGTTAAGTGACCCGATTACAACCTAGGGAAGTCCTTGAACACCCTGGGTTGTCCCATCGAAATGGATTCCCTTAAATTAGTTGGATATTTAATGAGCTCTCTTATTTATTATTTTTATTTTTTTTCTTTTCTAATTTTTTTTCATTTTAAGCGTACAACAAATATTAATCTATATGTACATGGCCTCCACAAAATTACATTGAAAGTAAAACCATATGAACAAAACAAAACCATGCTAAAACAATTTTCAACCACAAGAAAGAATCATCGCTTCAATGCTTGTTTCATTTGCTTTTTCCCTTTCTTATTATTTATTATTTTTTGTTTTGTTTTGTTTTCTATTGTTTTTATCATGCAAGATTAACTAATTACTAATTTACAAAGTAAGAAAATGAGACCACTTGAACTACTTTTAACCATGGCCTAATTACTAATTTACAAAGGAAACAAACAAAATGAAACAACCTGAATTACTGCGCTATCCACATTCAAAGATTCATATCTCCCTCAATTCTTAACCAAATTGTGCAAAATTTGATTCCTTAGAATCATGACTTTAAACACTAAAATAACCTATAGCAGTTTTCAAAAATTCATTTTCATTTAAGAGATATGAAACTCCAAAAGTTACTGTTATACATTTCCAATTGAAAATCTGAACCAAAGAAAATTAAAAATAAAATACCTACTCATAGTGTAAGGTCTCGAGCGTATTTTTAGATTAAACTAAAATAAAAATACCACAAATCTCATGAAGGACTCCAGAATTGAATCAAACTAGAACAAGGTGAAAAAAATTAGTTTATCTGGAAAACAGGTGCAAACCTAATGCAGGAAAAAAATTCAGAACTTTACATCTTTGTCTTTTTTTTTTTTTTACATGATAAAATTACCCAAAGCCATCAAACATATATACATGTCTCTCATCAATCATGTAATCTTATCTCAAAAATTGTAATGAAAGAGAGGTCTCATACAATGTATTAAACAAATGACTCACCTGTTATGGATTGACACTTCAAATCAAGTCTTGGAGCCTTGGTGTGTCGTGAACAGCAGTTTTCCTTTCTCCCTCCTTGCTAGTAGACGTCCCTCTTCTTTTCTCCACTTCTTCCTACTTCCCCCTTTTTGCTCTCAACTTCAAGCCCTTTTATAGAGGATTCTCACCCATTCAACTTCTTAACTTCTCCTTTTAAACACCTAAGCTCCTAACTCCTTTCTTAAACACCTAAACTCCTAACTCCTCTCTTAAACACCTAAACTCCTAACTCCTCCTCTTCCTCTCTTAAACCTCTCATTTTCTTAACTTCTCCTCTTAAACACTTAAACTCCTAACTCCTAACTCCTAACTCCTATTCCTCTCTTAAACCCTTCATTCATTTAGGTTTGGTCAAAGTCTATATTGTCCCCCATTTTTATTAGGCTTATATTTTTTAGGTTTAGTTTCAATATCTCAAGAGAATATGAGTTGGACCAATTCGTCCAACTCATTTCTCTTTGTTTATTTTTATTATTATTATTTTTTTAATCTTAATCTTTTATTAACTTTGTTATTTATTTGCATAAGAAACCCCATTAGGAAACTTAATTATTTACTAAAACAACCCCACAAAATTTTAATTTGTCATTGGTTACATGGCAGCCACCATGGTGTACACGTGGCTGCCATGTGGCATCCAATTTCGGTTTTGTAAAAATCCCCAAACTACCCTTTATTTATTTTATTCATAACTTAGCCGTCTGACATCCGATTTGAGCACGGTTCGGTGCATCGGAATCGGTTAAGAATTCTCTTTGTTATGGGCTTGTTATTTCAAAAAGATGGGTCCACTATAAAAACCTCGATTTACGTGCCCACATATATGCCAGTTTAAGATATGCTTCTTGGGCAATTTTATAGTGCAAAAATGGGGTGCTGACAGCTGCCCCTCTTTGTCAGAGTCACCAAGGTGATGAATGACAAAGAATAAAAAGAACCCTATTTTTGCATTTTGCATTTCTGTCGACATAACCGACGAGTCAAGTCCTTTAATGTTTTCAAAGATGTGGAAGCGCCGGTGCAAGCTCTGCGTTGCTTTAGCTCACTTCCAAGTTCTGGGGAATTTCCTTGCCATTGGGCGTTTGGAATTGTTCCCTTTTTTTAGTTTAAGTTGAAAATGATTGATTGGACTTAGACTCATCGACTTGTTTCGGCGTTGATGCAAAAGTGCTTCAACAATGCTCTTTTCTTCTTGTTTATTCCATTGACTTTTGACTTCTTCTTTTATCTTTTCAGATTTATTCACTTTTTTTTTATTATTTATTTTTTTATTTTATTATTTATTTATTTTATTTTATTATTATTATTACTTTTTTTTTTTAAAGTTTGAAATTCTTTATCCCCCATGTAGGTGCACTACCCCCTAAATCTATTTGGCTAAGAGTCACTGCTGCCCAGCACACCGAGGAAATCCGAATCCTGGTTCAAATCCTATGATACAAAAGTGGGAAAATGAAAATTACATGAGGGCCTTCTCTGCCCTTTAAATCTTCAAAACATGTCTTCTCCTCTTGTTCTTGAGCTTGCCTGAGCTTTATTGTCCTTGATGATTCTCCACTGGGATTTGTAAGACTCCCTTTTAAAGGAAAATTCTTCTGGAAATTTTATGAGAGCCTTCTCATCTGTCATTCTATTTCACCCAGTGTGTCTCTATGTAGAATGGCGCTGTTCTTTTGCCTATCTGAGGTTTTCATGTTCTGACAATGTCTCTCTCTTCAATTGGTATTCTTCTTCTGTTGGGTAATCACTTCTTCTTGACAAGGAAAATTCCGCTGGGCATTTGTAGAGGAAGGTGTCACCTCTCTTGCTTTCTTTTCGGCATTCTCTGGTGGGGTCTTGGATGAGAAGCTTGTGTGTCCTTTTGACTGTACTCATCTTCTTTGTGGCGGATTCCCCTTGTTTGCTTCTCTTTCCCTTTGCTTGTTTGCTCTTTTTTTTTTTTTTTTTTTTTAGCTCCAGTATCAAAACCATTTGATTTCCTGCCTCGCATGGGCCTGCAAATTTCTCAAGATAATAGTGAGGTATCTGAAATTCAAAATGTAAGCACTTGTGGCGTACTTGGTTATTTTTGTGTGTGAATGCATAGGAATGAAATGAAAAAAAAAATTTTTTTTTTTCTTTTTTTTTTTTTTTTTCAAAAAAACTTCTTCTTAGAAACTTTGTGCAAGTGCTTAAAAGGGAAAGGCAAGACCAATGACCATGGTAAATTGCCTTATTAGCTTGAGGTGTTTTGAGACAGTGTGCCTGACACGCTTTCTCATGAATTTCTTGACTTGTGCCTTCATTGACTCTCGGAGGTTCTACAAAGGCTTAAAATGATGATCATCTCAAGGAATGATTTCCCAGCCCCAGTTCTAATTTTTCTCACTTTGATCCAGTCTTAAGTGGTTTCAAGATTTTGCAATTGAAGGCTTTCCCTTTCTTTTTCTCCCCGAGGTTAGTGCCTGCCCCAGTTTAAGGGTTTAAACTGACTTTCATGCATCATGCCCTTTAGATCTAAGAGGTCTTTAAAATAGGACGAAACATTGGCCGAGTTTTAAGTCTAAGAAATGATGGGATATAAATCTCAAGTTCTTGTGTTTCTTAGGTTAATGGTTTGTGTCTTGCTAAAGCTGATTCTTCTTTTGAATTCCTTCATCACTGATCTACATAGATCCAAATGTCACATTTTCTGCAATCTAAAAGGACTTTCTCATAGGATGAGATGAAGTCTGAGGTCTTGGTTTTTGGAAGAAAGGGAAGATGGCTCAAAGTTTTACAAATGGGTTGAGTCATGTTTTGAACCTTTTCTTGACTGCTTGGGCCTTGTCAATGCCTTTTCATTTTCTTTCATTTTCTTTTTGGGTCTTTTGCGACCTTCGCCTTTTCCTTGGCCTTTTCTTTCATTTGCTTTGGGTGTCCACCTTGATTCGTATGCCCTAGTGTGCTTTCTGTTTTCTTTTTGCTTCATTTTTGCACATCCATGTTTTTTTCTTTTTTTTTCTTTCATTCTAAGCACTATGTTTAGGGCTCATGACTCAATGGGTTAGAAAAAAAAAAAAATTAGGCTCAACTGATTTGACTAGGGATTTTGTTTTGAAGACTTGATAGATTAAATCAAGGATGGCCTTTCATCATTTTGCAGAAGTTGTGACAACTTGGTTTAGGTATTCGATGCAAATTTAGTTCAGGAATAGTTTGCTTCCTTTTGTTCTTATTCTTTTTGGCTCTGCCCCAGTGTGGGGTGGCTAGACACAATACGGGTATTTGAATAACACGAACAAGCCCAAAGTGTTTAACTAGCGATTATTGATTCAGGATGCAGAAGGATGGCCTCTCATCCTTTCTCAAAGACATGATGCAAAAGTCAGCCTTGACCCTTAGCTGGTTTAGGCACTTTTTCTTCCTTTTTCTTTTCCTCTCTTTGCTCTCAGGGATCGCTCTAGCCCAATGTAAAAATAGGTGTGGAAGGAAAATCAGGGTCTGGATCAGGAAAGGATGGCCACTGGCTCAGTAAAGGTTCTCATGGGAGCAATATCTTGCACCCAGCTGAAGACACTTTTGAGCAACTTGGCATCTTTCCATGATCATGTTCATGCCAAAAAGGTAGTGGTCTCAGAGCGATGTCATCATCGACCAAACACTTGCCAATTTTTTTCTTTTCTTATTTATTTATTTTTTTTAAAAAGTTTTTAAAGTTTGCATGAAAGTAAAGGTATGCAAAAACACTTACAAAATGACTGATCTCGCTCGAGATGGTCGGTGCAAAAAAAATAAAATTTAACTTAGCCTTGAAATGGTGGACTTGGAGGAGAACTGTGTCTGAGGGTTGGTTGTGCCTTGCAACCTTGCTTGATTTCTTCAACTTGTCCTGCTTGAAGATGCCCTCTTGTGATCTGGAAGAGGGTTTTGAGTCACAGCAGTGGCTGGTGTGTTGGTTGGAGTAGGAGGGTCTACGGTGAGGCGTTTCTGATCAATCAAGTCTTGGATATCATGCCTCAGATCCCAACATCTGTTGGTGTCATGTCCCGGTGCCCTTGAGTGGTACTCACATCTCTCATTAGGATTGTAATTCTTGCCGATGAATGTTCTAGGATTTGGCGGCTTGATTTGCAAATACCCTCCTTTTAATAATGTGGGTAGTAACTCAGCTGGTGTGTAGGGAAGTGGAGTGAATACTCTTTTTAGCCTTGCCTCCATTTCTTCTCTTGTCCTTCTTGGTGGACCCTGATATGGTACGGCCATTTGTCCCTGATTCTGTGGAGCTGTTGTCAGGGACCTCTGGGAGATGTGATAAGGTTGAGTAGGTTGAACATAGTTCACTTCCTGCCCTTCAGTTCTCCATGGTTGCTCTTGTCCTTGGCTTCTATTGCCCTGATTCGCCATTGGCCTCCTCTGAGTGGCATTTTGCCCACTGCTATCTATCTTTCCTGACCTTACTGCATCTTCAATTCTATCAGCTGTCAAAATCAAGTCATTGAAACTTGCAGAACTTTGCCCCAGTAATAAAGTGAAGAAAGGTTGACCAAGTGATGCTATAAACAAAGATGCCATCTCTTGTTCTAGCAGTGGTGGTTGGACCAGTGTTGCCAACTCTTTCCATCTCTTAGCATAGTCTCGAACTGATTCATGACCCTTCTTTGCTAACCTTTGCAGCTCTGCCCTTGTTTGAACCATCTGGCTGTTCAAACGATATTGCTGAATGAACACCGCAGCGAGATCATTCCAAGTCTTTATCTTGGCTTTGTCTAAGCTCAAAAACCAATAATAAGCAGCCCCAGTTAAAGACCGCTGAAAGAACTGTACCATGATTTTCTCATTTTTTGCGTATTGGCACATGTCGCCAGAATACGACCTTAAGTGGTTTAGTGGACAACCAGTGCCATTAAACTGGTGCAACTCAGGACATTTGAACTTGGCAGGGAGTTGTATGTCCGAGAAAAAACAGAGGTTTTCCAGAGTAGCCTCACTTTGAACCGTGTTTGGCTGTAGCTGCTTCAGAAGATCTTCCTTCATGGCCGCCAGACGGGCCTCGAATTGAGCTTCTTGCGTTCTATACCAGTCTTCTTCATCCTGCCCCAGTTGCACGGGCGCGAATTGTTCTTGCTGCTGTATCGGGTGGACAAGATCTACTACAGGAGGTGGGAATGGAACATCTTGCTGTGGCGGATGTGGCGGTGCCATAGGTAGAGGTTGTGCTGGTTGTGGCGGAAGCGGTACTGCTGGCACTTCTGCTCGTGGTGGAAGTGGTGGTTGGTGCTGTTGAGTGATCGGAACTATTGGTTGAACTTGTTTCAGATCCCTGATCTCTGCCATGAGGGACTGAATAACCATAGTCATGTTTTCGATCTTTTGGGTTAGGTCATTAACCACTTGGGTTTCACTAGATTCCGCTTGGTACTGAGCTGGCGGAGTCTGATTTCCTTGTGCATCCATATCCAATCTTTTGCGAGATCGAAGATTGTATGGGCTTCTTGGAGCAATTTTGGATACCTGTTGATCATTTTACAAGTTAGTGCATTTATTTGGCAATTAATCATTTTTACATTTTTTTTATGTTTGTTTGTTTTTTTTTTTTTTTTTTTTTTGCTTTTGGAATCTATTTGCATATTGTTAATTTTTTTCTTTGCCATGGTCAATCTAGATCAAATTTGTGATTTGATTTAGCTGTGTGGAAGCAACTTAGGGGGAATCTTTGAAAATGTATCTTTTTAGTTACACAAAGGCAACTGGGAGAGAAAACTTGAAGGAATGATCTGTTTTAGCTGTAAAAAGACAACTGGGAGAGAGAACCCTATGTCTATTGGTCTGTTTTAGTCGTCTATGGACAACTGGGAGAGAGAACCCAAGGTAGTGATCTATTTTAGTTGCACAAAGGCAACTGGGAGAGAGAACCCAATGTCTAGTGGTCTATTTTAGTCGTTTTGTGGACGACTGGGAAAGAGAACCCAAGGGATTGATCTGTTTTAGCTGCGTCAAGTCACCAAGTAAAGAGAACCTAAAGAATTTGATCTATTTTAGTCGCTTACGACAAGGAAAGAGAACCTCTTGGCTCATGCCCTAATGAACCGGAGCTTGCTTATAATGAATTGAACTCAATATCACGGGATTGGACTTATGTCTCCGCAGGGGGTGAGCTAAAAAACAACACCCGGGCTCACCCAGCTGGTCTCCGATTTAAGAATCGGTCGCCAGGTGCCACAAATTTTGGACTCAAGTCGAGTCTCCGTAGGGGAAGGGCTAAAAATAGCCGCCTCCGGGTTCACCCAGTTGGTCTCCGATTTAAGAATCGGTCACCAGGCACCACAAATTTTGGACTTATGTCTCCGCAGGGGGTAAGCTAAAAAGCAAATACCCAGGTTCACCCAGTTGGTCTCCGATTTAAGAATCGGTCACCAGGCACCACAATTTTTGGACTTATGTCTCCATAGGGGGTAAGCTAAAAAGCAAATACCCGGGTTCACCCAGTTGGTCTCCGATTTAAGAATCGGTCACCAGGCACCACAATTTTTGGACTTATGTCTCCATAGGGGAAGGGCTAAAAATAGCCGCCTCCGGGCTCATCTGAAGGGTTGGTCTTGACGGGGCCATCTTCAAACGCCATCAATTTGGATCGTTGGATCCAGGGCAAAAACCGAGTGATCTTGTGAATAAGATGCATTCGGGTGTGATCTGAGTTCAATCCATGAGTGCTTTAAGAAACGCCTATAGGTATTAATTTTAGAATAATTAAAGAGTAGGATTAGAAGGAAGAGGTCTAATGTGACCAGATATCGCAGTTTTGCATAACCGAAAATTGGGGTTTTTCCAACAAGCATCTGAAAATTGATTTACTGCTTTTTTTTATGCTTTTGTTCTGTCCATTCAAAATTAGAATTAAAGCATTAAACTGAAATAAAAAGTGTGTGATCCTAAGGGTTGGTGCCTGTTAAGGCACGACTTCTAGACATACTTGTGTAAGGAAGCACACCTAAGTCCTGACCAGCTTTATCATTTCATCTGCTCTTTCATCCGCTAATGTTAAACTTACAACTTGCCAGCTAGGGCGAAAATTACATGATGTCCAAAAAGCTAAAAAATAATGCAATCTTAGGGTTGTTGAGAACTCTAAGAAAGGATACATTTGATTCAAAAAGGGTAGGTTAAAAAAAAAAAAAGCCTAAATCTAGGGTTCAAATTTCTTTGTTCTGATCTGGCCTGCTTTCATCTGCTTAAAGACTGATCCGGACTCAAGATACTTCCCACGGACTCAATGGGTCGAGGCCCACGGCTCTCCGGACTCAATGCATGGATCTGGGGTGGTTCCCCTAATCAAAGTTTAGGTAAGCTCCCTAATTTAGGGCTGAGGTAGCCCAGAATCTAGGGTCTACTCAATTTGATACAAAAGAAGGCAAGGGTTGTTGCCCCTGATGGACTCATGGGTTTTAGACTTCATTCATCATTCACATTCACATTCACATTCACATTCACATAGTAGGGTGTATCAGAGCATTAGGTGGGAAAAGGGTACCCAGCCCGAGACAAATGCCTGCAAGGGTCTGAGCCAAGTATTAGACCCTCGCATACCACGGCAAGAAACCAGTGGCGCTATAGGAATCCAGATACCTGGGGGGATGTTTTACCTCGCTTTCCCTGGCAAGCCAAGGGCGCGTGAGGCTAATACCATCCCAAAATTTGTTTATACGATAAAGAAGGGTGGCTGCTAGAGAGATCTAGGTTTAGGTAATCATTCAATCGGATCACCCACACGGGCTCCCTCGCGCGTGTCACCCCACACAATTTATATCAAAGCATGTAAAGAAACCACAGTGTGCGTGAGTGCACATGTGTGCATGGGAAGGAATTTTCACTGTCTCATATAGTAAAGTGATGAATTAGTACACAAAACAATGTTCCGGGAGAGTTCCCAGGTAATTGGAGGGGTCACAGTGGTCCCACTTAAAAACCAATTTCCTTAGGCAATTATCTCGTCCTTTATGACAGAACTCCCCAGAATATGTTCTTGTGTATATTCAACACTTACTAAATAAGACGGCAAATCTTCCTTGACCCATTTGTGCAAGTGTGTGCATATGTACAAAAAGAGTGTGCATGCATGTGCAAGTGTGTGCACATGTGCAAAGAATAAACCCATTATAATCCAACTAATCAAACCGGGTGAGGTCGGTCCCCAGCAGAGTCGCCAAGCTGTGCGCACCTCGGGCGCGCGGAAAAAGCGCGTTACAATCTGTTATAGAGTCGCCACTACCTGAAATGGTGCAGGTAGACACCTTGTTGATTTTTGGTCTGCACCAGTGATTCCGGTTAAGTGACCCGATTACAACCTAGGGAAGTCCTTGAACACCCTGGGTTGTCCCATCGAAATGGATTCCCTTAAATTAGTTGGATATTTAATGAGCTCTCTTATTTATTATTTTTATTTTTTTTCTTTTCTAATTTTTTTTCATTTTAAGCGTACAACAAATATTAATCTATATGTACATGGCCTCCACAAAATTACATTGAAAGTAAAACCATATGAACAAAACAAAACCATGCTAAAACAATTTTCAACCACAAGAAAGAATCATCGCTTCAATGCTTGTTTCATTTGCTTTTTCCCTTTCTTATTATTTATTATTTTTTGTTTTGTTTTGTTTTCTATTGTTTTTATCATGCAAGATTAACTAATTACTAATTTACAAAGTAAGAAAATGAGACCACTTGAACTACTTTTAACCATGGCCTAATTACTAATTTACAAAGGAAACAAACAAAATGAAACAACCTGAATTACTGCGCTATCCACATTCAAAGATTCATATCTCCCTCAATTCTTAACCAAATTGTGCAAAATTTGATTCCTTAGAATCATGACTTTAAACACTAAAATAACCTATAGCAGTTTTCAAAAATTCATTTTCATTTAAGAGATATGAAACTCCAAAAGTTACTGTTATACATTTCCAATTGAAAATCTGAACCAAAGAAAATTAAAAATAAAATACCTACTCATAGTGTAAGGTCTCGAGCGTATTTTTAGATTAAACTAAAATAAAAATACCACAAATCTCATGAAGGACTCCAGAATTGAATCAAACTAGAACAAGGTGAAAAAAATTAGTTTATCTGGAAAACAGGTGCAAACCTAATGCAGGAAAAAAATTCAGAACTTTACATCTTTGTCTTTTTTTTTTTTTTACATGATAAAATTACCCAAAGCCATCAAACATATATACATGTCTCTCATCAATCATGTAATCTTATCTCAAAAATTGTAATGAAAGAGAGGTCTCATACAATGTATTAAACAAATGACTCACCTGTTATGGATTGACACTTCAAATCAAGTCTTGGAGCCTTGGTGTGTCGTGAACAGCAGTTTTCCTTTCTCCCTCCTTGCTAGTAGACGTCCCTCTTCTTTTCTCCACTTCTTCCTACTTCCCCCTTTTTGCTCTCAACTTCAAGCCCTTTTATAGAGGATTCTCACCCATTCAACTTCTTAACTTCTCCTTTTAAACACCTAAGCTCCTAACTCCTTTCTTAAACACCTAAACTCCTAACTCCTCTCTTAAACACCTAAACTCCTAACTCCTCCTCTTCCTCTCTTAAACCTCTCATTTTCTTAACTTCTCCTCTTAAACACTTAAACTCCTAACTCCTAACTCCTAACTCCTATTCCTCTCTTAAACCCTTCATTCATTTAGGTTTGGTCAAAGTCTATATTGTCCCCCATTTTTATTAGGCTTATATTTTTTAGGTTTAGTTTCAATATCTCAAGAGAATATGAGTTGGACCAATTCGTCCAACTCATTTCTCTTTGTTTATTTTTATTATTATTATTTTTTTAATCTTAATCTTTTATTAACTTTGTTATTTATTTGCATAAGAAACCCCATTAGGAAACTTAATTATTTACTAAAACAACCCCACAAAATTTTAATTTGTCATTGGTTACATGGCAGCCACCATGGTGTACACGTGGCTGCCATGTGGCATCCAATTTCGGTTTTGTAAAAATCCCCAAACTACCCTTTATTTATTTTATTCATAACTTAGCCGTCTGACATCCGATTTGAGCACGGTTCGGTGCATCGGAATCGGTTAAGAATTCTCTTTGTTATGGGCTTGTTATTTCAAAAAGATGGGTCCACTATAAAAACCTCGATTTACGTGCCCACATATATGCCAGTTTAAGATATGCTTCTTGGGCAATTTTATAGTGCAAAAATGGGGTGCTGACACATATCATAGATTTTGGGGCCCACAATGTCCTCGTACTCCATGTGGAAAAGCCCTCGATACCCATCCAGACCAGGGCTTTTCCTAAGTCCCATTTGACTGACCGTAATTCTGACTTCTTCATCTGTAATAGGGCTAAGAAGCATGCTGTTTTCCTCATCAGTAATGTGATTGCTGAAGGAGATTGGGAAATTGTTCTGATTGTCCCTATTGTCATCTCTATAAATCTCAGAAAAGTGGTCAAAGAAACAATCCTCTATGTCCTTATGATCCGAAAGGATTTCATTATTGCAGTCCTTGATCATAGTGATCCTATTCCTTTGTCTCCTAGCCAAGGTGGTAACATGGAAAAACTTGGTATTTTGGTCCCCCTCCCTAAGCCATTGAATTCTAGATTTCTAGGCCCAAAAGATCTCTTATTGTTTAAGAGCAAGGGTATATTTGGCTCTACACTCTCTTTCTCTTATTTGAAGGGCTTGATTGTTAGAACTCTCCAGGTCTTTTTGGATGTCCTTGAGTTCATGAAATAAATTCAAAACTCTGGTGTGGATATTGCCTATGTTTTCTCTGCACCATTTTTTCAAGTGTTTTCCTAACATCTCTAGTTTGTCAGCTATGGACAGGTTTCTGCTTCTGTTATCCTCATCATTCCACTTTTTTTCCACAAAATCTTGACACCCGTTTTCCTCCATCCAAATGAATTCAAATTTAAAAGGTTTGATTCTTCTAAATCTCGGGGGTTCCGTGGATATGATGGTCGGGCTGTGATCAAATCCTAGAATAGGTTCCTGGGTCACTTCAACATTCGGTTATTTCATCTGCCAGTTAGAGTTACAGAAAACTCTATCAATTTTTTCCCGGATGTTAGCATGGCCTACTCTCCTGTTATCCCATGTGAACTTCAATCCCTTCTGGTGCACTTCCATTAAACCGCATTCATCAATTAAGTCAAAGAGAAGGTTAGCCTGATTTACCTTAAACCCATTACCTCCTCTTTTGTCGTTTCTGTTGAGGACGACGTTGAAGTCACTAGTAATCATCCATGGTTGTCTCTGGTTATCTTTTCCCATTGGCTCATCTGGACTGCAATCATGTGGCTGGCGTGAATGAAGGTGAGGCTTTCTTCTCTTTGAGTTGCAGGAAAGATATTCATATGGATCATTCATGGTTCTTGGTGCACCACTTCAACTTGTGTCGTTTCATCCCAGAGGATCCAGAAGCCCCCAAATAGTCCCTGCGAAGGATACCAACAAAAATTGCTAAAACCAAAATGCCTTATGCTCCTCTCCGAAGCCTTGTCTGAGGACATGGTTTCTAAGAGGAGCACAAGCTTAGGCTTGAACTTCCTTAACAGGAATTTCAGATATCTCCTTGTCGAGGGACACCCAATCCCTCGACAATTCCAAGCTATTGACTTCATAGGGGAAGAGAGTGAAATACTATCCCTGAATTAGAGTTGTTCTTTTGAGTGAGACTTCCTCCATTGCTGAGGTTACTCTGAATTTGTTCTGTGCAATTGAAGTGAATTTCTTCGCGATTTAACTTTCTTTTCTTTTTGGTTCCAATGACCTCCTTCCCCTTATAGTCTTGCCCAGGAGTCCTGCTGTCTTCGGAAACTTTTCTTTCTTCTCCCTTCATTCTCATTCTGGCAGTGTTGTTCTGTAACGCCCAGGATCCGAGTTACTTAGAGAAACCGTAACTCATCTCCGGAGGTTAATATATAATACAGGATCGCAATATAAGAGTGAAGGAACAACATGAAATGACAATAACTAGAAAATCAGAGTACACTAAAATCCCAAACTGAAATAAACTCACATGACTGTGCAACTACCCGCAGGAAACAACCTCTCCAAAAGCAGCTGAAAGCAAAACAAAACAATACGGAATGAGATACGAATATCCCAGTGAGCAGCACATGCATGCACCAAAAACCATTTAGTTCAATTCTAAAAACATGACATGGTGCAAAACATATACAATGACGATAACACGAATAATCCGATAGAATTCCAATAATCTATGTGATATAAATGCGGAAATCCATCATGTAAATCAAACAATAACATCCGTCTCAAATCACGAAGATAATAATAAAGTAATGAGTAACTGACAACAACATCGCGATGAAATCATAATTTCGCAAATCAAGATATACTTCCAAATATACCAAATTTCACATAAACAAAGTCACCTCAACACCATGTCCACGCCTCCAAATGTATATCCGGCCTACACAGGGTTTCGGATATTGAAATGACGGTCTACTCGGGGTATCGTTATCCAATGCCGGGCTACTCCAGGTATCGGCATTGTAAAATCCCGAAATTTTTAATAAAATTTAAAATTTAAAATATTTGATTTTAATGGTTGCTAATTTATTTCATTAGTGAAAAAAAATTCAAGAAACGGAGAAAGGAATTATTTAGGGTAAAATTTTAGAGCTTAGATATAATGAATTATTAAAAATTATAATATGGTTATTTGAATTTATTGGTTGGGTTTGGAGGTGTAGCGAGAAAGGGGTATTTTGGAGATTTTACTAAACTAGGTGAAGAAGGTTGTAAACTAAGTTAAGTGGTGATTATGAAAATAATTTAGATAATTAATGGTAATATGTATTAAAATTTATTATAAGTTAATGAGGTGCTAAGGTAGACGATTAGGCAAAGAGACAAATCACAAGATCGGATGTTAAGGAATTGTTAGGTAGGAAGAGGCTACTGTGGGTGAGCGCACAGCAAATCATGATTTTAGGTTTGGCATTTGAGCGCCATCGGAAGCTTATAAATAGGAGCTGTGTTGAAGTTCTAGGGTTTCGCTCAAATCGGTCAGAGGTCTGTAGCGGCTGGAGATTTCAAAGGTTCGGCTGATTTTTCTGTGCGATCAGTAGAGATCAGGTAAGCAGGTTTTAACTTGGTCGATCATAAGCAAAATGATAGAGGAAGCAAGAGTTTGTCAAGATCTATTCAGATCTGGAACTTTTGGGCGGAGGAATTGGGATCGGAGGTGAGCAACAGAGATTTTGGAGTGAGAATCGCTGCCGTTGGTGCTCAGTCGAAGCCTTGGAGTTGCTGAGCTTGAGGGTATTCGAATCAGGTTAGTAGCATCGTTTTAATCTGCTGTTTTTGGGTTTTGTATTATGAGTTTAGCCGTAACGCATGATTCCTGGAAATATAGTTTTCGAACATGGTTTTTTGGAAGAATTTTAGAGGCGTAATATTTATGTTTGTAGATTAATTTCGAATCATGTTTAATCGTCTTTTGGAGGTGGTAGGAGTATAGGAAAACCGTTACAAAGGTTTGAAACTAAGTCAGTCCTGGGTTTTTGGAGTTAACAGAGAGTCGTGAAACACAGGGTGTATCCGTCGAGCTGCCGCCAACCTCTTTAACCCTAGCGGCAGCTTGGCGCAGATAGGAAATTTGGTCCGCCGAGTTGGCGCCAACCTGGAGCGAAGGGGCTAGCGCTCAGCGCATAGGATATGTGGATCCACCGACTTGGCGCCAAGGGCCGAGAGGTCAGCGCACCCTCTCTTTTTCTAGGGAATGTGCGATTGATCATTTTGAACACATTTTTGGTACTGTAAGGCTTAAACCTCTTAGCCAAAGACTAGATTAGGATATTAGAAGTGTTTTATCTGCTTAAAAACATCTGGAGATCATTGAGTTAAACTGTTGGTTTTAAATTGCTGTTCCTAATACTATGAATTAATGACTTAGCTTTCTTTATTGTTGTTAATTTATTTTCCGATTGTGAATCTGTTTAACCTGGGTTTGTGTGATTTCAAAGTGCTGAGCAGTATTTGTCAAATTTATCTTGGTGTGAGTAAAAGGGTTTTACTACCAGTTGGACTTGTGTTTTGGGTTAGAATAATTACTGAAATTCCAGGAGTTACTGTTCTAGTCCGGAGTGACCTGTGTTGAGCTGTATTGTGTTATACATGAGTATGGAAATGTTTGGTTTAATGTGTTGGCAGCGGTGAGTTTATGAAATTGTTTTTTGTTTTGGTTTAGCTTCACCTAGATCCAAAGTCTAAGCTTAGTAGTTGTAGACACCCCAAAATTGCACGATTTTTGATAAGTCTTGAAGGAGAGAAATATTTCATTGGAATTTTCAATTCTTAGCATTGGGTTTGAGATCCTTAACCCATTTGAATCCAAAGCCGCAAGGGAAAAGGTCCGAATTCAATCTTTTACGCAAAGTCAAACTTTTTCAAGTTGAATTTTGTTGACTTTTGACCCCAGAAAATGAAATATTTTTTAAAGCAAGATTTCAAGATAATTTTTCCCAGTAATCAGGTTTTTAGCAATATTATTACATAAATGAATTTTTTGAAATTTTAAATCTTGACGAATACCTTGGTATTAACATGTTGAATCTTTTTACTGGACCTGAAAAATCGGAATTTAGCCTGGAACTGGAAAGTTGACTTTTTATTCAATTGGAATTTGGGTCTGGAAATATTTTTAATGGATTCAAATTGGGGGGGGGGGGGGTGTTTGCTTATTTACATGTAATATCTTAAGTAAATGGAGATTAAAAAATACGAAGACATTTACTTAAACGATATTACATGTAAATAAGTGTTACCTATGCAGATAAGGCTCAAAACCAACCAAAAGGGTGCTAACCGTACTATACCTGCGGTTTTTGGGAATTTGGTTTCAACCGCCCTGTGTATGCGGTTGCGACCACACACACAGGACGGTTGAGGTTCATGCTTCTTGCGTGAGCTGCCACGTGGCTTCTAGAAGCTTTGGCCGTTAGGCCACGTCGACAGCAATCATGAGGAGCGTAATTGAATTGGAACCGCCCTGTATGTGCGGTTGGAGTGAATTTGCATGGAAACCGTATATAGAGCGATGATTCTGTGAAAACCGCACTGTGTATGTGCCTTGGGAAAAAGAAGTAGGAATGGATCCTTTAGGCTTAGAACCTACAAATGATGAAGAGCATGCCGTTTGGTTATTTTGAGCCTGTGATTGCTTCTCTGATCTGTTTGTCTCTGGAGGAGATGTGCGAATCCTTGGTCTCAATAGCAATGGATTCCAGCCTTCTCCTAGAAAATTGATTTCCACTACCACCAAACACACTTTTCACTATTTTTTACAAAGATAAGCTAGATCTTGGATTTCCATGTTTAATACGGGAAATCTGAGATTATTTGCTTTAGAATGAATTTTAGAACTTCATGAGATTGTTTTTCTTGATTTCCAAGTGTTTAGTCGAATCCACTTGAACACATGCACTAGTTTTGGTCTTTTCTTCAAAAATCTTCAAAACAGGGCAGCATCTGTGGCCTGTCTCGGAATGCTTATAACTTCATCCTCCGGATGAATTTTTGAGTGATTCCAAAGACATGTGATAGATGGAATGGCCTACTTTATATCTGGAAATTTTCGTTCATTTTTATGGAGCCATTTTTTGACACCATCTGTTCAAAGTCTGTAAGTCAGTTCAGCCCAAATTGCTGAACTTGCCGCTTTCATGGTGCACCATTTGCTCAATTTTAATCCGTTTTGAGTGATTTCAGTTTCTATGTTTTCCTTGAGGAATCAATTTGCATTTCCAACTAGTTTCAACAGATTTTGATCTGATTTGTGGCCTGTGTGCTTGATTGACTCAGAGCTGCTCAATGGCATAGTCCTGAGCTAATCTGTGGTCTTCAAGGCTTGTTCAAGAGCACACACAAGTCACACCTGGATGGAGTTTTGTGTGAGGCTTATTTCATTTGAAATATGGCACCACATACTTCATCCATGCAAATTTTCATGAATTTATATGGAGCCAAACTCCACGAATAGGATTTTGAAAATACTTACTCGTCGCTTTTTCCGAGTTACAACAGCAGATTTCCATAGAGTGTTTCTCTCTTATTTTAAATCGGATTGAGCTGATTTTTTTACTAAATATTCTAATTCATGCCAGTTTTCAAATGGCTTTGGTTTCATTGGATTTGAATTTAAATTGAGTGATTTGTGGTTAATCGAAGCTTTCATGTTCTTATAATCTGATTTTTCCAGATTTGCTTTGGCTCGGTTTTCTCCATTTTTACTTTGATTTTTCATTCACTCATGAAGTCCTAAAGGTGACAAATCCATAGAGAGAGTCCATATTTATTGGACTACTCATATGGAGGAATCACACATATGTGTGTTTATTTTCAAGCACTCTTTCTTCCTTTTATTAGCAAACAATACTTTAGCATAAGCAAGCATTTGGCAACCGTCTTAGACGGATGAGTGGAGGTGACTAACACCTTCTCCCTCTCATAAATAATTCCCCTTACCTGATCTCTGGATTTTTCCTTTTATTAGAGCTACTTTGGCTCTATTTGGCATTTATGATCCCTTTGGTGTCCATTCACACCTTAACTTGGATGGTGGCGACTCTATATCTTTTTGAACCCCGCGTGAGGCTATCGGAAGTCATCCGAGATGACATTTCCATGTCTCACAGTAATGTGATGTATATGCTTTATTGGCGCAATGGCATGGCCATGGAGTGTTGCTACGACCGATGTAGAGCAGCCAGAACCCTAAGTAGGCCTGGTTGTCAATGCCGATACCCAGAGTATGCCAGCATTAGATGACGAAACCCTGAGTAGGCCGTCATTTCAGAGTGTCCGATACCCTGAGTAGGCCGGAACTGTGTACATGGAAGTGTGGATGTCGCTCTAGCATGTTGATTAACCAATCTAAGTAACTACATGACATTGACCAATGTTGGTATTTGATTTTGTTTGACGTGATATGTCTTATTCGCTGGTATATTGATGCGGAGTAGCCCATGATAAAATACTCTATTGGTGCGGAGTAGCCCATGATAAAATACTCTATTGGTGCGGAGTGGCCCATGATAAACACTCTAGTATTTCAAAAACCTGAGTTATTTGAAATTATGATTTCATCGATGTATGGTTACCTGGTTGTACTTGATTTCATGGCTGTATTCGAGATTTGATACCGAGGTTATTAATTTGGGTTACATGATGGATTTCTGCGTTTATATCGATTGGATTGTTGGGATGTTAACGGATTACTCGAATTTTATGTGTTATCGTCACTGTATATGTTTTGTAACCGTGGCATGTGTGCGCACCTCGCGCACGGAAAAGCGGGTTATATGTCTTTTATGGAGTCGCCACTACCTGAAATGGTGCAGGTAGACACCTTGTTGACTTTTGGTCTGAACCAGTGATTCCGGATAAGTGACCCGATTACAACCCAGGGAAGTCCTTGAACACCCTGGGTTGCCCCACCAAAATGGGTTCCCTTAAATCAGTTGGATCGTATTTGGGTTTATTTATTATTATTTAATTTTTTTTTATCTTTTATCTTTTATATATATTTTTTTTTATTTATTTATTTTTTATGATCACATATGTACAAATATTTGAGGAATGAAGGTTGTTATTCTACATCCTATACAAAATATAATACATATAAAAAATATCCAACATAAAGGAATTCAAATCATGGAGCAATATACCTGGTTACTTAAAAAATACATATATTTATTATTTTTTTCCTTATTTTATCATAATTATTATTTTTTATTTTATCTTTCTCATATATACAAGGGATTAGAGGAATTAACATTTTACACTATATATGAAGCAAAATAGGAAGGTTTATCAAGATATTCTAGTGAAAAAAATTTCAAAATGAGTAAACCTACGGCCAACTAAAAAAAATACAATCCTTAGCCACATCACCTAATCTTTTATTTTTCTTTTTCATTGTTTTCTTATATTTTTTTCATTTTTTTTTATGATAATTTATTTAGACAAAGCATGTTTAAAAAAAAAAACTCAATTATATTTGGCCATTGAAATTTACACTTTGTTTTTTTTTCATTTTTTTTTATTCTTATTTCTAAGATTTGGATAAGAGAAGAAGTGTTATAAGAAATTAATAAGAGTTACAAATGTTTAAGCCTATAATTAAGAAATTAAAAAAAAATTAAATATGTTAATTAAGCCTATTATCTAAAGAATTAAGAAAAAAAAATCTGGTTAGTATAGTTAAGTATATTAATTAAGCATATTATCTAAAGAATTAAGAAAAGAATAAAAAAAAATCTGGTAAGTATAGTTAAGTCTGTGTTTTAAGCATATTATCTAAAGATAATTAAGAAATTTAGAAAAGGATTAAGGAAATAACATAAAAAAAGAAATAACAAATGAGAACTAGGGGTTCTTAGAAAAGAAGGTTTTAAGGAAGGATTAAAACATAAAATACAATAAGTTTTTTTTTTTAAATCCTTTAACTTTGCACAATAGCAAATTAGGCACAATGCTTAATCTAATTCTCAAAACTTAACCCCAAAATCAATCGTTCAACAGCAAAAAAAATTTCTTGCTTTTGACTTTCTCAACTTTCAATCTTTTTCTTTTATTTCACTCTAACCTTTCTCCATTTCTTTTCAACTCTCAAACAAAAAAAGAAACTTTAAGAACAGCCGTTGGTGACTGTCCAACAGCCACCTACGGCTGTTCCATTTCACAAACCAGCCACCTGCACCTTCTCTCTCAATTCCCCATCAATCCTACACCTCTTTCAATTCTTCTCCTTTTGTCTTCTTCAATCCCTCTCTAATTCTTATCAACTTTTAAACAACAGAAAAGCACTTTAAGAACAGCCGCTGGTGGTTGTCCAACAGCCACCTGCGGCTGTTTGAATTCACAAACCAGACTTAGCCGAAATGGCTGAGCCAATGTCTCTTTAATCTCATACATTCTCTGTTAATTATTCTTCTTTTATCTCCTCAAATCCATCTCTATTTCTTCTCATCTCTCAAACAACAAGGGACAAGAACAGCCGCTGGTGACTGTCCAACAGCCACCTGCGGCTGTTTCATTTCACCAACCAGGCTCAACCAAAATGACTGAGCCAATGCCTCTTTAATGTTTCAGATTCTCTATTCTCTAAGTGTTTTGGATTGTAAAAAAATTGAGCAAAACAGCTTCTGGGTTCGATCAAAAAACAAGAGTACTTAGAAACCTCCTTGCTGTTTTCAAAAACATGTTACCTTGACTGTTGATGGTGGATGCGATGCATTCCCACCAATACATGAAGGTAATGAGTATCAATCTTGATGACATGCATGGGTATTTGACCAAAACCGAAACCAAGAAACAGATGGCATGCATGGGTATTTGACCAATTTAACACTAAACAAAAAAAACTGTAGCCATGACAAATTCGGCCATGACACCACCAAAAACAACCCCCTTTTTTTTGTCACCTTCATAACCCACAAAGCCTCAGATTGGAATAAATAGCTACTGAAATTTCCAGTGTAAGATACCTTAACAAAACCAGAACTAAAACCAAGAAACAGATGGCATTCATGGGTATTTGACCAATTTAACACTAAACGAAAAAAAAATTAAAGTATGTACTCATGACAAATTCGGCCATAACACCACTAAAAAATAAATACAGGTTTGGCTATATCCTTGACAATTTAACAATAACATATGGCCATAACAGTAACATGTGGCCATTTAACAGTGACAAGTAGTATTTTTATTTGACAAGTTAACACTAAAAAAAAACATGCAACCATGTCCATAACAGTGACATGTGTTATATTCTTTCACTTAACAATTTAACAACACTAACATAAAATAACATATTTTGCCATATCAATAATATGCTTTGTATTATTTTCACTTTGCCAAATTAACAACACTAACAAAATACTTGATTAAAGAATCAACAAACAAAAATAAAATAAAAACCTGGAATAGAGTCGATTTTCTGGAAATTGGTGAGCACAGCTCTAGATGTTCCCTCTTTTCTCTTGCACAACTTTCTTCCTCCTTTTTCTCACTTCACTCTTTGCTTCTTTTTTAGAACTCTCTTCTTTTCCTTCCCCCTTTTGCTCCCAACTTCAAGCCCTTTTATAGAGGTTTCCCACCCCTTCAAATTCTTAACCCCAAACCTTTCCTCTTCCTCTCTTAAACAAATTAACTCTTCCTCTTCCTCTCTTAAACAAATTAACTCTTCCTCTTCCTCTTCTTAAGCAACTAAACTCTTCCCCTTCCTCTCTTAAACAAATTAACTCTTCCTCTTCCTCTTCTTAAGCAACTTAACTCTTCCCCTTCCTCTCTTAAACACCCTCATTCAATTAGGTTTGGTCAAAGTCCATTTTGTCCCACATTTTTATTAGGCTTATGTATTTTTTAAGCTTTGTTTCAATATCTCAAGAGAATATGAGTTGGACCAATTCGTCCAACTCATTTCTCTTTGTTTATTTTTATTATTATTATTTTTTAATCTTAATCTTTTATTAACTTTGTTATTTATTTGCATAAGAAACCCCATTAGGAAACTTAATTATTTACTAAAACAACCCCACAAAATTTTAATTTGTCATTGGTTACATGGCAGCCACCATGGTGTACACGTGGCTGCCATGTGGCATCCAATTTCGGTTTTGTAAAAATCCCCAAACTACCCTTTATTTATTTTATTCATAACTTAGCCGTTTGACATCCGATTTGAGTACGGTTCGGTGCATCGGAATCGGTTAAGAATTCTCTTTGTTATGGGCTTGTTATTTCAAAAAGATGGGTCCACTATAAAACCTCGATTTACGTGCCCACATATATGCCAGTTTAAGATATGCTTCTTGGGCAATTTTATAGTGCAAAAATGGGGTGCTGACAGCATGTCTTAGAACTGAACTAAATGTATTTGTGCATGCATGTGCTGCTCACTGGGATATTCCTATCTCATTCTGTATTGTTTTGTTTTGTTTTCAGCTGCTCTTGGAGAGGACGATTCCTGCGGGTAGTTGCTCGGTCGTGTGAGTTTATTTTAGTTTGGGTTTTTAGCGTACTCTGATTATATAGTTATTGTTGTATTCATGTTTTTTCTTCACTCTGATATTGCGATCCTGTGTGATTTATTAACCTCCGAAGATGAGTTATGGTTTCTCTATGTAACTCGGATCCGGGGCGGTACAGGCATTGACAACACCGAACCCCTCAAAGTCACGATGCTACTCTACACTGGCGGGAGGGATACCAATACCAATAACCGATAAACCACATTCAGTGAACCACCAATACCATTTAACCAACGAATAAAACATATAGTGCCAAATAAAATCAAATACCAACATTGGTCAATGTCTTGTAGTTGCTTAGGTTGGTTAATCAACATGCCAGAGCGACATCCACACCTCCATGTATACAGTTCCAGCCTACTCAAGCTATCGGAAACTCTGAAATGATGGCCTACTCAGGGTTTCGTCATCCAATGCCGTCCTACTCCGGGTATCGGCATTGACAACCAGGCCTACTCAGGGTTTCTGGTTGCTCTACACCGGTCGTGGCAACACTCCATGGCCATGCCATTATACCAATAAAACATATACATCACATTACTAAGCTTAGACTCTGGATCCAAAACAAGCTAAACCAAAACAGAAAAACAATTTCATAAACTCACCACTATCAACACATTAAACCCACCATTGCATCACCATGTATAACACAATACAACTCAACACAGGTCACTCCGGACCAAAATCATACTCATGGAACTTCAGTAGACATTCTAACCCAATACACCAATTCATATCAAAAGTATAATCCTTTACTCACACAAAGACAATTTTTCGAAATCCGGTTCAACACCTTGCAATCCATTAAAACTCAAGTTAAACAAGTTCACAAACCAGAAAATATATGTAAAATGTGGATAGAACTATAAAACTAACTCAGGGTATCAAGAACAGCAATTAGACTACAAACAATCCTTTGAATATCACTTTTGGAAACTCATAAAACCTACCAATAATAGACCCAATGATCTCCGAATGCTTTGAGCAGATCAAAATACTTCTAACATCCAAATCTAGTTTTTGGCTAAGAGGTTTAAGCCTGACAGTACCAAAAATGGCCTCAAAATGGTCAGTCGCACATCCCCCAGAAAAATGGAGGGTGCGCTGACCTCGAGCCCCTTGGCTCCAGGTCAGCGCCAACTCGACAAAACCAAAATTTTACATGCGCCAAGCTGCCGCCGAGGAGATGTAGTTGGTAGCAACCTGGCGGATACCCCCTTGTTCTTCTCAATAAAATTTTTACTCACTGTTAATGCAATATACCTATGACTGTCCTAGTTTCAAGCCTCTACAACGATTTTTCTATGCTTCTACTATCTTCAATAAACGATTAAACTCGATTCGAAATTAATCCTAACACGTTACATGTTACGACTCTATAATCTCTTCGAAAACCCAGTCCGAAATTAAAATATTTCCACAACCATGCATTACAACTGATCTCAGAAATCAAAACCAAAAACTTAGATTAAAACGATGCTACTCACTTGATTCGAATACCCTCAAGCTCAGCAACTCCAAGGCTTCGACTGAGCACCAACGGTAGCGATTTTCACTCCAAAATCTCTGCCGCTCACCTCCGATCCCAATTTCTCCGCCTGATCTCTTCTGATCGCACAGACAAATCCGCCGAACCTTCGAAATCTCCAGCAACCACAAACCTCTGACAACTGGATTTCCACTTCCGATTGAATTCTGGACGTTTCAAACTCACAATCTCCACTCACCTCCTTCTTCCTTCCGATCTGGTTGAGCAACAACCGCAACTCCTCCTTCAACCAAAAAGAGCTAAACCTAAAATCCCCAAAATTGCTGCTACTTATAGCAGTCGCCTTCAGCAAATTAAATCAGGATCCCCCTACTACGGCACTCCACCTAATTACCTACCATAGCACCTCATTAACTTATAATAAACTTTAATACATATTACCATTAATTATCTAAATTATTTTCATAATCACCACTTAACTTAGTTTACAACCTTCTTCACCTAGTTTAGTAAAATCTCCAAAATACCCTTGCTTGCTACAATACCAAACCACCAACCCCACAAACGAAACTAAGTTAACGGATTTGCCCTTTTTAATAGTTTCTCCTCTATTATTTTCTTTTAAGCATTTTTCTCTAAATAATTCCCTTTTCTCTATTTCTAAGATTTTCCATTAATTAAACTAATTAACAACAAAAATCTAACATTTTTAATGTTATTAAAAATTCAGGATTTTACATGTTCCCTACCTTGGATGGGTTTTTGTGCGATTTGATCTGTCTAGGCTTTCTGACGTTGGCTTGGTTAAGAGATAGATGGGGGTTAGATGTTATAGTGATGTGGGTTGGGCCTTGGCTGAAGTCTAAACCTCTAAACTGGAAAAAATTGGATAACAAATTTGAGTGGTATTGGGTTTGGGCCTTAATGGGGGTTATATTAGCTATGTCCATCGTAGCCATCAGGTTAGACTCCCCAACCCGCTTGAGATCCATGGAGGATTCGAAGACCGACTCCCCAACCTGCTTCTGCTCCAAGGTGTATCCAGAGACCGACTCCCCGACCCACTTTGACTCCAAGGTCAACCTTTTCTGAAGACTCAATTCGCTATATCCCACAATCATATCGGACAGAGACATATTCGGCTCACTCTACCCGAGGATCCGATATGTCATGTCAACCGGCCCAGGAGTCGAGGCAATGGAGGACCGTTTGCTTCTCACCCCCTCTGAGTTGCTCTGAGTCACCTAGTTAACTCCCAAATCAGTCCGAGTCTCACTATCCAAGTCAAGCACTGAACTCGTGAGCTTTCCATTGACAGCAAACAGAGGGTTTCTTCTCCTGGTTGGGGGGACTCTAATAGCAGGGTTACACATTCTCATAGATTCATGGTTAGTATCATCACTTGTAGACAAGAATAGATTAGTACACTCTATCACAGAATGGTCAATACAACCATACGAAAAACAAAGTTCAAGAGGAGCTCAAACTTGAAATCAATCCAGATTTTTTACCTTCTTCTTCAAAGAAAATTCCAGAAGGGTTCGGGTTTGAAATAGGGATGGTGATGCGGAGCACTACAAAGGGTTTTGCTTCCTCGCTATTCATCTCGACTTCTCTAATCACCTCATATTGATTTGTCATCTGCCTAATGATGGACGGGTCTCTGTATTTTAGAGGAAAGTTATGGATCTGCATCCAAATAGTGATTCCTTCAACAATAACCTTGTCTGCGGCCACTTCATCCTCTATATCTTTGAGACGCAGAATCTGGCCGTTTATCTTCCAAGGCTAGGTAGCAAGGATCTTTTGCCTTTCTTCCGAAGTAGTGAACCCGAACATGATCCTGTTGCTTTTGACTTGGGTAACAGAACTTACCCCTATGGCTTTCCAAACCCTGCTAACAAAGTTTTTGACTGTGTTGATGTGGATGGAGGGACCAGGGATGATGCAAATCATAAGAGCTTTCCATTTATCATCTATTCTGTTTTTATCTTCAACAGAGAGTCTAAAGGTGTTGGTAGGTCTAGGGGGTATGAAGAGGGATTGAAATCTGTTGGTTATTCCTTCCATACCTTCCAAGCTTAAATGAATCAGACACAGGGGGACGACTTAGGACAACAGAAGTTAAGAGAGATCATAGAACCGATCAAAGCTAGAAGATGGCTAGGGTTTTAAAGGGGCACCTCATGCAAGAGGACAGCTAAGGGTTAAAAAGTGGGATGCCGAACAAGGGGCAGCTAAGGGTTTAGAGGGGGATACCGAGCAAGCGGCCAAGGAAAGCGACGGGAGGAAAAAGGGTTTGAGAGGAAGAAAGGGGTTTACGACTAAGGACCAAAGAAGAAGATCAAAGAGGACAAATTTCATGATTGACTGCAATCTTGCAAACAACTAAGAAGAACAGGCGAAGGAGAGGGAGGACAGAGAGAATAAACAAAGAGAGATAAGAAGATTAGGTGAAAGGTTCAGATTGGAGTGGATGAGGTCGAAGGGACTAACTGCAGGACTCCTGGCTTCAGACGAAGGAGAAGGAGGGTAGCGACGCTTAGCCTTCTCTAACTCCCATGGCCTTTTTTAGTTATTGTATAATCTCTTGAAGAGGTCAATGACTCCGTAATCCAACCAATTGTCATTAAAAAAAATTAAGCTTTTTGCGACATTAATTTTGCGGCGAACAGAAAGGAATGTCGCAATAAATAACTATTCACCCAAGTTAGCCGCGAATAGTTATTTTGGTGGCACTTCTCAATGTCGCAAAAGTTTAATGCTCAATTAAACCCCCACGCACGGGGTTTGCTTCTCGCGTTTTAGGGTTTTAATGCAATTTTTTTGTTTTGCCATTTTGAAGTTTCTCTGTCGTTTTTCTCCCTCCTTGGCCTCGTAGCTTTCTAAGGCAATCTCAAACCATGCCTTCCATGCTCACCTCCTCATCTCTCCTTTCGTTCAAGCCCTCTTTTCCTTTCAATGATGAGCCCATCGCACGACAAACGATCAACCTCGTCGCTAATCTCTGAGACTCCAACGATCCTTCAATCTACTCCAATTCCATTGCTCGGATTTCAAATCTAGTCTCCTTTGGTTCTCTAGCGTGGAGGCTGTGGAGCCGTCGTTAGATCTAGAGCTGGCAATGGGTCAAGTCGCGTCGGGTTCGAGTCGGGTCATAATAGTGTTGGGGGTCAATCAAGTCGAGTTGAACCCGATTAATGGCGGGTTGGAAAAACCCCAAACCGAACCCAACCAAATTAATATAGGGTCAACCCGCCAACCCGAATTTTTTTTTTTTTTTTGCAAAAAATATGATTAGAAAAATTACATGATAATCATATTCTCATTCTGGATTCTACTAAAAGTTTCATGTACTAGGAACCATCTTTAAACGTTAAAGACTTAAAGTTCTAATGTTCTATCATTAGTAAAAATATATATGGATATTCACTGGTCAGAAATCCAGGTTCAGTTTAAGCATGCTAGCGTTACTAACCCAAACCTATGCTAATTGCAATCGTCAGTTATACTTCCGTGGGCGTGGACACTGATGTATCAATATTCAAGGATAATAAACCCACATTAATCGGGTAACCCGTCGGGTTAATGGGTTATAATCGAGTTGACTCGATTACGGGTGGGGTGGGAAAACCCCAACCCAACTAATATATGGGTCAACCCAAACCCGTTTAAATCGGGTCATGCCAAGTTGACCCGTCAGGCACGGGTCACTTTTTGCCAACTCTTGTTAGATCTACATGGTAAGTTGCAATTCTCTCTAGTTTCCATGTTGCTTGTCTACTTTTTCCTTTTTCCTTTCCAAAATCTTTGCTACATTTCATGTCAACGTTGAAATAATTTCAGATTTGTGTTTGAATTTCTCCTTTTAACATTTTAGAGAGGAATATTATCCACTGAATTGAATCGGATGAGGATTCTCTTTAAATTACGTGTTTCAGGTTTTATGTTAAATCCTTTAATTTAGTTTTTGGTCCAACATTGCATACTTATTAAGGGAGCAGAGAAGTTTGAATAATCTTTCAAGCTAGCAAGAAAAGGATAAAGTGGAGAAAACAGTGGTAGGAAGTTTACTTTAAATTCTATTGGAAGTGTATAAATTTATATATTATAATAGATATTTGTTGCTTTCCTAACACATTCTCCCCTTAAATTTTGTTTACAAAAATTCCATGGAGGATCCGCTAATAAGGGGAAAAAACGCACTTAGAGACTATCTTTTTAACTTTGATAAGTTCCATCTTTTTTTTTTTTTTTTGTTATTTAGATCCGTTCATATGGTTTGTAATTTTTTGTTTCTTTTCTTTGTTAATATGAAGATGTTATTTGTATTGACATTGATTTAGAAGAATTGAGAAGTTTGTTTCAATTTGTTGAATATATTATTTAGTGGTGGTGGTTGGAGTTCTATTGGATTTATTGGTTAATTAATTATTATTGGTTAAAAAGAAATTACAAAATGATTATAAAAAAAGGAGAATTTAAATCTATAGCGGTGTACATTTGTTTGTCATCAAATAACACATATCGTGGCATTCATAAGTGTGTCACTAAATTAAGCAAATAGCGGCGATCATATGTGTGTCACTAAAAAGAATAAATAGCGGCATTCACATGGGCGTCGCTAAACTACATATACAGCGGCAAACATAGCAGCACTCATAGAATGCTGCAAATGTTCAGCTTTGGCAGCAAACGCAAAGAATGTCACCAAATTATTTGCGACACGGCCTTTGGCAACAAAAGTAAATTCGCCGCAATGTTCACCGCGAATAGCTATAGCGACATTCATATTAGATTTCACAGCATTCCTATGAACGCCGCAAAGAGCCTAATTTTTTGTAGTGTGTGTAAGGAGAAGGATGCCTTTCTTTTCTTAATTGTAATTTGTCTATCATAGTTTTGGAGATAATGTTCTCACTACTTCCTCCATCTATGATCAAATCACAAACTCGATGGTAGACTATGCATTGGTTCTAAAGATATTACGCATTTGTGGATCACTTTCTTGCCTTGGCGTATACATCAATCTTTGTATCACCATAATTGATAGCTAATCATCACAGTGAAGTCCTTCGTCTTCTGTAACAATCTCTACCTGATTTTCTTCTTCAAAATTTTAAACTAAATCAAAGGTTTCAACACCTTACTGTAGACACCCCAAATTGCACTACAAGATGAGAAAATAAAGAAAATGTTATTTGGGATTTTAAAACAGGTCAAAAGAATGCAAAATTTGGAAAAAAACCTGTATCGCCCGCAATTGAATCGCAGATTGGTGGTGACCGCATTCGATTTGCGGTCATTACGCGACCGCATTGCATTTGCGGTCATGGCGTGACCGCAATTCAATTACGGTCGCGCGTATTTTTGGACGAATTCGTAATTGCTCATTTTTAAAGTTGTGTTTACTACTCATATTGGCTTTTAGGGTTTCGGCCGTCTTTTGTTGCCCCCTTTGTTCTCATATCTACCCTAATTCATGCTGCTAAAACTGAATTAGAAACTTCTAAAACCTTTGCCCAGGCTCATGCCTATAAATAGAGGGCCTCTCCTCAGGCAAATGGCTGAGAGTTAAGGCTAAGAAAAAGACAGAGAATTAAGGCTAGAAGGTGTGCTAAGAATTGGAGACAAGAACCTCTGCCTCTTTGCTTCCTACAATCCATGTAAGCTTTTCTTTTATTTTTCTATTTTAATTTCTAAGATTATTCTGTCTTCTACTCTTTCTGTAGAATAAGGTATGTATGTGATTGTAAACCCAAACCTAAATCAAATTACCTCAAGTATCTCCTCTAGCCGTAAAACGTGAAGAGGGTTCTAGGGGAAAGTATGACAAGAATGGATCTGTAGGATAGGCGCATGTATGTTATAATCTTTGATTTATTTATTTTTAATGCTTTGTTTAGATTATGTGTTTGTTTATTGTTGAAATATGGAAGAATACCATGGGTCTATGCTATTCATAGCATCAGATCTTATTTTCCTCCTAAAGTTGTTTTTTACCTTATTTTCTCTGTTTTTATGTTTTTTTTATTATTAGGCTAAAATTTTGGGTCTGTCATGGTCAATATGGTAGATCTGGAATCAGGAGCCTTAAAATAACCTCTGGGGTTTCTTGAGATGATTTTTAAAGTGATTTTAATCTTTGAGAGAGGATCCTATAGTCTAAACTCTCCCTTTTTAATGTTTTTTTTTATCAATATGGGTGTATTTGGTTTATATCTCTAAATTAATGGGAGGTTTGGACTAGATTTGTATCCTAAAATTGTTCAGATTCACTTTTGATTATCATGAGATGATTTTTAGTTAGTTTGATTTTGGGAGAAGGGATCCTATGGTCTAAACTCTCCCTTTTTATGTTTTTCATCAATATGGGTTTATTTGGTCTAGATCTCTCAACCAATGAGTTGTCTGGACCAGATCTGTACCCTACATTGTTCAAGTTTAATTCCTCATTTTTTTTTTTTTTGAGGAATTTACTTATATCTAGTTTTTTTCGATGTTTTGACTTTAGTTTTGTTCTCTTTATTTTGATTTTATCATGAAGCCCAAGAATTGGTATACTCACTGGAATGATCTAGAATTAATTGGATCATTTAGGTGGAGAAAACCATACATGTTGTATTCTTTTTCTTTATTTTTAATTTGGTTTTTATTAGCAAGCACTTTTCTAGCATGAACAACACTTGGCAACCACCTTGTGTGGATGAATAGGGGTGCCTAACACCTTCCCCCGTTCATAATCTAATCCCCTTACCCATCTCTGGTTTCTTTTGTTATTTTTCAATTTTTATTTTTATTTTAAAGTAGAGTTATTTTTACTCTAATTTGCCTTTTGTATTTTATGTGTTTATTTTGGTGTCCATTTACACCTAAAATTGAATGGTGGCGACTCCTCTTTTTTATGAGCCCTGTGTGATGATCAGGAAGTCATTGGGTTGATTTTCCATGTCTCACACTTACCCAAGTGCCTTAATATTAGACCAAAGTGTTTCAAATTAAACTAAAGCCTTCTCAATTGACCCATGTGTCCCAAATTGAGCCAAACACATGCAACTCATGTCATCAAGCCAAACAAAATAATGTTTTGCATAAACCATGCAATTAAAATGGTTCAAACTAACCCCCATACATTCCACATCTCAAATTAATCAAATTAACCCATTTCCCCTACAATTCAGGTCAACAAAGTGGTTAAATTAAATCAATTCCTCAATTCAAATGTTTCAATCCAAGGTAGGATCCATGTCGTCTAATGCCTTTGAATTAAAATAAATTAAATCAAACCCTTCCAAAATAAGTCATTTCCCCTTTACGGTTCAAGTCACCAAAGTGGTTAAATTAATGAAACCAGATTCAAATTGTTCTATCTAAGGTAGGATCCATGCGGTCTAATGCCTTGGAATTGAATCATATCAAATAAAATCCTCTCAAATTAAGCCGTTTCCCTTTACAGTTTAACCCAAATCAAACCAATAAAATTAAACTAAATAATTTAATCTGAGGTATGATCTTCTACGGTCAAATGCCTTAGACATTAAACCACTCAATCGAGTTAAATCAAACCTAATCAGAATGGTCCAATCAAATGAAATGAACCAAATTAAAATAAACAGTTCAATTTAGAGTAAGAGATCCATGTAGTCTAATGCCTTAGTATTGTTACCAAATCAAACCAAAGCCCAAATCGAATCTTGGTAATCAAACCAATCAATATAAATCAAATTAAATCTAAGGTAAGATCTTCCATGGTCTAATTCCTTAGAATTAAAACCAATTACAATCAATCAAACACTTTAATTTCAAACTCAAAGTATGATCTTCCATGGCACACTGCTTTAGAAATAATATTAAATTAAACCGAACATTAAATCAAATCCACAAAACAAATCCAAATCAAAATAAACCAAAATCTACCTATACATTATAAACTACAACTCAACTTGATCCCAAAATATGAGTATGTTGGCATCCCGATAAATATCCATAATCAATAAAATAAATAAATCAAACTAATTCAAAACCTGCAAATGTTCAGGCCTTGTGAAGTTAGAATCAAAGAGTATTCTCTAATGTTCTAGAGATGTAATTAAGGAGATTGTTCTGTACCTAGATGCCTTGGATGGATCCGTGCCCTATTAAATAAAAATCCAAACAAATGGGTGAAATCTTGTTTGTTCAAAAATCACGAAACGCAAATTTTGGTCAACACCGTGTTTGTTTAAAGATCACCAGTTCTTACCATTTTAGGCTGATGTAGAATCTCAAACATTCTGTAGTTATGCAACATAAGTAAGATCATATGTGCACCACATGAATTTGAACCATGCCGAATATCAGTTTAAAATATTTTTATGTTGACCAATATCCGTGGTTATTAGACGATTTTTGTTGATTTTACTACACTGTTTTGTATTAGTAGTTCAATACCAAAAAAATTTTATTTACAAATTTATCCAAGATCTACCTATCTATTACTTAAATACCAGCATCTACAAGGCTTGATCGCCCCAAATTGCCCTCTGAATTCTACAGAATTCCCCCTAACCCATGCTTTAATTTTATGGGTATTCTTTACAACCTTATTTTGGATTGTCCTTGCATATACATTTCTACTCCTTAAACCCTCTATAAATAGAGGTCTCCTCGAAAGAGGCTAGCTAATTGAGGATTGAAGCTTATGGAGGAAGGAAGATAACCTCTCTACAGAGGATTCAAGTAAAAGAGGAGGCTCTCCCACATCTCCTTTAATTATTGTAAATCTCCTTTCAATTTCAACAAATCTATTTTTCTACCTCTTCTCTAGGATTGATTGAACACCTACCTTAATCCAAGTACGCTAACTATCTCTCTAACCATAAAATGTAAAGAAGAGAGCTAGGGGAAAAGATCCAAGGATGGCACCAAGATCAAATCCTATTTGTTTCGAGTTTTGATGTGTTTTGCTTTGTTTATGTTAAATTCATTCGAAGTAGGAAGATAGTAGCTGCTCTAAGCCAATTAGTGGCTTTATACCTAAAGTCTTCCCTTCATTATTATTTTCTCTTAGATCTAGCCATAGACCTCATTCTAATTTAGTTTGTTATCAGTTTTGTTATGCTTATTTTTTATTCAGTTGAAATTAGGAAGCCAATGGCTACTCAGGGCCAATTAATGGCTTCTTACTTGGAGTCTTCTCTACATTATCATTGATTTTGATTGTTCTTATGGCTCTTATACATGCACACACTGGTTGCACATCATTTCTTGAATTTTAGAGTTGTTAGAAACTTTTAATTGAACTTTTCATTGCTTTATTTAAACTGTTTTTTAAAGTGAACTTACAAAGAGCACAAAATTTTAATATGGATGCATTTTTAAGATTAGATCCATTTGAAAGCTGTATTTCTCTAATTTATAGCTAAAGTCATTTCTTAGATATGTTTAAAATCTGAGAGGTCTACAGGATGCTAAGTCAACTAAGTATATCTCCATCAATTTAAATAAAATTTACGTGATTCAGATCTATTAGTATTTCTTAATGATTCTATTTTCAGCCAATACTAGTTTCAATCTACAAGCTACAAATACAATTTATATGATAAGCCTTCCTTTCATGCCTATTTATTTTCTTTTACAAATTAAATTTAAATAATCCATCAAATAGAGATATCCTGATTCAATTCGTAGGATGTCCTCTATTTGGGTTTTATACATTTTAATTTGATTGATTCATTTCATACAAGAAATCCTAAAAATGATGAAAATAGGCAATCATCAATAGACAGATGAATGAGGGTGCCTAACACCTTACTTCATTCATAACATAATCCCCATACTTTTAATCTCTATCAGTGTTTATTCATATTTTTTATAATTTTTCACACATTAGCTCAATAGATGATGGTGACTTCCAATTTTTGTATTGTCCGTGTAAAATGAATAGGGAGGAGAGATCTCCATAATTTTAAAAGACTCTGCATCAATTGGTTCAAAGAAGCCATTACCTTCTCAATTTAAATAAAATTCACGTGCACATCGAATAGAAAAAAAAACATGATAATCCTGTGAAAATTTGCCACCTCAACAAAGCACATGCATAGAGGAAATATTAACTGTATTAACAATATGGTTCAAGTAAAATTAACTAAAACCACCTAACATAAATGGTTCAAGAAAAGTTCTTTTGGACCATATAAATGATATGGTTTTTTTTCCTTTTTCTCTAAACATATTGTTTAAACCCTATACAGACCAACGAATAAGATAAGGCCACGTGGTATCTACATGGCCTACTAAGGCCATGTCATAAACACACGTAGGCTTTGTGCAGTCAGATAGGCCACGTCAACATACACATAGACCGAGAGTTCAGTTAAGGCCAAGCGCATACGACGAACCATACTCGTGATTATCAAAAGATCGTGTCATCGGTCGTTTGAGAATAACAAATTTAAGATCATGGCCGGACGGTTATCTTTCGTGAGCAGAAGACTGCGGATGACCAACCTCCATGAAGATCGTGCAAGAGTGGGACGTTGAGCAACCGTCAAAGATTGGCTATAAAAGGCACAAACTCGAAGAGCTCGAGGACACAATCCATCCAACCGCAACCGGTTATAATATTATTTTGATCATCCGTGATCTTTATCCCCTCTCCTACACTGTAGCCAGAAGGATAAACTAGGACTTCTCTCACTGCTTCCAGTCGCAGTGACACCTTAGACCCCTCTTTACTTCGATCAACGCCAAAAGCTTGCCACCGGAGAGTAAGTTGAGGCCGCCCCCTGACTCACAGTTCTGCACCCCGAACACGGCTACAGAATCCCAAGCAGCCGGTCCCGAGACTCACTTTGATCAAACCAGGTGACTTACGTATTTTCAGTTAAACAGCAATCCAAGGTGAACCCCCCGAATTGGCTTTGTTAGCAGCCGCCCCCTTCCTCCTGCTCTTATACCCCGATTACGGCTATAAGACCAGGACAGGCCGATCCTGCAAGACTTGTCAGTTTTCTTCTTGCTTTTTTGTTTCCTTTTGGGGATTATCCGTTGTAGCTTTCGGCCATCGGCCGATTTTATAATAAAATAATTTCATGCCATTAGTTGCTTTCACTTTCAAATACTTACAAGAACCCAAACGAAGACCGAACCCCTAGTCTTCATATTATCGTCTGACCGGTTTTATTACAGGTGACTTGCAGTACCGCTGAACCGACCCCCGGTTTAGATTCAAAACAGATGCCCAGGGTCAGGACCCAACCCGAAATCATTGTATCAAACGATACTGGCACGCCCGCGCAGAGACACATCATCAACATCGCCACGTGTCCACACCGGCCCACTTTCGGAGGAACACATATATAATAATATATGTGCAATTCGATCTCCTAATTGTACATATATATCTATACATATATTTATTATTTTATTTCTTTCCTACCTCTTCTGTGCAATTGTGTAGTTTTGCATGTTTACATTTACATATCAAATAATAATGGAGTAAGAGTTGGGACCATTACCTGTCTATTGAAGCATATAGCCTTGGATTGATTGGTTTTTAGCCATGGGGATATCTTGCATCCAAAAGTAATAAAATCGTACTTTCCTTAATTGCCATTTGAATGGCTAAAGGTAGTGTGTGCTATCCTTATTATATGTGCAAATCAATGTTAAGGAAATCACAAACATTATATGTTTAAAAATAAATAAAGAGCAAAGCAAGCAAACACATACAGAGACATAGTATTTACGTGGTTTGGCTTAATTAAAAGCCTACTTCCATGGGCAAAGATAATTAGAGACTTCACTACCAAATAATAGCATTCTTATAAGGCTCTTTTTTTTTTCTATCAAGTAATGAATACCTATGTTGACTAGGAAGCCAAAAAATCCCAAAAGTCTCTCTCACAAGTCACCCAAAATCGATTGACTTTTTGTCTTATATAGTACTCCAAAAATTAAAGCTTCTATAATGATCTAGACGTGGAGACCGCCAGTTTATAGGTCCATATCCTAGTAGAGTTATAGATTAAATAGGATTTTTATTATTTTTTATTATTATCTTTTTTAGTTTGAGTAGGATTAGAGTTTGATGTCAAGAAGGTAACTATGTCCATAAATAGGGATGTAATCTTCTACTGAGAGAGATAATAAAAATATCTTTGCATTGGGTTCTTGAGGTGAGACTTCTCTTGTTCTCCGATAGTGGTGAGACTCCATTACCTGATAATAGAGAGACTCCATTGTTAAACCCTATTAAAGATTGGTGAGACTCCAATCTTTTAAGGTATATATAAGGGTGTTCATGGGTGGGGCGACCTGCCCAGCCCGAGGTAACCAACCCGCTTTTAGGTGGGCTTGGTCATGCAATGGTTGACCAAAGGGCTGGGCTGGGATTGATTTTTAAAGGCCTAAAAAAATTTGGACGGGCTTGGTCAAAATTAAGAAATGGCGAAATGGCGGGCCGGCCCAATCCGAAGTTTAACTATTTAATTAGTTTCTATTTTTACTATTTAATTAATACTTTCTCTTTTAACCTTAAACTACTTATATCTACTCCACAAGTCTTCATTCTTTCATCTCTTCCTCAAAATGGTGATAACTTTTTGTTAGTAAGTGAAATTTCTCCCCAAAATTTTTTTTAATTATCATAAAAAAAAGAAAAGATTAGTATGTTTGCCTTCTTTTAAAATATAAAATTAAATCTCTAAGGGATTATTGTTGGGCAGCTTGGTCAAGCTTGGGCATTTAAGTGTGCTACTTGAACGGGCTTGGTCATTAATCACAAGCCCAATCATCAGGCTGGGCAGGCTTGAACAAAGACAATATCACTTATGTATGACCTCTGGTCTAGCCCAAACCCGCCCAATGATCAACCTTAGGTATATATCTTAGTGGTGGTGTGAATCTATTACCAAGCCCTATTAGAGGTTAGTGAGACTCTAATTCTTTCTACGGTTCTCTTGCATCATACAGCTATAAAGAAGGCCCATTGGATACTATGTAGAGCGAAATACAAGATACGTACATAATAAGCAATTTCCACATCAAGCAACTACTTTCGGTCCAAAACCAGTCGATACCAACTATTTTGTCATGGGAATCCCTCTTAAGTGGTAAGATATGAAGAGATTGAAAATGAACCATTGGCATGCTGTGTCAAGATCAGTCTATCTGATCTGTTCGTAATTCTGATGGCCTCTTTCGTTATATTTGGTAGGCGATCTCTGAATGGATAACATTGTTCAATCAATGTTTCATTTCAAAAACCTGCTGATTGTCAGTTTGGTTGACTATCAATTCTTAGTTGGAATCAAATATTGTGTAACAAACACTAGCTCGACCAATCAACTATAGAAAATTCTCAACCACTTTGGGATAAATCTTTTATATTTTCATAATATTAAATAAATATCACATGCTCGAGATTAACAAGTAAAATAATAATAAAAATTTGACCTATACGATACTAATCTTAACAATCAAATTTATTTTTACTTATGCAAATAACATTTTTAAAGTTGGCTTTTTAAAAGCATATTTAATTATGTCTAATATAATATGTAATCATAATAAAATTTGTTACTACCAACCTCGAGCTTCGCCGAGCTGTAGCAGGCTTTTGTATCCATGTTGAAGCCGGTTTGATGTCCTCTGCAATTTTATCGTGCATGCATTTGTCTAGGCAATTTGAGTAAGATGCTGCCACATGTAGCATCCTATTTTAAGAATTTTTTTTTATTATTGTTATAATTATATAGAGGTTTTTCTTATTGAAAAAACTTCAACTGTTGAATGCTACATGTGACAGCATCCCTCAACTGTACCGACAAATGCATTCGGTTGCCTAAGTTTAATGGGCCTAAAAAATCCAATCCATAGCCAAGCCCTATTGTTCTAGACGAAATATGTCCAAGCCTGCATTTCAAATCCCTAAATACATTATTAATTAGTTGTTTATATCGAACCTACAAACACATAACACAGAGCTGTACGTTCTGACTGTCCTCGCTGATGAAAACACAAAACCATACAAAGAAAGAAGGAAAAACACCAAAGCAGTTCAAGTTTTGTAGTTACACACGTACAACACATGTATCTCGTAAGTTGCATGTCTTCTTCATGATATCTAAGAGACTCATTTCATCATGGAATGAAGCTCTGCAACAGATACAAAGGAGTATTATGTTAGTTCACAATGTTACAAGATCAAACGCTGAAAATACATTCACTGACAACATTGATGAACACAGAGAACCTGTCGTTAAAGCCGATACTCACTCCATTAATACTCATTTTCATGAAGTTACCCAACAAATTAACCTACGATTTGTTCTCACAGTTATACTCACACCACTACCATTACTACTGCTGCTGCTGCTGCTACAAGAACCACTACTACTACTACTGTAATTATGATGAGAAATTTTAGTACCAAAGCTGCAAACCACGCTGGAGGCTAGCTTCCTGCAGGTTGGGCTGAGTAGGCTGGAGACGATATGGGTGAAGTTGTGGAGACAAGGTGGAGAGCTGAAGCACATTTCTTGTCTGGTCATCTGCATAAAGTCCAAAATGATCCAATACTGGCTGTTCGGCAGCCTTCTGTTCCATTACTGCCTGGTGGTGCTCCATTGCTGCTTGCTGCTCCTGAATCTGATTCCCCATGACAACCATGTTATAACCTTTTTATCGAAAACCATTGCATCTTTAACTATGATAGTGTTCTTAATTTCCTATCAATTCAAACCATTATGATCAAACAATCCATTAAACTGATTCTTCCCATTGAAACATTACTTACACAGCGGTACAGTTGGGTGTTTTGCTCCTCTAGGATTTGCTCCTATACATTCACATGAACGAATACATCAGAGACTAAAGACAAGGAAAAGGGGGGAACAGGAGCAAAAGAGGAACTTGCCTTCCTCCTCAGGTTGTCTAGCTGTTGTTGCAATAGCTGATTCTGTAATTAAAACACAAGGAGCAACTTGTTTAGGTTGAACCAACTTGTTTAGGTTGAATCAGCAATCCACAAGGAGCAAGATATTGGTATGCATCCACTATATATGCATGAAACAAATGATTTAGAAGACATAAACTTGAGGAATTTTTTAGTACCTTTCTGGCTCGAACCTTATTGACCGAGCTTTCTAGTTGCTGTTCGAGGTGATGCAAGTCATTATATGGTAAGGAGGTCAAGTCCTCTCCGGTAAACTGTCGCATGCTTGCCTGAAGCTTATCAGTCTCATGTCTCATCCGTGTCATCTCACTGTATATTTGCTGCTTCAAATCATCAATAGAAATCCAAATTAAGCTCAAACCATCAAATGCGCAAATAAATATTGCATAGAGGTTCATAAACAGGACCATAACTCATTCTTCCTAGTATGCAACCAAGCAACTTAGCAATTCGTGCATACTTAATGGAGTGCATCAAGGCCGGACTTTTCCCCGGGTACCTAACTTCTAATTCCCAGTCTTATTTGCTAATACAAAATAGAGAGAGAAGAAAATGGAAGAAGAACATATGTATATTTATTTCAATGTTGTAAATAAAACTTTGTTTCAATTTTTATGAGAGTGATAAATACCGTGTTATCGTACTCTTGAATGCGAGTTCCGGATACCTTCTGATACCTATCAATGATTTGCCGCATGCTGTAAACAAAAAACAAAGATAGGGTTTACAGAAGCTTCATTAAATGAATTGAGACACATAAATCATATTCCAAATAAACAACGCAGACTGTAACTCATAAATTAGACAAAATCTATATATGTGTAATATCGTCAACTGGATCATAGGGGAGTGATATATAAGACAGTGAAAAATATGGCAACCCCTATATTTAATGAATCTAATAGCTCTAGTAGGGAAGTGAATCAACTAAGGGTTCCTGTTATCAAGCTTTTGTTATATGTAATACAATGTGATTTGTGAGGTTGTATATCATTGAGATACATTCTTGAACAAGGCTCACACAGTGTGGGATATACGCATAGATAAGCAGTCACTCATGTAATATGAAGTAGTAGGTAAACAAGGTAGAACCCAAACAAGTGTAGCAAAAGTACTAAGAATTAAGAACTGCTCCCCCTGAAAAATATACAGAGTCACTAGAGTAGGGGATTGGGAACATTTCCGACTATATATATTTTAGTGATTTTACTCCACACCTGGAAGTCACGATAGTATTAAGGCTGTGATGCAAATCAATGAGGTTAAGCTAGAATTTCTTATTATTTTGAACTTTTGATAGAAGTACATGGAAAATCCTAGCTATAAGGGGATGAAGAGAAGTTTTTGTGACATGAGATTGAATTGCTTTAGGGCAATACTTCTGCTAATGTGGTGGATAGAGGTTATGATCTACAATAGTTTCCATTATGTCCATATTATCAGAAATAATAGCCAGGTTTTTTGAACTGCATTTCACATGTGATTGTTCTTTTTAGCTAACAATTTTTTTACATAATTCATAACTAGTGGCACATCTTAATAATGAAATATTAAGAAAAAAAATTAAGCTGGTTGTTGCAATATGTAAATGATCGAACTTTGTCAACGGCACAACTCGGAAGAAACGTTTTTGATAAAATTTTGGGTATGAAGGCTTCCATTAACCATGCAATACTGTTACTTCTCTTGAAATTTTTCCATCAATGAATTCAGTACTGGAAAGAAAACTATATATGATGCACATCATCATAATATGGTCACTATATCCTTACATCTCTTCCTCCCTTGTTATCTTTTCAATTTTGAGTTTGGGATGTAGATGATTCGGAGATCAAAAAATTGTTTGCTCTTTGATGATCTAAAACTCATACTTTGGAAACTATGATCAACATATATCAAATTGAGTCTAAGTTTTTTTCCTTTTATATCCTTGGCTCTATAGGCTAATGGAGAGAGATTTAAGATTGCCAAACACCATGAGTGGCATGCGCACATTAGAGGGAAGAAGAGGGGAGGAGGGGATATATGGAGGGAAGGAGGGAGGGAGGGAGGAAGAGAGAGAGAGAGAGAGAGAGCAGTAAAGGTATACCAAAAAATTTGGTTTTGGCAATGATTTGCAGTACAAAATATCATGCTTTCTAACCTTGAAGGTGAGCTGCAGTACTCAAACATCTTCCCAGTACTTGAGAAGATAATGAGCCCAAGCTGGGCATCACAAAGCACAGCAAGTTCATGGGCCTTCTTCAGCAGACCTCCTCGGCGCTTCGAGAAGGTGACTTGCCTGTTAGTTGAATTCTCAATCCTCTTGATTTCAATCTTTCCACGTCCCATAATTATCAAGCAGTGTGAGATTTTCTCTCTTCTTGTTAGGGAAAGAGAAAGGGAGAAAAGGAATTATACCCTTCTTTCCTGCAAGAATTCCTGGTTTGAGTCACACAAAAAAACAGACTATTAATACTACAAACTAAAATGAGACATAAAAATGGAGGTTTTGATTTTTGGTAAGAAAGCTTAATTTAGATGAATTTTAAATAAAGAATCAGCAGACACAAAGAGCTGTCATCAGAAGTGGAAAATTTATAGTTTACAAAACCCAAAATGATTACTGGCACATTTTTGTATTTAGTTTGTAAACAAGAAGGTGAATGATAAGAGAAGAGGAAGGAGGGAAAAGAGAGGAGGAATTGAAGGGAAGCTTGAGCTGAGCCTGAGTTTTACCTGTTCTTGCTTGCTTTGCTTGTTGGAATGGAAGTTTTAGAATGAAGAGTGTGAGGTCGTGCTGATACACTTTTAATGAAGACAACCAGAGCCTCCTAAATGGCCCATCTTTTTCTGGAAAACTACCAAATTGTGCCCCATCTACTTTATGTGCATTATATGAATGATTTTGAAGAGAGATTATGTGTGCATGAGTAAGAGAGAGAGATTTGTGGAGATTGCAGGCACAAGAGCAGACATGTAGTTCTCATTGTCTGAATCAGATCAGCCAACTTCTTGACTTTTTTCAACACCTGAAGGACCTCTATTTATGTAATCATATTGAGTTTCTAAGCTCTGTCAAACTCCTCAATGGAGCTAGCTTTTCATGTTTTCAGTTTTGGCCCTATCACAGCCATAAGATGATCCTCATCAAAGTGAAAGTTCAGATATGATTCAGTTGGGTAAATTAATGGATGATGGGGATGCATTGATTTACCAATCTCTCTGACTTGAAACACAGGGAATCATGAGTGACACTTTTACTTAGTTTGGGTGGCATTACCTGTAATTCACTATGAAACCCATCCTGTTTGTGTAAACCCTAAAGGAAACCATGTGCAAAAGCTTGTTGTGACTGTTAACCGTCCCTGCCCCAATTAGCAAACAGGCGTCCTGGGTTTTTTCCAATTAGGGTAAGTTCAGCACTGGTAAGAAAACCAGGGATTTCCAAAAAGTGAAAAAATGGGGAGGTTGGCCAAAACCCTAGACCTAATTGGAAACGACAGAGCGTCACAATACCTAAAAGAGACTAGAATTTCCTTTCCAAGCATGGTCCCATGGTTGATTTATTGAGCACTATACTCTATAAGGATAGAAGAGAGCAAGCAAAAAGAGATTCTACAATTAACTCCCAAGACTTACGAAATTGTTTTTTAACATACCCATTTCCTTTAAACCACGAACTCTCACTACGATCTTTCCTAGAAAACCTAATCAAACCCTAGAACTCAGTAGAGTTCCAGCATTAAACCACTTAAAAATAAATAAAAATAGATGGTAAATAGAATTGCACCTCTTGGCATGGAAATAATACATTTATGCACTCAGTACTTATATTAAAATTCTATAATTAGAATATCCTAACCAGTATAAGTAATCTTTTCTCTAGTATGCATTTATCAAACCTCAAAACTCAAAACCTAATTTTATACAGTACATGTATTTCAGTTACACATAACTTCCTCATATAGTGTAATTATTTGTATTTAGTAGCTTGGAATCTAGTTTGATAGTATTTCTGATGAAGCAATGTGAAATAAGAGGAAATTATTGGCAGACTTGATATAGTGGGATGATGAACATCATAGTATCAACTGACTACCATACACTATATGACAATAATTTCTTGTTAATTTATAGATATTTCAATTAGTAAATCTCCAGTTTTGATTGTATCATTATTATCTCATGCATTCATATGCAGTAGTTGAATTGTATGGTTGAATTTAGATACTGTTATTCAATTATTTTCAGAAACATTCTAGTCATAACACGGTAAGAACAACAGGATATCCAACTAATTAAGCAAATCATATTAAATTGGAAGCTGAGATCGATCCTAATTTAAACATAAACCAATATATAGGCATCAACCCTTAAAAGTGCTGCATGATACGCCCTTGAAAGTAGTCTCAAAAGGTAGTTTTATTATATTCAACATTTCTGCAAGATCACAGCTTTATCGAAGTAGTTCAATGCCATCTATATACTGTAACAATTTCTTTATGAACTCTCAAATAAGTGACGATGATGTGTTGATTCTGGTGTTTTACTTCCGTCTTCTGCATACAGAGGTAAAACCTAGACAAAACGTAAAGAATTCTGTAAGAAGAAAGCTAGGTTTACATGTTTGGTCCCCTCCTGATTGTTTGTCCATCTTTCTCTTTCAGCATCATCATGGAATCCCACTTAGAAACTGCAATTCAATTGCCATTAAAATCTTCTACAGTTTCCTAATTCATTGAATCTCTCTCTCTCTCTCTATCTCTCTCTCACAATAGAAATAACAGTTCAATGAAATTTGGACTTTGGAAACCTGAGATGTTCCGCACTTTCTATACATTTGTCAAAAAGAGATCATCTTTCCTGTCACAATTTCTAAATAGGAACTTTCTTAATCTGAAAATTCAATATGAGGAAGGAGATCGAGAAGAATTACATTTACAGGCAGTTCTTAAGAACGTGAAGCATATCACACGCTCCAGCTTGTGTATCACATCTTCCAAATTGCTTTCTCTTTAGTAGTACACAACAAAAGCCATGGGATCTAGTAATTTTTCTCAAAAATTATTATGGACTGGTGATTTGCTAATCTCATTTTTTAAGAACATTAAATAACCCACAGAAAGCGAAAGAAATGGTGCAGTGAGAAATCTCAGGGAGGATTTTGTCCCAAAAAAAAAAGGTAGGGATCGAATGAGACATTTCGAGTCACAGAATACACAACAAATGGGTGAGCCCATGATTACCCTAACACAACCCACAGTGGTAAGCAGAACAACGACATGGGATTTGCCAGAAATAGCCACTGTTCTGATGGTCCGAGGTGGTTTCACGTCCACTTCAACCCCACTTATTCAGACTTCACATGGCATTTGCAGGCATTTCAAAGATGCAATAAAACGCTTGTAGCATGATAAAAGCTTGTTGCAATCTGAAACCATGAGAGAGAGAAAGAGAGAGAGAGCGCGCTAAAGAAACTAAGAGATCAATTTTACCCCCAAAAAAAAATAATAATAATCAAATATAATGGAGTGATATTAAGGACAGACTTAGAATCTTCTCTGTAAAACATTCTTCTTGAGACAAAGACAATTTTCTAAGTTTCATGTATACTTCATTATATAATATATACAAAATACACTTGGATTTTGCAACAAAAAAAAAAGGACAGTTTGTCTTTTAAAAAAAATTTTCAAGGTTAAAATAATGATGAAATTATAATATTTGACTCTTTACTAAAAGTAAGAAGACCTAAACCAAACCTCCAACCCACCCTCTCCCTGCTCATTCTTGCAATGAGTTCATAGAACTCATTTCCAAGAATTACTTCCTAATCACAATGAACTCCAGACGAGGCCTTGTGTTTCTAAAAGCCATAGGAAGCCCCCCATTATTATGTTAAACAACAGATAGAGATTCAGGTCATTGTACCCTCGAATGTATTTGTTGTTTAGGCTACCTACAAGAAAGACATTAGATCTAGGAAAACCCCGAACTTAGTTAGATTTGAAACTTAATGTGATAACTAAGTGAAGTAAGTCAAAGTACATTTAGAAAATTAAGGTTTTCCAAATAATTATAAATTGCCAAATATAAGATTTGTATCTTCACGGTGTTACAACTTATGTAAGTCTTAATAATTTATAGGGATATTTACAGTTTCCCCCATGAGGTTTTTGACAGTCCCAATTTACCCCTTGCGATTTTTGAAATACTAGTTTACACCTTACGGTTTGATTTATTAATAGCCTTCCACTTCTAGAAGTTTGACCATTAAAATTTTAGCAGTGTTGAGGAGATGGCAAGAGATAGGATATATATTGACAATTTAACCCATCTTATTTTGATTATTTAAAATTAAATGTTGAGATTACCTTTTAGTGGGTTGGTTCAATGTTTGCATGCAATATTGGCTCAAATGAAAAAAAAAAAAAAAAAACTAAACCCGGTTCACATATATCTTGAGGGCACTTTTAGTAATCAAGTAATAAATAAAGCTTTTTACTTTTAAATGTAAATTAAGAGGGACAGATTATCAATTAACATTTTCTCAATTGTGACCCTTTAAAAGGGGAGATTATTACACGTAAAAAACCTCAAGATGGTAAATTGGTATTTTAGAAACCTCAAGGAAGAGTGGGATTGTTGGAAACCTGAAGGGTAAACCATAAATATTCCGAATTTATGATGCCTATAATGAATGGTGTTGATCTTCCATCTTGGGCATCTATGTCTCGTAAAACCCGATCAAAAAAACAAAAGTCCACTAGACCCCTTTTTTTTTGGGTAAGGCCCACTAGACTTTCATGACTAGTCGAAATACCCTCTCAATAGGCCTATGGAAGACGCCCAAGCCGAAGAGAAAGGCATAGTGGGCCTACGTGCCCATTGGGCAACCAAACAAATGTGGAGTTAGCCAACCCTACCTCTATCATATATTAACACAGTGGGGATCATAAATGTTAGAAACACCAAAATCTTATTGGACTTGAATGTTATTTAAAAATATAAGGTATGAGGGTCAACAATATAACCAAACCGCAAGATAAGTTTGTTTAGTCTAAAATTAATTTAAAACAATGAACTTGGTATACTATGATTTTTTTCAAATGGGATCTCTTGGTGTAAGTTTTATCATTTTTTTAAATGAATTTGGTATTTCTTTTTCAATGGTTTTAGGTCACACTCATCATGTCACTCTTGTTATTTTAAATGATTTTGGCACTGATTTTATATGCAAGGGCTCTAAGCCATCAATCATCATTTTGTCATTTTATGTATGCATAATGCATAATGCACTGACTATCATAAAATATCATTATAATAATAAAATATCATTATAATTCATCATTATAATAATAAAATATCATTATAGAAACATCATAATTGAAATCTAGATTAATCTATTCCTAATTAATATAATTCATTTGATTATAGTCTGAATCAAAATCTTAACTATCATATTCTATTTGGCTTGATGTGGTGCATCTCATTATATTATAATTCTTCTTGATTATTTTCAAATAATGGATTGTCCCTATGTGATCAACTTTAATGTATAAAATGCTCTTTTATGTAAGATATAGAACTCACCTAAGGTGGGTCATTCATTAGAGAGAGCATATATCATATAAAAAATGCTCTTTTTCAAATAATGGATTGTCCCTATGTGATCAACTCTAATGTATAAAATGCTCTTTTATGTAAGATATAGAACTCACCTAAGGTAGGTCATTCATTAGAGAGAGCATATATTATATAAAAAAATGCTCTTTTATGTAAGATATAGAACTCAACTAAGGTAGGTCATTCATTAGAGAGAGCATATTATATAAATCAGTCTTTGTTTCATCGTCTGTTCTAGATAGAAAAAGACATAAACATCAGTTTCATACATAGAGTGGTGCATGCCTGCACTTGAGATCCTGTGGAGCCTCTATCTGCCCTTTTATTTGGATCCTCCACAATATCATGCCATGTGTATCAAAAAACCACCTGGATGGTATAACTGTAAATTTTTAATTACACTTGGTACTATTCCAAATAAGGGTGTAGATAGAGGCTCCACAGGATGTCTACCGGACCAATCTTTTAAATATGGCACCCTCCACACAATATACAATTCTCATTTTACTCATCTTTGGTTGTCTAATAAACTTAATTGGTATGATCTTTTTTTAAGAGACTAAAAAATTTTAATTGATGAGTTAACCTGGTATTCTTTTCCTTAATGAGTAACCTCCAAAATACCAACAATTCTACATAAAACTAAAACATAAGAATTCCTACCCTTCTCTCTGTATTGGCTACTGGGTTATTTAAAACAGGGCGGCAAACAGGTCAAACTCGAACCGGATGTATGATGATCCAAATTCGAATCCGAGAAAATTTAAGGATATCCTAACCTAATCTGATTAAATTAATATCCGACGGATCCTTCATATCGATGAGTTGTTGAATCCCAACATATTTATGAAATCCATATTCGAATCCAATAATAAATCCAAAATCTTGTTAAAAGAATTTATTTTGTCATAAATCTATTAAATGATCACATCAATTCAAATGGGGTTTCTTAAATTACTTCGACATGTTTAAAAATAACAAACATTTATACATCTTAATCTGATTCGGATCTTAATTGATCGAATATGGGTCATGTCCGAATCCAAACCCCGTTATAGATGGATCTACTTTTTAGATCTGAATCTGATTAATTTTGGTGGGAATCGGTTATTTATATTTTATCCAACACATGGTCAACCCAAACTGGCTGCAATTACCAAACAGAAACAGACAATAACTGAAGAGAAAGGTTGTATTCATGATTCCACGTTTGGATCAAATCTTTTGTCTCACTGATCCGATATATTTTGAACATATCCAAAACCACCATCCAATGCTACTATTACACGTCTCCTTGAAACCATACAATGCTGCCATTGTACGTCTCTTTAAACCATTTAATGTCTATGGGACCCAGAAAGATATGATGGAAAATGGGTCCGGATCGGACTCAGATAGGATTCTATATATTGGATGAGCTTTCAAATGGCATCTCAAGGAAGTCAGATTGGGAAACCAAAACCACCATCCAATGCTACTATTACACGTCTCCTGGATATTAGTGTTTAATAAATACGTTTAAGAAGCAATTCCTAATTAAACACTTTATGAGAAGGTTATCATGTAAAGGTTATCATATAAATATGTTTGCCGTTAATTTTGGGAACTCATTCCACGGCTTTGAATGACTTGCATGGGTTAGAATGAGGTGAGAAGTTAAACGGGTATTTTGTTTCATTTGGGGAATGAGTTTTAAAAAATACACTACAAAGAGGAATTGGCCCAACACCTGTTTCTAGATTTTCACAATTAGTTTTGCAAAAGTGCAGTGGCATACTTGAAATATCTGTAAATTCTGAAGGATATATTTGAAAATTATTTTAAAAACTCTTTTATATTATCAGGTCAAATGTGTCATTTATGAAAACTTCTTTCAAGTTAAGTCAATGGCTACTAATAATATTTATAAGCTCTACCCGAATCAATCGTCCTTTACCAAACACTAAACCAAACATATATTGGCTTAGGTAGTTTCTTTTATTTAGACTATTATGTCTTCATATTATTCTATAATACTCGATCACTTTGCTACTTCACCTAAAAGTATTTCTTAAATATGCATTAACCAAAGTAGCATGGTGCACGTGAAGTACTTCATGTAAAGAGAGAGTGAAAACTTCTTTCAAATTAAAAAAATGTCCAAATTTAAAATGAATATGCATAATTTTGACTATTTTAATCCTATATTAATTATGCCTTAACAACTAACGATAAAGGTTTTTTGGGAAAATCGTGCATAGTTGTTGGCACGCTTCCCAAGGGATCTATTCTGATTATATATGGATATCATCTTTTGCATTTAAATCAGTTCTAATTGAAGTGTTTCATTAGAATCAATTCGAAATGAATCTTCTCCTCTTAGGAATCAATGTCAAATGATCCGGGGCGTTTAAACCTGCCAATCGGATCCAAAGTGATCCCTATTTGAATCTTTCAACCCAAACCCATTTACGAACCCATTTACGACCACATGGTTTAATGTGTAGGTCTTATTAACAGATAAAATCCTATTGGATATTCTACATAATTTTAGCTAGTTTAAAATAATCACCTAGCTTATTTTTTTTCTAATTTTTAGCACTAGCTATAGTAGTTATGATATTCCTTGATCCTTGCCTTGTTTGAATACATTATCATATAAATGGATACTCTGCTTTTACTATAAATAAGGCAAGCTCCCACAACATTTGTGTGGGTGAGATTTCTCATTCCATCAGTTTTCAGTTTTCTTCTAATCTAGAGGTCAGTCCAAAATTGCCAACTTTGTCAAAGAAATCAAAGCTGTCAAACTTTAATTTCAAAGACTTTATGAACTTATTTTACAATATTTGTATCACATGTCACATGCGATTTGATTGCATAAGAGAATATGCTAACGTATATATAGATAGAGATGTGATAGTGGTGTTCTTATAATTTATTTAAAAATTATTAAAATAGTCTTCAGTTACTAATCTCAATCAATATAAAAGAACAAGTTTGATTTCTCAACCTTAGTCATGATTTTTTCCAAATCAAATCGACTTTAGTTTTTAAAATAATGATTTTATTATTTTCAACCTTGTTTCCTATTTTTTTCCTAAATTGCATCGATCCGCATGTCTCAAATCATTTCAATCAATCAATCTATATATATACAACCCAAAATGCCCCTCACTTTTACTTTCATTTACTTTTACCTCCCAATTAGTTACTTACAAATATCTATCTTGATAACTACCCCACTGTTTTGTTTTGACTTCTACTGCCTCAAATGTCTTTCACTTTTATAATCCACTTTCCCTTTATTTTCCAAATTATATTTGCCTCCACTTATCTAAATTACTACCGATGAACTAATCAACTAGTTTCAAATGCATAATCAAATATTTTAAGAGATAAAAGACACTGAACTATTCTTTTGTCACGCATCACACATGCCTTTCTTCTACTATCATAAAGTAAAGGGCAAACATTAGGTCAACATTTTATTTTTTTCTTCAAATTCTTCTTAAGAAATTTTAATAACTTTGATGTCCCGTTGGCTATAATTACCTACCCTTTATGTATATCATATTCACTCTAAATGGTCAGTGTCATGTACTCTTGCATTTTGGACCCAGTAGTTTCTCTTTAAGAAAAAACTATAATAAAAAGTTTTTTTCCAAAAGATACAATCCAATGGAGGACTTATTACGGCCTAACCCCACAAGGTACTTGTTTAAAGAAACCGTTTTAGAATCATATAACAATTATTTTAAAAGGTCAAACTCATTGTTTACTTTGAATCGGATATCTATATTATTAGTAAAGCCAATCCTAAAGAATATTTCTCAGAGATTCTCTTTTATTCGCATAAATAGCCTTTCAAAATCTCTAAATGGCTCAACTATCTTAAAAAAAACTATCTCCTATCTTATCAATAACTATTCATATTTATACCTAAAAGCTACAACCCATTACTGAATATGTGCAATAATTCACATGCCTCTTCTAATAGAATTGTGAGTCTATTTAGGCATTGAATATGTTAGCTTATTTATTGGCTAAGCTATCGCAATTTCATAAACTTCAAATCAACTAACCATTTAAACCAATTTAATATAATTAAGATAACTTTGCATTTTAATATCTGAGGTTATGATTTTTTTTTTTGGTAATAATATCTGAGGTTATGATACTTCACATTTTGGTGGAAGTCAATCATAAGTGGCGCTGGGCCCACTTTATGAGATTTGACCACGTAGATTCCTGATTTGATTAAAAGCCTTAACTAAAATTAAATCGTTGGTCTATTAGTATATCACTCTACTAAGGTACGTACCATATAATTTGAAGGGTGGCTTAGTTCAACTTAGAACACTTAAATAACAAGTCTATCATTTTCATGTAAAGAAGTCTTTATAACAAGTTTCAATTATATCCTTCAGATTTTTTAAATATTACAACTTTGTCATCACACTTTTGTAAAATACGTTTTTAAAAATCGAAAAACGGATCTAGAAGTGATTCCTCTTCTTAGTGCATTTTTTAAAATTCTTTTTTTTTTTTTGTTTGTATTTGTATGTTTATGCTAATTGAACAAAACACGTTGAATACAAAAAGAGGTTTGAAATCGTCTGCCACAAGGATGCTACACGTGACAACATCCCAAGAATGTTGCAGGGTCTGCTGCAGAATCCCTGCAGCGCAAACCATTTCATCCCACAAAAAGAACATGACAAAACAATTAATCTTCCTATAGTTTCTTTTGTTAATGAAACGTGGAAAAATCATTTGTGCCTTCGACCCACAAAAAGAACGTTACAAAACAATTAATCCTCCTATAGTTTCTTTTGGTAATGAAACGTGGAAAAATCATTTGTACTTTCTGTTGAACAAATTTGTGAAAAGATGTATGGCTTTTGTAGATTCTTATAAAGTCTATATCAACTGAGTTTTCATTAATTTTTTTTCTTTCTTTCTTTCATTTTTCAATCAATTGGATTCTTGTTGGTTAAGATAATAAGAAAAGATTGGAAATATGCTTAATCCTCACTCTTTGCTGATCTACTGAATATTATATAATTTATTAATGAGGATAGCACATTTAAGAAAAAAATGTTTCCTGACTTTTATTTTCTCAATTTTCAAAAAATAAACATATAATTCCAATTTAAAAAAGTTTAAAACATTTATGTTAAGAAAAGACAATGGTCCACATCTCCATTATTTCTAAATTCTTTAAAAAAATGCTAAATTAAGAAGAATTTTCTTTAAAAAAGGTAAAAATATAAAATAAAACGTAGTTGGGTAGGGTTCAACCAATTTATTTGCGGGTTAGGTTTGGTTCCATGATTTTTTAACCGGTTGGTAAACGGGTTGAACCCGGTCCAATTCATTTAAGGCTCAACCCATTAACAACCCGCCCAAACTAAACCCATGATTCTCAAGTCGATTTTCAAATCGATTGGTCCAGTAGACCCAATCCATGTAGTTAAAATGTTAACCCCTGAAGCTATCAAGTCTGGTTTGAGAATTTCTACTGTTAGATGGTTCGGACCACGGCTGAGAAGGTTGCAATTTTTGGTGCAGAGGGTGAAGGTCTTATCACCATCCCTTTGATGACAATTGTGGTTGTTGTGGATAGCCGCTATTTTAGCCTTCACCGGCACGCGGCATTCCTCTTTTTTTTTTTTCCATACTCAGGGTATCAGTAAAATTAGGTCGGAGTGATACTCTATTAAAATTAGAGTAAATTACACTTACCTCCCTTGAGGTATGCTATAATTAGACTTACCTCTCTTGAGGTTTCTGAAATAACACTTTCCCCCTTTATGATTTGTGTATGGGTCAAAATAACACTCTTTCATTGAAGTTTCCGTCAAAACAGTAGTGATAGTTAGTAAAATAATTTAAACTGGAAAAGATTACCCCTTCATAAAGATGGGAACAAAAATTTTAATGGCCTAAGGCATAACTATCATTTAACTTAAATGGGGGTAATTTTGTCTGGTTCAAATTATTTTATTAACTATCACTACTGTTTTGACGGAAACTTCAATGAAAGAGTATTATTTTGACCAATACACAAATCTCAAAGGAGGAAAGTGTTATTTCAGAAACCTCGAGGGAGGTAAGTGTAATTTACCCTTAAAATTATTAATTAAAAAGAAGATACTTTTAAATAATTAAATTTTGGTCATATTTCAAAAAACATGTTTAATTTTTTACTTTTCCGTTTTTTTTGAATACTTTTATGTGAGAAAGGTATTTTTTACTTTTAAAAAATAAAATAGTTTTCTTGAGATCATTTTTATTTATATATATTTATGAAATATGACCAAATTTTAATTATGTAAAAATATCCTCTTTTTACTTAATTATATTAACGGAGACTACGGAGTGTCGCTCAGCTCAGGAGAAAAAAAAAAAAGAAAAGAAAAAGCGCGAACAACTAAAAAGCAGAAGAGTCGTTTTGTGCGGTCGACCACGTTGGGACCTCATCCCGAATCAACCCCAGACCATCAGAGAGTGACACCTCAACCCCAAAGCATGCGAAATTGCCATGTCAAATGCCACCCATCCCCGCTTAATACAATAGACTCAGCGCACGGGCTCCTGCCATTGCGTGGCTGGGGAGGGTCTAATTTATGCAGCGTTAACCCCACAATCGCAGAGTCGGTTTCTTGTAACTCGAACATTACCGCAACGACAAGATCGATCCTTTTCAGTTTTCACACGTTACATTAAATATTATGTACGAATTTGTCGCTAATTCATCATCAGCCACCTTGTGGGATGAGACTTGAGGACTCCTTTATGAGGATGGTCCATGTGGAGGCTTATGTACCGCTTTCCTCTCCTACACGCAATTGCAGCCCCGCGAAGGCTGACGAGACGACCCCATAGACGCCAACTCTGTCAAGTCTATGCGCCATCGCGGACCCCTTTTTTCGTCATGATGAAGTTCGATGCACCAAGACGGCAAGACCACATGGAACATGCAGAAGTTGCGATGCGCATCACCAGTGGGTCCCAGAACCAGTTCTGACGTCATCCAACACAAACGTATATTGTAAAATATTTCATGTGGGCCCACTTAAAAAGGTCAAAAAAAACTAACCGTGAGATATATTACACATAACATCTCATCCAAAAGCAATAGATTTTTTTTTTTTGTTTTTTGGTAAAACCTAAAAAAAAAAAATTTTTTTTTTTGATGTTAAGTGATGATTAACTTAAGTGAAGTTAATCATGATTTGATTGCAAGATAAATTGATGTGGGACCCACTAAAATGAATATTCTTGTGAGTCAGACATCATTACGTTTTGCTGTAATTACTGTAAATACTATAAAGCAAATTTACATTGCAGATAATCATTAATCCTGAGATTCTTCTATTCGCTTTTGTGGGAAGAAATCATTGTATCTTTAATAAGTTTTGAAATGTTCCACGTCACACCAGCGCCACCGCATAGTCTTCTTTTCCAGAGAGAAAGGAAGAGAGAGATTTCAAAACCCATTTTGTTTGATTTTAATTTCAGGCACTATAAATTGATTTAATTAATAATAGCAAATAAAAAATTAGTTTAGATTTTTTTTCTTTTTATTTTAGGTCAACTTGTGACCTGGAGTTTATTTATCTATACAATACAATGAAGTGGGGAGATTCCATTTGTAGATATGTTTATTTAAAAGTTTAAATTTAAAAAACTTCATTATGACTTTAACTACCTACTATGTTTATGCCTATTTTTCATAATGCCCTTAAAAAATTTAAAAGACTATTATACCCCTGCATTACTCAACTAATTTCTACGTACGTACAATAAGTTAGTAAAAATCTTAATGCCCGTTAATTAAGGGAAGGCATAGTTTTTTTCAATTTGAGATCCTGTGGGACCTTTATCTACAACCTTATGTGAAACTTGTATTGGAATCATGCCAAATGTATTGTGAATGGCATATTTGTGAATTTTTAAATAATCCTGTGAAAAACTGCAAATAAGATTATAGATAAAGATTCTACAAGATGTGAACCGGTTTTTTTCACGTTAATATCCATAGGTTTTTACTATCAAATGAACCACTAGTCCCTTAAAAATCCAACTAAACCAATGGACTAGCAAAACTTTCATAAACTTTGTCCATGATCCATCATTTTTCAAAAAGTCAATGGTTAAATTCATTTAAAATTACCAAACCATCAACCTAACCAATTTTAGATCAATGCGCTTCTATATTTTTTTTTGGTTGGTTTTAACATTTACCTCCTTTTTAAATAGTAACAATCTGTTGCTATATAGGTATGCTATATTTTATTAGTTTTAGATCAATTTTCCCTTAGGTAAATGACCCTTTAGCCTTATTAATAGCATTTTAAATTTCCTACTTTGACCTTTTTATGAGTTAAATTATTGTCCCTCTCTCACTCTTGTTCCCTTCTTAAAGTAAGGTTTTTACAAGTTTTTTTTTAATGTAAAAGTAACATTTATTTAGAAATTAATTTTATGAAAGCAAAGTAATTAGTGACATTTTTAACAAATTTGGTTAAATCCTTAAGCTGGCATTTGATAGCATATGGTGTTAAATGTTATAAACATCAAAGTCTACAGGAAGGTGAGTGTTATTTTAAAAACCTTATTGGAGGTATATGCAATCTTTTCAAACTATAAAAATGGAGGTTTGTGTAATTTCACTATAAAGTAAATTTTTTTATTTGCTAGTTTTAAATAGATTAAATATAATTCAAATGCAACAAACATTATGAGATGAACCATCTTATATATCTATCTGGTTATGCTAAAATACAAGAAAGTTGATATGATAATTAAGTATAATAAAGCATTATAATATTTATGTATGTGTACAAGGAAGAAAAGTTTTGTAAAACGTCACATCTATTGTTACTATTATAAATAAAATGAAATCTGGTCATTATTGTGACATTTGATTTCTCTTATGCCCTCTCAAAGTTTAATAAATTTTAATGCCCTTAACTACCCACTATCCAAATTTCTTTACAATGCCACTAAAAATTTAAAAGACTATTATATCCCTAAAATAATTATACAAAATTAAATTTTTGTATACATGCGGTATGGAGGTGCACCCACTAGTCTAACATAAATTAAAGAAATCTTGAATGAGAAGTATTAAATACACCTTAAGTTCTAGGGTTTCCCCATTAAATTATGTTCTTAATGATGTACATATCATGAAATGTGCTTAGAGTTTTGTACATGAAATAATTAATGATGTTGAGTTTCACTAATCACATGTTCTTACTCTTTAATTAAACATTTTTCATTAACATGTTCTATACTTAAAAATTTATCCATACGTGTATGCGTATCTAATGTACTTGGGTTTAGAAACCACCCCTTTTTCTTTCATCTTGTTTGGCAGCAGATCTGAGTGGACGATGTACTATTAAAATTTCACGAGATTAAAAAATTTTAAATACATGTATATATGCGCATACATCTAAATACAATTCTAATTAAATATGTATCCGTACACGTATGCATGTGTGTGTATATAGTCAAACTTTGGAAAAGTAGAATATATAATAAGATATTACGAGATGGATGCAAATGGGCTCAATAATTAAATCCAAACAATCAAAATGATAACATTGTTTAGAGAACAACATTACAGAGCAAGATTCTCTCTTAAATGTCTTTGCATCCGACTGAGTCGCTCAACCCTTTTGTCATAAGGATTACCAAAAAAAAAAAACCCTTTCGTCGTAAAATGTGACTTGAGTAATATTATTGGTTTTGCATTAGAACAATTACAAGTTCTATAAGCATTTTAAGATTAACACATTGGACTCTTTTACAGCAACGGCAACCTCGTATAGCTTTGTCTCCCCAGGTATGCTCGATGTGTATGAAGGAAGCCGAGTCTGTGGATCATCTCCTACTTAAATGCTCTGTTGCTGATCATATATGGAGACATATGCTCAATTTAGGAAATGTAAGTTGGGCATTACCTTACACTGTACGTGAGTTAGCTTTCCAGTGGAGATTCATGGGATTTGGTAGACTAGGGAGAAAGCTTTACAGAGGAGCGTTCTTCACTACTTTATGGACACTATGATGGATGCGAAATAGGAGCATTTTTTAAGGGGAGATGATGCCAAGATCTTATGTAGTAAACCAAGTGATTTCATTAACATCTTTTTGAGTATCAGGGCAGAAGGATTTCGACTCATATTCATCTATGGATATCATCAGGAATTTTATGACTTTAATCTATATGTAATGTGGGGTGGTCTGGTGGTATATCTTTTTGGTGGGGCTTTTTGATGTAGCTCGTTATATGTTAATAACCCTTGGTGCATATTTTTATGTGTTTATATCTTTTATGTGTTTATGTGTTTAATCTAATGAAAGCTTCATTACTCATAAAAAAAAAAAATTCTATAAGCATTTTACTATAAGTATTCTTTTTTTTTTTCAAGATGGGTAATAATTCATGTGGGGTCCATAACCTCATCAACATGAATGGATCTTATGGCCTTTCCAATTTACATACCTTACCATCAAATCTAATCTGATATGATGGACCCACTTATTTTTAAAACAATTGAATTACTTTACAGAGAGTCCTTTCATTTCATTTAATTGATTTTGAGTGGTCATGTCATCTAATCAACGCAAGTACATACATTGGGAAGGTGAAATTATTGTTCGTATTTGGTTGCACATGGGGAATGAAAAAATACAAAAAAAAAATTTTATTACCAAAAAAAAAAATGAAAAATACAAAAGGAGACATGAAATGTGCCAAAAACAAAATGAGACATGAAATATGCCAAAAGAAAAAGTAGAGTTATTCCCTTTTGTTCTGCTTGACATTTTATATCAAAACATCCTCCAATTTTTTTCAATTTACTTCAATACCAATGTTTGTTAGTGTCAAATGTATAAGTATAATATATATATATAACTATATAACTGTCCGCATAACATTTTATTCCAAAAAGGCCCTTCTTTGTTTCTAATTCTTTTGCTATGCACATAGAGCTTGCATTCCCCTAATAATAATGATACTAACCACATTTATTTTTCCCTTTTTTCACCATCTTTCAACCACATAATGAGTTTGACCTAGATATAAGGAGAATCAAAGGCAAACACTAGAAACCCTAATTAAATTTGTTTTAATGCTTATAATTTAATTAGATAAATAGCTATAATTTTCTTTTTCTGTGTTCAAGTTTGCAAGAATAATAAGTTTCTATTTCTAATCAAATGAGCCTATGTCAAGAGTTGGAGACTTCAAGCTATAACCGAGATAAAATCGTTTGCCGCAGGAATTCTGCAATCGACCCTACAGCATTTGTGAGATGCTGTCACATGTAGCATCCCATGATTGCTGTTTTGTTTATATTTATAAATGTAAAACGTCATTTCAACTAACATTCCACATTGAAAAATGTGAAACCTACAACAACCATAGGATGCTACAGGTGGCAAGGTCTGCCATAGAATCGTTACGGTAGACGATTTCAATCAATTGGAATGAGTCAAATTTTTTTGGGCATCTCGTATTTGAAACATTATCAATTCTTAGACTAATTTGGTGAGAAAATTTCATTATTTTTCTCAAGAGCACATTATGTGGGACCACTATATTATGTGTATGTCTCACAACTGAACACGACAGCACATATTATCATTGGCACAGATAAGGAATGAATGATTTGCATTAGATGAAGCAAGAGGGACAAGATAAGGTGAAGTTTTTATCTGGAATAAAAATAATAATAATAATAACAAATAAGGTGAGGATGGCCTGTGAATCATCACTAGATATGATCGTTAGAGCATTTTACCGGCGTGGCTTTCGCACCGTTTGATCATGATCTAATAGTTGGAATTTATTGACTAACAAGATGGAGAATGATCTACGGTCCGTGATGGTGGAGCTTGGGTTCCTAGTTCAAAGTAAACGTACCCAAGTGATCAAAGACCGTTGAATACGTAGACTTGTGCCTGATCCTTATTATGAATGCAGTAGGTCACATGCGTTGGATCATCTCATAATTTTGGTTGTTAGCATGTTGTTATTATCCCCAACCACGTATGAGTAACGAACTAATATCTACCGTACAGCTGTCCCACGGGGGGAGACCAAAACTTTCTTAAATTTGCTCGTACTGGTCCCTAACCTGCATTAACTTTTTATAATGTGGTCCCTCACACTATATCATAGCCCTATAAGCAATCGTGCGTGCTTTTTGTTCGTTCTTGTCAGACAAGTGGACATATCGTACGGCTCTCATTGAAGTGCCTCCCACGTGCCCGTGATGCTTTTTAAAAGAATCCAGATTTAGTCACCTGATTGTTGGTAATTAGAAAATAGTGATGCTTTTTTTAACATAATTGAGAATGAGTGCCAAGATTGTTACTTCCAAAAATACCCTTAAAAAGGATTCTTAACCTCGATAACATACAGATTGTTTACAAGTCTTTCGACCGTAGTTTGGAAAAGAAAAAAGAAATCCTTTGTGAATTCCTTTGTGAACAGTAAAATGATACTCATTTTATGCTTTCCAATTACAAAAAAATTAAGTTACTATTCATTGGAATTAAGAGTAAAAATTTTTTTAACCCCGGATACATGAACCAACACAAGGCTCATGTATTGTTTAAGTTAGAAAGCACCTATAGGAGGTTTTAATGTTAGACTTGACTGTCCAAAATTTACATAGACAAGGATCTAAGGTTATATAACAACAAACTAGAAATTTGAAATAAATAGAAAGAAGACATACCTTGAACCATGATCTCCTTTGCTTATATGCTAGATGGTATTTGGCCTTGAATCTTCTCTTCCCTCCTCACCTCTATGCTTGCCTCAGTGATGGATGTCACAAGCACACAAAGTATCGTGTTTGCATGAGTGGGAAGAGGGACCAAGAGCCCTTTATATAGCTTTAGAGGTTCTTCCCATCATGGAGCCTTAATAAATAATGATACTCTTCACCTTCCTCCATTTAATATAGGTTAAGTGTATTTGTGATGATAATAATGCTTTATTAAATGTGAATACATGACTCTTACAATTCCATCATGTCCTGTAGAATTCCTTAAACGTAAATGTGATTATTTAATAGGTTAATGAACCTTATTCATTGGAAGATGAACCATTTTATAACCACTTTCTAGAATTCATAAAGCAATTTAATGTGGTGCATGAACCACCTTTGGGATTCTAAAGCATGATCGCCTTTTATTCTTTCTAATTTAATATGATCAATAGTATTATAACCTTAGCTTAATGTGGTCATTAAGGCCACATAGGTTAACATTTGAATCAAGGTAAGTCTGGTTTACAAAACGTCCTCAGTTAGAACAAGTTTGGTATGGGATAAATGTTAACATGGCAGGTTAGAACTCACTCCCAAATTGCAACAAACAAGCCCAAGAATGTAGGAATGATTTCCCAAAATAAATGCCAAAGCAAACGATAACTAAATGAATGTAATGTAGATTTGGAAACATTTTAAAAGAAAAACTGGATAGAGCTTACTGTAGCATTGATTGGATCCTGAAATTCCCTAATACCCTCCTTACTCAAGAACCTATTCTTGGTTTTGATCACAATCCTACTTTGATTAGAACTAACCCTTCTAAACTGAACAAACAAAAACCTTTTAGGTTCGAATTTTTTTGGATGAAGGAATCAGAGTGTGAAAAGATTATTCAAAATGAATGGAACTCCCAGATATACCATCCTTACTCTTTGAATGATAAACTTGAAATGCTTGGATCTAAGCTGAAACAATGGAATAAAGACTTCATAGGAAATCTGCACTTCAAAGCTTCCAGTTTATTCACTGAACTTAAACTCATTCAATCCCAGCTTGAAATTAGACAGGACCAGAGATTAGTTCTTATAGAGAGATCTATCAAGAAAGAGTACTTCCATGTTTTAAATTAGCAAGAAATCCTTTGGGCTCAAAAATCTAGAATAAATTGGCTAAGAAAAGGGGATCTGAATACAAAATTCTTCCATGTTTCTACTCTAAATCGTAGACAAAGAAACAAAATCTCCAATGTAAAAGATGCTAACAATGAAACTTTCACTGATCAGGATGATATTGAAAAATGTTTTGTTGACCACTTCACTAACATGTTTCATGAGTGCCCCTCTCCTAGTACTTCTCAGGATCATCTCCAATGGAGGACAAGGATTAGTGATGATGATAACACAAGCCTGCTCCTGCAAGTTACAAATGAGGAAATTCACAACACTATGAAATCCATGGGTGCTAGAAAATGTCCTGGCCTTGATGGGTATCAGGGTCTTTTTTACCAAAGATACTGGGGTATTATTGGTCCAAAGGTCTACTGCATTGTTAAAGATTTCTTTAGGTTTGGGGTTTTAGAAAATGGTATTAACCACACCTTTATTGCCCTTGTCCCTAAAGTTGACCACCCTATCAGACCTAGTGACTTCCGTCCTATTAGCTTGTGTAACTTTAGTTACATGATTATCTTTAGGATCATTGTCAATAGGATGAGACCCCTAATGAACAAAATTATATCCCCAAACCAAAGTGCTTTCCTGGCTAAGAGATCAATCCATGACAATATTATTTAGCCCAGGAAGTGATGCACTACATCAGGGGTAGGAAGAAGGGTAATTCTGGGGGGTTTGCTCTTAAAGTTGACCTATCTAAAGCCTATGATAGACTTAGGTGGACCTGATCCGAAAAGCCTTACTTGCAGCAGGTTTTGGGCAGCAATGGACCTACCTTGTCATGAAATGTGTTACCTCTGTAACTTACTCGATTCTGGTTAATGGTACTCCTACTGGCAACATCACCCCTAGTTTATCCTGACTCAGCAAATCCTGTCTAACCTCTTGCATGAAGCAGAACACAACAATCTCATAAAAGGGATCAGAATAAGCAGATTGAGTCCTCAACTCAGCCATTTGATGTTCGCTGATGACCTATTAATTTTTGGTAAGGTTTCCCCAAGTTAAGTTATCCATTTACTCCAAACTCTTCATCATTTCTGTGCTTTATCTAGTCATGAAGTCAATCTAAACAAGACTGAATTGTTAGTCAGTCCATGTGTTAAAGGTAGAGCTAGGGGGAACCTCAGTAGGATTTTTGCCATCAAGGCCACTTCAAAATTCAAAAAGTACTTGGGTATCCCCCTTGCTGATGGTAGGATAAATAATGCTTTATTTTCTAATATTAATGATAGGATTAGTAAGAGAATGGCTTCTTGGAAGTCCAACTTGCTCACTCAAGCTGGCAAGGTCACTCTTATTAATTCTGTTGTTATGGGCATGCCTATTCATCTTATGTCTTGCATGATTCTCCCTTGTAAAACTACTAATTTCATTGAAAAACAGTCCAGAACTTTTCTCTGGGCTAAACCTCACAAAGACAGGACTCTCCATACTATCAGGTGGGAAAAGATTTGTCTCCCCGGGTCTTCGGGTGGCCTTAATGTGAAAAATCTGAGAGAATTTAATTTGGCCATATTGGCTAAGAAGGGATGGGACCTCATGAGTCACAATGAAAATTTTTGGACCTCCTTCTTTAAGACCAAGTATCTTAAGGAAAGAAGTTTCTTGGATGTTGATCCCAAACCATCTGATTCTCAAATTTGGAAACATCTCATGAAGACTAAAGCTCTCATTGATAAAGGTATGGGATGGAACCTAGCAAATGGTGAATCCATCAATATTCTTGATACTAGATGGATTCCCGGAGATAGCAACCAAACAAGGCTCCCTGATCTCAGACAGATGGATCACATTACCACAGTGGCTGATCTCATCCAGCCTCATACCAATCAATGGCATTTCGACACTCCTTCAAGATTGTGGAACCAAGACATTGTCAATGTCATCAGAACTGTCCACATTAGTCGGTGCAAAATCAAAGATACCCCAATCTGGAAACCTGGTAAGAATGGGTCCTTTACTGTATCTTCTGCATATAATTTATTAACTAACAGTGAAAATCAAGTGTCTAACAGGTACTGGAAAGAGATTTGGTTGCTTAATTGCCCTCAAAAAATCAGATTTTTTGTTTGGAAGATGATGCAAGATGGTCTCACGACTAGTGACCTCCTCCAAAGAAGACTAAATGCTCAGATCCATGACTGCGTTCTATGTAACAATGAGCCAGAATCGGCTATCCATCTGTTTTCCAGCTGTTCGTTTACTCGTGCAATTTGGTTTGCTGGTGTTGGTGGCCACCTTGACTGCCATGGAGTTCAAATAACTGTAAGGATTGGTGGTTTCAACTAATACAGCAATGTGGGAGTGATAGGCAAACAATCTCAGCTTGGGCAAACCTAAATTGGACGGTTTGGAAGGCTCGCAATCAGGTAATTTTTGAAGGTGGAACCCCAAATCCGCAACTGAGTATTTCCCATTTCTTGTGTCTACAGGCTGAATCGGCTCAACTTCAGCTACAAAAAGCAAAGCCCAGGACCTTTGAAGAGGTGGCAATGAGATGGTACCTCCCCAAAGCAAGCAACACCAAAATTAATGTTGACGGAGCAGCAAGAAGAAACCCGGGAAGAGCATCCTGTGGTGTTATTGCAAGAGGGCCACAAGGTGAATTCATAGCAGCAACGGCCCTCTCTTTGGGCAATTCGTCAGCTCTAGTGGCAGAAGCACATGGCCTACTTGAAGGGATCATCATGGCCCAGGCCTTGAACATCAGAAGGGTTGAATTCGAGTGCGACTCAGCGACCATTGTCAACATCATGAACAAAGAAAATGGGGATATTCCATGGTTGGTGGAGAACATAATTGAAAATGCAAAACAAAGGTTCCATCAGTTTGAATCATTTTCTGTTAAGCATATATTCAGGGAAGCAAATTTTGCTGCAGATCTGCTTGCAAATTTTGCTTTGGACGACTACTCATGTATGTGGCTACAGCATCCCCCCAACTTTCTCTCTGCTATTCTTCAATTTGACTACATTGAGGGAACCCATGTTAGAAACTGTAGAGGTTGTATTTAGAAACTTTGTAACTGGGATTACCAAAAAAAAAAAAAAAGATTTGGAAACATTTATGGGGAGATTATGAAAAATTCACTTTTGGTCTTTATTTATAAAAATAGTCCATCAAAAAACTTATTACAAAAAAGGTCACTATTCAAAAATAATTAAAATATTATAGAATTACTTTACGGAAACAATTTATTATACGAGAACTTACTTGGTACATAAGCACATTTTACATAGGATACAAGCTTTCCAACGTAAGATACGAGCACATCATACCTGGGACACAAACACGTATATATATACGTGGATAGTGGATACAAGTGTTTTTCAGCTACAATAAATTGACACAATTTTTTAATTTTTTTTTGGCGAAGTGACCCTGCTGATCAATTAAGCTTGAAAAGTGACTTTTTCTGCAAAATGAGATTTATGATGAATTGTTTTTATAAATACAAGTTAAAAATGACCTTTTTCATAATTTTCCCAACATTTAATGAAGTAGTCGGGAATGCGTTTGTGGAGGACCATTTAGTTTCCACCCAAAAAAAAGAGAGGACCATTTAGTTGAAACAGCTCAATGCCCATAGATGGTTACATCTTTATTTGTACGGATTTGAATAGGAAGAGGTAGATTTGCTATGGTTCTAAACAATTGAGACTTCCTTACAACACTACTCGTAGTTGTAGTTGCATGAATAGGATTCCACCAAACATTTACAACTTGAATTCAAGCTTGATACCTAACAATTTTATGTATGCAAGCATTATTTTATCAGAAATAGTTACAAATAGGAACTAGGAAGCCATTTTTAGTATCCAAGGTTTATTTTGTAGGAATGCTTCCTCCTAAAAGATTTTAGGGGGAGTTCAACCTTTTTAGCTCTTCTAGGTTATCATTATGATCTTCCTAGATGTTTTTAACCATCTGATATCCATCTATAGCATTTACCAAAGAATAAAAAAAAAGTCTAAACTCACAACAATATTTATGATTAACTTGCCTAAGCATCCAACAGTGCATTTCTTTGCCTCATTGACGATATTGATGATATTATAGTACCAAAATGATCATCAACAATATTAATTTAGCTCTAGAATCAAAGATTTCAAAGAAATGGATTGGACCCTTTCTCTTTAATAGAGAAGAAAATTAAGGTTTTCTATATAAATATCATGTCATATTAAGATTCTAACTTAATTGTCTCTAGCAATAAACATGGCCTCATTTAATTTTATGAATAATAATATCCTTCACTCTAGTTGACTTCAAGAATTATTGGTATTATTCTTCTAATGACCATGTAAAGGGTAGCACACACGTGTACTATATTAGGCTCCTATCAAGCATGTTCCTTCATTCTATGAAACCATTTAGGCCAAATACTATACTAATCAGTTATCTATGAATGATTTAACAAGTTGATAATCCTTGGATGGCCAATAAGTTCTACATTATCTTCTACTAATTGATGATTAAAATGTCTCAAACAACCTAATTTACTTTATGGTAGGTGGCAATCATGTAGGGCTATCAATGAGTCGGATAAAGATCCGAAGTTGACATGATTATCCGAATATGAATCTTAATTTAAATCGGATTATCCAAATCAGATTATATTTGGATTTGAATATGAAATCATACATATTTGACCCAATAATGATCTGACCATTTATTTTGTATATATGTTAAATTTTTTAGGGCCTTTTAAGTCTTTTTATATATTAGTATTAATATAGAAGGAAAGAAGGTTCCATATAGTATTTATTGATTTAAGGCCATAATATAAGATAGATTTGAATTAACACATCCTTATTTGATCCACTAACTTGAGGTTTATAATATCTTAATTTTTTTATATATTATGTTATTGGATTCCGATATCATATTATCTTGGATTTGAATTCGGAATCATATGTAAAAGATCCCTCAGATAATTGGTCAAATTCGGATATAGATATTTGTTATCAGATCCATACTGAATTCAACCTGTTTACAGCCCTAGGTAGCATGCATAAGTCCTAAGGATACAACTTGATTCAGGTAAAACCAAGAACCAACTGATCCAAACCAACTTTGATTTCAAAGCCTATGGTTCAATTTTGGTTCTAAAATATGTAAACCAATTAATTTTGGTTTAGTTGTGGATTGATGAGATGGTTAAATCTTACCGAAACCCGACTTAAAAATATGCTTCACATAACCTAACCAAACCAAACCAGATAGAACTTGCATATACATTAGAGCGATTGGTTCGATTCGGTTTTGGGTCAATACTCACAAACCTTACCACTGATACTGAATATCAATCTCATGTGTTTAATGTCTTTCAATATCCTTTTATCGTCACCATCACTGCCATCACAAACGTGAATTACTTTAAGCATTGTTTGCCGGTTATAGGGAAGAATTTCACAGCAAAACGCAGGGCATTTTTGTCCATTAGCATCATCAAGGACAGAAAACGAAAGTGTACAGTCAATACTAAATACTAGACAAAAAGAAAAAGCAAGTTAAAAATTTGTTTATAACAAAATAAGATATTTGAATCGAGAATTTTAACCAGCCGTCTTTGTTTTTTACGGAGGGTCTCCTCGAAGTCATACAGCGCGTCTGCTGGAAATAACAGAATTTCAGACTTCAACGTCTCTTTCTTTCTCTCTCTCTCTCTTTTTTGGTAGGCTTCTTTCTCTCTCTCTCGGGGTAGAGATTTTATATCTTTTATTAATGTTGTAAAGCACGTTTGAGAAGGCTCTGCTTCTAATCAGAGAGAAGTAGCTCAGATGGATAGAAAGAGGTTCAAACCACGTCGATCTCTGATGCAATTCGCAGGCTTTTACTCGGACCTATAGTTTGCAGTTTTGTTTGATGACGGAATGATGATGAGTAAGAGGGCTCGAAGCTGCAGAAAGAGTCGTTCACCGACTTCGCAGGATTGAAGGCGCAGGTTTTCTGTAACTGGGTCTATGGGATCTTAATGGATTTATTCGTCTGTGGCTGAGATCGACCAATTTGAGCTGACCCCACTTGGGGAATCATGGCGACGGTGTCTTAAATATCTGGAAAATAAATAAATAGCCAAAAGAAAGTTATGTTTCATTGTCTAATTGGTGTTTTTGAGTTGTTCTGGTTTTATGAGGTTTTGGGGTTTTCAGGATTTTAGCATTAAAGCTCATGGTGGCATCCACTAGAAGCTTTAATCCAACATCCTTCTTGAGATTCCTAGGTGGGTTTGAGCAATTATTGGCAGAAGAATCATTCGGCGAACTGGGTTCCGGTTATGTAAATTAATTTCAATCAAATCTGTGGATATCAATTTTTTTTTTTTTTGTGTCTTTAATCTTCCCAGGTTTGTATAGAATACGCGTTCGTTATGCGTGATAGAGCAGAAAGTTTGAGTTATTTATAGCTCTAATCGAAGTGGAGTTGATGTGTAAGATTCCTGGAGATTGAAAGCGGGTGAAATCAGAGAAGGTATTGAATTCGAACTGGGTTTTGCTTCAATGGCTTCAACCGAGCCGATTGATGAAGACACTGAGAACAGAGGAAGTATGTGGGTATTGGATCAGAAGCTTGATCAGCCGATGGACGAGGAGGCTGGAAGGCTTAAAAACATGTACAGAGAAAAAGTACGACCAGCTTTTCACTGATCTAACGCCCCTGTCTGTTTTAGACTTTCTTCCCCTTTCGTCTGTACTTTTATTGCCTTTTGGACTTTCTTATCGAGCTAATAGAGTTTCTTCCAGTGCTTTCTCTGATTAAAAAAAAATTATTGTTATACTGAAAGGTCCTGTTTTGAGGTCAGATTTGTTTATCCAAGTCCATAGTTCTAGAGTACTTCTATTGCCCATGAATCTAATATTTGATCCATTTTTATTTTTTAAGATGAACAGTTCTGAATGGAAGAAATATAGGAGTTTATGGCTTGGTTTCTTAGGTGTCTATATATAAAATTTCTGAGGCTAGTTTATAGGCCTTGAATTGTCTGTGAATCTATTATTTGATCTATTCCATGTCTTAATATGATTTGTGCTAAATGAAAGAGATACAGGAGTTTATAGTCAATTTCAAATGGTTTATGTAAATTTGCCAGGGCTATATTTTTTGTAGCATCATAATTGCCAGTTGAAGCTTGTTTTAGAGGCTGATTCAGTTTTGTTTCCTTTACAGAAATTCTCAGCATTATTAGTTCTGCGACTTGCATTCCAGAGCCTTGGAGTGGTATTTGGAGACTTGGGAACTTCCCCTTTATATGTTTTCTACAATACATTTCCTAAAGGATACGATGATCCTGAGGATGTGATTGGTGCTCTTTCATTGATTATATACTCCCTTACGCTTATTCCCTTGCTCAAGTATGTCTTTGTGGTTTTGAGGGCCAATGACAATGGTCAAGGTAAGCTGATCTCAAAATGACGATATTGCTATATCATGATTATGAAGATAAAAAGGTTATTTGTGTATGTCTTCACATGATATCTACATATTAGTTCTTATGCAATGCTAATTGATTATAAAAGCATGAAGCACCTTTTTAGAGCAGGGAGAGGCAGAGATCATGGAATAAGAATAAATCCCGAACCATTGATGTTGAGTATTTTTGCATTTCTACATGAACATAGACATGTAAGATATTCATACAACGTATTCTCCAAATACTTGAGGTTAGAAACATGAGTCCTTTTTCCACTGTATTAACCTATTGAGAGCCACCACTTTTTTGGTAGTGGTCAATCTCAAGATATAGAAAGTGAAAAATTAAAATGCGGAACCAACTAATCTCCAACCCTTTGTGTTCATCGAAATCAAAAGACATCTTAGGGTTTTCTTCTGGCCAAGATTTAATATCGGTGCAGAGAGATGAAAAGCCATTGTTAACATGGTTGGTGTGGAATTTTATACCAATTGAGCTGCAGACCTGAGCCACTAGGCTTCTGTCATCAAATATTTTGAGAATGGATTTATCTATAGTCTTAATTATTTTTCCTTTAATCAAATGTATTGGTTTAAGTTGTTTCTTGTTAACATCCATCCTAGATGTGGAAAGCAAAGAGAGAATTGCAGACACTTCTTCACCACTATTCAATATTCATTTGAGGTCAATACATGGTGTAGCTGTTTTCGGCTTTTGATCAATGTTTAATTAGGGATTTAGAATATTAGGTAATCAACCAGAAAATGTTTGTTTCAGAATTTTTCGGGGATGTTTTAAAGAATATAAGGGTAAATGTATGCGCTCAAAGAATAAATAGATAAGCAAAAGTTATTGTGTAAGGCTCAAGAGCGAGTTTAGTAAGCATGGAAATTAGAACCAAATAATCTTTGTCACATGCTGCATTGATATGGCACATTCACATGCATAGTTGTATGGTTTTTCATAGCTCTAAGTCAGGCAGCAAAAGGTTATGACATCTTGTTGTAATATCTACTTCAAAATAACAATATACACCCTATGGTTGGTAGCATCTCTGAAGTTATGGAATTCCCTTAAATGTCTGTATCCCCTGTAACTGTATGTTGTGAACTTGACCTCCTTATCTTGCAGGTGGAACATTTGCTCTTTATTCATTACTTTGCCGGCATGCAAAAATAAATACAATTCCAAACCAGCACCGAACAGATGAGGAGCTAACAACATACAGCCGGCACACATTTCATGAACAATCATTTGCTGCAAAAACTAAGGGATGGTTGGAGGCAAATGTTTATAGAAAAAATTTGCTTCTTATTCTTGTCCTTGTTGGAACTTGCATGGTCATAGGGGATGGAATTCTTACCCCTGCCATTTCAGGTGTGACTCACTTCATCCATGAACCTTTTAACCTTCCTGCTTGTATATAAAATTCGATATATATTTGATGAATGTGTGTGTCATGTAGTCAGAACATGGAGACATCTTCTTTGAAGGATCTGATAGTCTCAATTCTTCATTGAAAATGCTCTATAAAGCCTTGGTATATGGGACTTTTTCTGCTGGGGGCCATCCAGAGCATGATGGTGGTTCAATTCACTTTATTTCCAGATTTTATCACTTCAAAGGAAAACGATGTTATATCCAGAAAAGCATAAGAAAGCTGTGATATGAAATAAGCATTGAAAAGTGGAACCTGTTAAGTTCTGTACCAGTTCCCTTTTAATGTCTGTTTCCCTTCTGTTTTATATTCCATATACAAGTGTTTGAATGGGAAAAATTTTGAAAATTTGGAATGCACCCAATTACTATTCGGTTTTCTCATCTCCATATTCCATGTTTCTTTCATTTATTTTTTTAGTGACATCGTGTGTAAGAACTATGTTCGAAATTTTCATCATCTATTTACAGTATCCTTAGTATTCACTGAAGTTATGCTTTTCTCACTTGTTCAATTCAATATGTTAACTGATACTCTTGTTTGGCAGTTCTTTCAGCTTCTGGTGGGATCAAGGTCGACCACCCCAAGATGAGTAACGGTAATTCCTTATTTCTGAAACATACTAATGTGAATTTCAACAGGTCTGATTTTGTCAAACCCAAACTGAACCGCATTGGAGTTCTCCCTGCTCCAAACCCTCTTCTATCTCTGATTCCGGGCTGATTACTCTCTTTTCAAAGTACACTAAGTGTATATTATGTATTTTTATTGACACATAATACATATGTGATATAGTTTATTGTAATTTATATATGACTAACCACGCATGACTGAATAGGGTGGGTTTGAGGCAAATTTTGGCTAACCGAAAACCACTACTATTTTTTTACTTGGCAAGCCTGCCGCAGTAGGGTACAGTTCATAAATGGCACTCATTTACCTTGCCCCTAAATCTGAATTCCGAAGTTTCTTTTAAACAAAATTTCCCTTTGCTCTTTCTTGCATTTAGAGGTGTAAGAACTCAAGCCTGATGATTTTGTTGCTTTCTTTGTTGCAGATGTAGTTGTGGTTGTTGCTGTAATCATATTAGTAGGCTTGTTTAGCATGCAACACTATGGTACTGATAGAGTTGGAATGCTCTTTGCTCCAATTGTTCTTCTTTGGTTTCTCTTGATTGGAGGCATTGGTGCTTTCAACATATGGAAATATGGTGGCACTGCTCTGAAAGCATTCTCACCTTTGTATATCTACCGTTATTTCAAGCGCAGAGGAAGAAGTGGTTGGACATCTCTTGGAGGCATTATGCTTAGCATCACAGGTTAGATTTATTTATGTCATTTGATATGAATTGAACTAAGACTTCACTATGATTACAACTAAGCATTTCCTAGTGATTCTAAGTCTAATTTTTGTTATTGCAGGGACAGAGGCGCTTTTTGCTGATTTATCTCACTTTCCGGTTTTGGCTGTTCAGATCGCCTTCACAGTGGTTGTGTTCCCATGCCTTCTGTTAGCATATTCTGGACAAGCTGCCTACCTATTAGAAAACAAGGATCATGTGATTGATGCATTCTATCGTTCTATACCAAGTATGTGTGAATCTCCATTTTACATTGCTACATTTATTTATACACAATAGTTAAATGTTCTCTTATGAACAGCTTTTTATTCCTTGTTCTGTAGAGAGCATATACTGGCCCACGTTTATCATTGCAACGGCAGCTGCTATTGTTGCAAGTCAGGCCACCATATCTGCGACATTTTCAATAATCAAGCAAGCCCTTGCACATGGCTGTTTTCCAAGAGTGAAAGTTGTTCATACATCAAGGAAGTTCCTTGGTCAGATATATATTCCAGATATTAATTGGGTCCTTATGATTCTTTGTATTGCAGTCACAGCTGGATTCAGAAATCAAAGCCAGATTGGAAATGCCTATGGTGAGTGTCTGCTTGTGCATCTAGTGCATTTGGTTTGTCTGACGTGTTAGCATTCCTTCTTTTGTTATGTACTTCTAACAAAACCTTACACATGTTGGATATGTGTTATAATCAGACATGTGTTCCTACATGAACTCAATACACTGAAGGGCTTAGGTTTATTACTGTAGTCAATTTATTTTGAGTATGCTATATATGATTATTTCATGCAGTAGTAACTGAGTTTAATTAAGTAATCATAGTGATGTAACTTCAAGACCAATAATTTTTGTAGTTTTGATACCTACAAAAATTATTAATATGTAGATATACTGAAGGGCTTAGGTTTATTAATGTTTATTTATGGTATTTTATTTGTTAGGGCCCCACTGTACTTACCTTTATTTACTTATATAATCCATGAGCAATCCAGCAAAATCAAATATCTAGTATCATATTTGAGACTCAAAAATATGCGGGAAAAATCATACCTTCTTATAATCCAATTTCAGCCTCTTGAACCCTGGTGAAAACCCTATCAACATCTCTCATACAACTGAACCAAACCCCATTACTCTTGCAACCTTTCCATCATCAGTATCGTAACCTGTAACAGCATGATGACCTTCCTGCCCAATAAATTATGGACCTTTGGGATTTCATTAAGAGTTCTACAGCTAGAGAGCATCTTTTCTTCTTAAGAGGCTATACCTTTTTCCTTTCATGTCTTCTCCATCTACATCTTGACCTTTCCTCATATATAGTGCAACCCAAGTCAACATATTGAGCAAGCACGAAATTACCTCTCTTAAAGAAACTTTTACCCATCAAACAAAAGGACTGAAATAAGAGTGATGATTTATGCACGATCAACCCCAAAAAGTCCCAATATGATGTGTATACGTTTAGTTATATTTATGGCCGATGTTCAGATGCTGATAATTTGATTGATTTAAGAACTCTGAATATTGGATTTGATTGTTTCTTTGACGTGTTATTTTTCCTTTCATTTTTCTTCTTTTTGACAGTGAAGAAATGTTAGTTTAATGCACCTCATAGATGAGAGTTTGAACGAGTCCAAGTTTCCAAACGGGGCAAGGGATAGTAACTAATGACTCTTCCAAAACTGAAGGTCTTTGTAATGGAAGAAAAAGTTTGTTCTTTTTCAAACAATAATTCTCTCTTTTCCGTTGCCCCTTGAATTGAAATAAAAGATTCGAAGGCCAAAAATATGGTTTGATTTAACTTCAAGCCATATGAGACCAGCCATAAGGTTGAGGATCTACTTGATTCTAATCAAACAAGCAGCACCTCCATTGACGAGATTTCCCTTTCTCTCTATGGATTTCTTAATTATCCTTTGTTTTTACTAAGCCCTGTTCGTACTTCATAGTTCTTCATTGGGGTCCCAATATTTGTCATCATCTAGAAATTCTGTCTAGCAGTTTTGATCGGGTTGCTCTCTCTCTCTCTCTCTCTATCTATCTCTCTCTCTCTCTTTGAAGTTATTCATTTTATTTCCATGATGCAGACACTTCACTGTTTCCCATCCCTAGACTTTATATTTCTGCTAAAGTGCAATTCTCTAGTAGGATCAGATTGCCCAAGGCTTTATCTGCTGTACCAGCAACAATCCGATACAACCTAAACTAGAGTACAAGTTGTGCTAGTTTTGGTTTGTCTTGATTGAGCTGGTACCCTAATTGGCATGTATCTAGTCGATCCACTTTAACGTAAACAGGGATGGGATGGTTTCTTCACATGCAAAACCATTATCTTCACATGCAAAACCTAAACAAGGATGGGATGGCTTTTTGTTGTTGTTGTTGTTGCAGAACTAGCTGTAATCTATGCAAACCATTGTTACACAGTAATATCGGGTGCATGATTTGTGTGTGAATGGTGCCAACGATGTCCTTTCTCAATGATTTTCATGCTACAAATTCAGCTGAAGCCAAATATTTAGGTTAAAGTTATGAAGATGATGGTTCAAACAAATTGCTTTTCATTACATCTCATGATGTTTTTCTTTCACGCAAATAGAAATTACAGTTAGAAGAAAAATAATGTCGTTTTAAACTTTTTTATTGAATTAGATATCTACTTCTTTCCTGTTCTTGTGAAACTTTTTGGTATTTAAAGCATCTTCAGATGTATAAAATTTGTGATGCAGTTCGTAACATATCATCTCTTGTTACAAACAGGAACAGCAGTTGTTATAGTTATGCTGGTAACAACACTGCTCATGATTCTGATTATGTTGCTGGTTTGGCGCTGCCATTGGATTCTAGTCTTGATCTTTACTGCCTTGTCACTGTTCGTGGAGTGCACTTACTTCACAGCTGTACTTTTCAAGATTGACCAAGGTGGTTGGGTACCCCTTGTGATTGCAGCGGCATTTTTGGTCATTATGTATGTATGGCACTATGGGACATTAAAGAGATATGAGTTTGAAATGCACAGTAAAGTTTCCATGGCATGGATCCTTGGGCTAGGTCCCAGCCTAGGATTGGTCCGAGTTCCTGGGATTGGCCTTGTGTACACTGAGCTTGCCAGTGGGGTGCCCCACATATTTTCTCACTTTGTCACTAACCTCCCTGCGATCCACTCTGCTGTTGTTTTTGTTTGCGTGAAGTACCTCCCTGTCTATACTGTTCCCGTAGAAGAACGATTCCTTGTGAAACGAATTGGACCCAAGAACTTTCACATGTTCCGATGTGTTGCAAGGTATGGTTATAAAGACCTACATAAAAAGGATGATGGCTTTGAGAAAATGCTCTTTGATAGTATATTCTTATTCGTCCGCCTGGAGTCGATGATGGAGGGATGTTCAGATTCAGATGAATATAGTTTATATGGCCAGCAAACCCAACAATTGGGAGACATCCAGCTGACAGAGAATGGCAACACAATTTCTTCCAATGTGGATCAGACAATCTCAACAGTAGACTCAATTGTGCCTTTTAAGTCACCATTACCATCAAGCGGCACAATCACATCATCAGGCCGGATGAGCAGCCAGAATGAGGTGGACGAGTTGGAATTCTTGAACAGTTGCAGAGATGCTGGGGTGGTGCACATACTGGGGAATACAGTTGTGAGAGCAAGGAGGAACTCAGTATTAATTAAGAAGATAGCTATTGATTATATATATGCATTTCTTAGGAGAATATGCAGGGAGAACAGTGTGATCTTCAATGTTCCTCATGAGAGTCTTCTGAATGTCGGACAGATATTCTATGTATAATTCTTGAATTTCAGATTAATAAGAGCAAGTCCATTTACCATTCTCTCAGTTCTAATGTTTACTTAACTCCACTTGTTTTGCATTAACTGAAGTGCAGGTTTTTCTGCTAGTTTATTTTGGTTTAAAAGCTCCTCAGTAATTAGTAGTATTCACCATACCAGGCTGATTTCGGGGAAAATAGTGTACTCATCTCTGTGAAAATCACTGCATTCAGAATCTCAACCTCTTGGTGTCTTTTAATCCTTTCTCCTATAGCTTCAGCTGTAAATGGCAGGCATTCTTCATTATGTCCGGCAAAAATTGGCTAAAACTCATTGTCAGCATCTCCTCTCTAAATCTAGCTGTTCCTTTGGAATTTTGCCCCCATCTTATCTGCTTTTACGAGAGGTTTCTTGATCATTACCCAAAAGAAAATTTAAAGCAAAACAAAAAGTCAGGAAAAGCTTACAGTTTCTAGTTCTTCTTTGACCAGAAAACTTGAAGAATAGTTTTTTGAGTTAATGAAAATGCGCAAAAAAAAAAAGAACTAGTCCAATTGCTTTTTCTCTGTTGTTCAGCTCAACTAATTGAGAAACCAAGAGACACGAGGTTCTTCTGGTGTTACATTTATTTTGATATCATATCTATTCTTTTTATTTTGATAATATGGTGGTGTACAGTTTAATTTTTACTTTTTCCAAAGCAAGCATAAAATAAATTGCACCTTTATCTGTTTAATTAATGTTTATAACAATTATGGCTTAAAAGAAGAAAATCTTGCTTGAAATTTTTAAATATGCTTGAACTTATTCTGGCTTAAATGATGTACTTGGGCAGTAAATAAATTATGGGAAAATTACTGATATGTATGTGATGTAAGACAAAGCATTGCCTTTAAATGTAACTGTTTTCCCCAATATCAAATGCAATAATGCTATTTTTTTTTTTTTTTTGGTTCAAATTGAGTAAGAATATAACAATAAAGATTGTTGATATTCAGCTTCTAACTCTATTTCTTTTCCTATGCATCAGGAGTTTTATGATTTGAAAGAAATTTCTTCAATGTCTTCTGTCGATTGTAAACCCAATCTAACACAGCTTCATATTCTTGTGCATCTGCTTTCTCTAACTTGGGTAGCATAATACAAACACAATTTTACTTGTGTAGGAATTTCCAGACCCTCAGTTGAAGCAGCCAACAAAAGCTGCAGAGTCTGAGAAAGTTTAGGTACTTGTTCTTAAATCCAGTAACCCATGTCCCTCTCAGTGGCATACTGACTTTCTATTCTAGTAAATGTGTGGGGGATGGTCTCTTTTAGGCTGTACTCATCTCTCTGGCGTCTGGGTTTGCTTTATCTTGGTCTTTGGTGCAAGTAACTTTTGTTCACTTTTAGTAGGAAATGGGTCCTTCAACCAACATAAAATACAGATATAAAGACGCATGTTTTTCACTTTTAAAGCATATGGCTTTCAATAAACATCAAAACATAGACAAAAAAAAAAAAAAAGGACTTCTGGATATTGATCTGCATGGTTTCCCACTGTTAGGGCAAATGTCTTGAGTGCTTGTTTGACACTGTATGTTAAATAAAAAGAAAGAAATTGCTTCTCTTAATGATTTCATGGTCCCAACTTTCCATTTTGGTTTACTTTTTGAGAACACTGCTTACCACTTTAATGAAATCAATCAAATGGTGACTTTGAATAAATTGCTGGAAGACAATCTTTAAAAGGGAGGTTTGAGTGTATGGACAGAATATGTTCCACAGCTTCTAGGAAGAAAGGCAGCTTACTTTAAAAGCAGCATTATATAGAGGATTGGTTCCATATTAAAGTTTTGAGAACCTAAAAGTCAGCAAAAGTGCATCTTACACCTTTTCATGTTTTGCAATAATCTAACTATAGTCTAAAGTCTATTACAAAATGAAAAGAACTGTCTATATAACAACATAGAGGCACTAGTTTGTGTGAAAATAAATCTTACTGATGATAAACATTTAACCAAAAGCATCAAAAGATTAACTCAACTTAAACCAAAAATTATTGAAGAATGAAAACTAATTATAGAATTATTGGTTAGGTTACATGCAAGGTAAAATACACTGCTCATCAAATGGGTAATGAAACAACAACAATGTGACCTAAAACACATAAAACAGCTTCTGGACCAGATAAATTTCTTCTTCCTGATAGATGCTGTAGTATAGGGAACTTTTAAGTTAAATAAGATCAAAGGAAAATTTTTATAAAGCATATCATAGTTTTAACTGCATTGGCAGAGCCTACCCTCTGCTCATATCCATAAAAATAACAAATGCAACACCCTGTAATAGGAAAACAGCACAATTGCAGGAAACTAAACACAGTGCGTTATGAATCGATTTGAGCTTTGATCGGACTTGTTTAACACTTGAAAGATTGGTTCAGGGTCTTCAGACTAAACTTCTCAGATTTGAAGTGCACTAACAGTTGAAACCAACCTTTTGGAATTGTATCTTTCCCTGTGTGACCTAGGGCATTTGGAAAGCCTGTAGCTCCTTTATTTTCTTCCACCTTCTACAAGTTGGACAATTTATTGATTTGTGGTAAAATAGAACTTCAAGACTCTGCGGTTTACAAGAAATAGGGGTGTTGAAATGAACTCTTGACTGAATCTGTTGTCCAAATTAACCATCCTCATTTGATTATTTCTTGCTAGTTTACTACAACAGCAGATGGTTTTTCTTCAACTGCCTTCATCTACTTCTTCTAAATTGGATAATGGGGCTTGTTATTTGTTTTTATCTAGTCCTAGCAGGGAGTACCATCTAGCACATGCAATTCACTAGAAGGAAATCTACTAATAATAGAAAGAAGGTGGACTTAACATGGAAATTCTGTTTGCCCCCATTGTAAGTTCTAATTCCATGTTCAAAAGAATTCATTTTCCTCCATTGCAGGGAGTTTGGTGCCATGTAGTTTAATACAACTTCACATAGAGAAAAATGGTTTTGCAATGCTTTCCTTTGAAATTCATGGCTACTTCCCTTTATTAAGCTAGGCAAACAGACCAGTATCAAGAAAAACTCAAAGATCAGAATTGCTAAATTCTATCACAAAAAAAATTTCTTTATAAGCAACCTTTAATCACATTTCCTTTATTCAATTATAGTTCTGAAAACACAAGCTTACTACCATAGCAGTAATTGAATTCTTGGTGGGGTGGAGCATTCAGTTTCCAAATGGAAGAACCTTAGTAAAGAGCTCAATGTGTTTGTTTTAGTTGAAGATGAGTGCTTTATTGACTTTTGAGTGCCAGCTGAGAGAGCCTACTTCAGATGTTTCTTATTGCAAAGAACAAGCCTTTCTATAGAAGCTTCAGGGTTCAATGGCTCAAGATTTCTTTTTAAGGAGTACTTTCTGACTATGGTTCTTAGAATTTGTGATTTTAATGGGAGATTTGCTGATGATTTTGGAACAGGGATTCTAATAGAATCTGATTCTAGAATCTCAAAACAAAGTATTTAGATCATGATGTGCCATGCAAGTGGAGATTGATTTTTGTATGATCTAACTCTTTCAAACAAAAGGATTATTTTCTGAACACTAATGACCCTAAGAAAAGACATGAAGATATTTTATACTATTATGAGCTGTAAGCATGTCCTCTATCAATTTTGAATGTGGGTTACTTGTACATTGAGATTGATTTTCATGGGCTTCCTTAACTTTTCTAATTATCAAATTAAAATATTATTATTTTTAAAGTTTTTTGAGATTTTTGGATAATCATAAAGTCTTATAATTAGAATTATTTATGCAAATGCATATGGAAATTTAATTGGACTTCTACTTGTTGTTCTAATACTTTGGATTTTTTTTTAGCATTTTAATTCGTAAGTTAAAATTATTATATTCAATTATTTTAATTGAGATTGATAAAACAAAATAATAGTTACATAATGGTAGGATTCCCTTTCCTTGTTTAATTTTCTTTAAGATTCATTCCATTTTACTTGACACTCTAAATAGTGTAAAGAACTTTTAGAGTTAATTTATTTGGAATTCTAAATAAGGATTAATGAATTGGTATATCTTTTTTTCTTTTATTAGAAAGTAGAAAAAAAGAGTCATAAAAGTAGGAATATTTTCTTTTCTCTTAGTATTTGTTCCTCTATCATAGGACTTAGGTCCTAAATTGAAAAAATACCCAAAGATAAAACACCATGCACATACAAACTAACCACATATAAAGAAAATTTGTTAATGATTAATTGTTAATAAAAATAGATAAATTATTTTTTCTAAAATAAAATTCAATAGTTTCGTCCTAATAGGTGACCCCAATATATTTTTTATTATAATATATTAATTTATACGAACGAGATTATTGTCGTTTTAGAAATAATGGTGGAGGATTTTTAAAGAAGCTAGAAACTGCTAGGTATGGATGGCAAAAGATCGGGTTGGGAATAGGATTTGTCAAACCTTAAACCACCTTTATTAAAACTAGCAGGATGCACGTTCAGTATTGCACTTGAGAAAGGATGTAAAGAGAGAGAGAGAGAGCAATTGTAAAATCCCTTAACTGTTAAATGAAGTGAATTGAGTTGTCATGACAATTACACCCCTATTATTAATGAATATTAACCATGTGAAGAAGGGTTTTTTTAGAAAGTTGCACATTACGTTTGACGATCTTTCCGAGGAACCTTACTGCATTAAATATGGTATAGATTTAGTCCATATCAAACCCGCTCCTTATCCTTTTCGGGTTGGTAGTGGTGCGTGAGTTGGATAAATTTGTTGTATTATAAAACATAAAAAAATATTTTTGTAAATATAAATGTAAATTAATTACATATTTATTTATAAAATCTATAAGTTGTATATATGGTTTATGTGAGAAATATATATTTTAATGTATTAAGGTTGGGTTCAGGGTGAGTTACGGTTGGGTTGGGCTAACTAACCCATTTAGGGTTTACCAAATCCTAACCATTAGGGGCGGGTCGGGGCGGTTTACCCACCTATTTGCCAATCGCCATCACTACTTAAAACGGAGGAAAATGTAATTTTATTTTTTATTCGATTTTTATTTCATTTTATCTGGTTCGTCTGCGTTAAACCCCTAAACCCTATCGCGCTTCATTCAAATCGCCTGAATTTGCCGGGAAAGGTCGTTCTCATCAGATTACTCTGAAATTTCACACCCTCAAATCAAATCATGAACGAAGAAACCCTAGTTGACGAAGATTTCCCTCTCTTCTCCAAGAGATTCACCCCAATCCCCTCTTCAAAACCCTCACCGGTCTCCGAAGATCTTCACGTGGACTCCCCAAAACTCGAAAAATCCACCAACCCAACCTGCAATTCTTCCGCTTTCTCCGATCTGGGTCTATCCGAATGGGCAGTTCAGACTTGCAAAGAGCTTGGAATGAAGAAACCGACTCCGGTGCAGCAACACTGCATCCCTCGAATTCTCGCCGGCAACGACGTTCTTGGGTTAGCTCAGACCGGTAGTGGAAAGACGGCGGCTTTCGCGCTCCCGATACTGTATCGTCTTGCTGAAGATCCCTACGGAGTGTTTGCATTGGTTATGACTCCGACTAGGGAGCTTGCTTACCAATTGGCGGAGCAATTTAGGGCTCTTGGATCAAGCTTGCATTTGCGATGTGCTGTTGTTGTTGGAGGCATGGATATGATCAACCAAGCACAGACACTGATGCAGCGACCACATGTTGTGATCGCGACGCCAGGGAGGATCAAGGTTCTTCTTGAGAATAATCCAGATATTCCTGCAGTGTTCTCGAAGGCAAAGGTAATGGGTTCGCTGTCAGTTTTTTAATTATTATTTGTAGCTGCGCTCTAACAAGAAAATATCATATTTTTAATTGAAGGAGCCTAAAATCTGCTTCTTCTGCAGTAAAGAAGACTTGTCTTTTGCATCTGTAAACAGTGCTGTCCCTAATATTCCTTAAGCTTTCTGGTAAATAAACTTTGACAGTCCATTTAGATCAAAATAAAATGGGAGAAAACAGAATTAGGAAAACTGAAGATTTAAAATCTTTCCCTTGTTTGAAGGAAAATGTAAAAGAAAGACAATATTGTAGTAAGTAATGTGAAATGGTCATAGCGGTTATGAGTAACAAACAATAGAAATAATCATTGATTTGTGATAGCAATAGTAATAGTGGTGGTATTGATAGGTGATGGGTGTTTGTTGTATGCAATTGTGGTAAAGGATAAGTAATGATTGTTATGGGTGTTGATTGTGTATTGAGGTGGGCAAAGAGGTGGTGGTATTATGCTTCAGTTTATAATAAGAGGTAAATAGGGGTGATGTGAACACTGACCGTGAGATGCTTTACATGGCAGCATCTCACGCCCAAAACAGAAACCAGTGCATGCAATCAATGAAGAAGATTTCAACCCGCTTTATATGTACTGGAAAGTCATTTTGCGGATTATTACATGCTTCTCCAGGCATATGCTCCATTTTCTTACCACTTCTTGGAAATCAGTAATTTTAGTATATATCAATGGAAAAAAAAGAAAAATAAGAATTCAGCATCTTACAAAGTTATAAGTAGTAAGGTGGGCCCACTGGTTGATCTGGAGTTGCGATCATTGTTACTTATAGATTTCCCCCTTGAATGGTCGCTTTCTAGTCTTGTATTTTCATCACTGTGATCACCTTTCTAGACTAAATAATACTTAAAAATTAGTACTTGGTTGACTATAAATATTTACATTAACACATCTTAATAGGCAGTGCATCTTGTTACAATACTGATTGTCAACTTGCCTCATTAAAACTGATGATCAGACCAGGGATCATTTCAAGCCATTCTGTAGTTGTTTTGTTGATCAGTATATTGATCAGCTGGTCTATGGCTTAACCCAAGCTAAAAGTCAAAAAATAAATAAATAAGATAAAATAAAAACTGGAAAAATTATTTTATATATACTTGCACTAAACCATGTGAAATATCCTTCTATTAGAATTCTGATTGGGTATAATTGATAAAATTATGGTCCCATATTAAATTATGATAACCCAACATATTATTCATCAAATTCACATGATTTAAATCTCAAGAATACACATTGTGATCCTAAACCAAACGCTATAAAGGACAAATCCCACTGTCTTTGTGAATCCGGAAGCACATGAAAAGGGAGCTATAACTTTGAAAGGAAAAAACATTAAACAAAAAGAGTTATTCGTAATAGGGTCTAAACAAAGAGATTGATGTGGTTTTTTTTTTCTTTTTATTTACCATCTAGCATCTAAATTTTGCCAAATATGAAAGGGAGAGGGAGTAGGTAGCTCCTGAAATGGAAATGATGGTTGTAAGCCTTGTTACAGACGCCGAATAAAAAGGGCCTCATAAGTTTAGATTGGGTTCTTTTTTATTGTTACAACTAAGAAAATGAGTGAACAACTATGTGACAATTATAGCATTTAGAAGTGTGGTCCACATTTTTGGAGTCTCTTCTTATTATGAGCAAGAAAAGTATTATGTTTACAAAAATATGTGTATTGTTGCCTATGTTACTTTTGAGCATTTATTGGATGTACTTTTCCATTGTCTAATTATTTAGATTAAATATGAGCTTTTTTGAATGACCATCCTAGCATCAAATACTTCTTGTTATACCTGTTTAATACTTCCATATGTTCCTTTACTTAGTTTTCTTTTTCCTTTGTGAATTGTGTTAGTTTCTAGTTTTGGATGAGGCAGATAGAGTTCTAGATGTTGGTTTTGAAGAGGAGTTGAGAGTGGTATTTCAGTGCTTGCCAAGAAACAGACAGACGTTATTATTTTCTGCGACAATGACAAGTGACCTGCAAACATTGCTTGAGGTTTCTGCAAATAAGGCATATTTTTATGAGGCATATGAAGGGTTCAAAACAGTTGAATCTCTCAAACAACAGTATGTTTTTATCCCCAAAAATGTGAAGGATGTTTATCTCCTACACATTCTTACCAAAATGAAGGATATGGGTATTCGCTCTGCCATCATATTTGTTTCCACCTGCAGGTATGATTTCTTTTAGAATATAAACAAGATATTTTGAACTTTGTATCTCATTCCCGAAAATCCATGTTATCTTTTCTAGTCATATGTAGTTGACATGTATTCAGCTACTGTTAAAATTAATCATGATATTTCATGTGTTATCTTCTTCATCTTTGGTGTCACCTTTTGGTTATGTCAATTCGGCATATAATGCATCTATCAAATGATGTCTTTAGTTCATTTTTTTCCTTTCATAATTATTGAGATCGGAATTAAATGTTTGGCCCGGCATATACATGACAAAAATTATGAGAGCCATCTTTCGCTCTGCGTCCTTAACCAAATACTCCCAGTTATCCACCTTGGTGTCCCCTTTCTTCATACATCATATCAAATGGGGACCTATGAATATGTTGTTTCTTGTTGCTTCTAACTTATCTAACATATCCACCACCATGTTAGCTGATCTTGGCACTTTCTTGGGCAAAATGTTCAACTCATATGCAAGAGATCTGGCGTTACATTAACCAATAAAATAATTATCATGAACCCCAGCGCTCCTACTTTATCCATATAATGATGTTAGCACAATCTCCGCCCACATCAAGATTGGTTTATCACTTGCAGGTCATGCTATTGATTCAGCTGTAAATTGTAATGGAGTTTCCTGCTTCCATAGGACCCAACAAAGTATCGAGAATCAAACCATGTGCATCCCTAAATACTCCTACTCCTGAGTGGTGTCCAGCCATTCTATTTGGTAGAGTTATAAATCTAGCCTAACCCACCTGAAACCCGCTCAACTCAACCAAATAAGAGCCATAATTTGGTACTTACTTTAGGCTTGGGTTTGGGTCTGTGGTTCTTTTTAAGCCTGAAGCTCAGTTCGGGCTTGATAGCAAAACCATTAAAAAGCTCAGCCCTAACTACTTTATATCCATATTCATATGTAAGCCGTTAGATTTAAAATCTAGCAGCTTATATCATAACATATTAAAAGAGTAGAATTGATCTTCAAACAATTCATCTATAATTTATATTTAGTTTAAAATAGCAATTTAAACATTATTTTTTTTTAAAGATAAATGGTGAATTTTTTTTAAAGAAAATAAGTGGAAGAATGCTTGGAGGTTGCTAGATGACCCTCAGTGACTACTTTCCTATGTGCGAGTCAATCTATGCATCTTAGCTTGGTGATGTTTTAAAATTTACATTTAGTTTTGGGATGGTCCTTGTGCAGCCTATACCCAAAAAATAACATTTGGTTTGGGTTTGGGCTCAAGAGTTTAGGTTTACGGCAGACCGGGTTAAGTTTGCAGCCTACTCACAGCTCTACTATATGCTAATCAAAGGCGATTTGGAGCCACAAATCCCCTTCCGATCTCACACGATATCCAATGTGAATATGTCTTTAAATTCCAATAGAGTCATTGCCCATGTAGCCACCAAGATTTTGATGGCTTCTATAACTGCAGCTGGTGGAGAACAAGAATCCTCAAAGATTCTTTTATTTCTCTCCTTCCAAATGCTCCACACTATAGCATGAAACAGGAAATTGTGTCACCGCACACAGATGCATAGGCCTTCTTCTTCTCCTTCTCCTTCTTCAGTTCTTCTTCTCATTTTCTAGAAATCTGCTCCTTTTTCTTCAAACTCTTAAATCTGTACATAGGGAGCAGCAATCTGCATTAGTATTATTATATGATGGAGGAGCATGGAACCATGCAGAAACTTGGATTTTCAGAAAGTCATTAACTGTGTTAATTATGATGTACTGTAAAGGGTATTATTTGCTGTTTCCACTCTGCACACTGTTCGAGTACATGTGCTGTTCTCCTGTCTGTGGGCATTTGCCTTCTTTTAACATATTTTTCCTATTACTGATAAAAACGATGGAAAAGCATTTCAAAAGAGGGAAAGGGGACAAATTTTTTTGAAAATAGAAGAGTTCATGTGAAGATTTGATCTCAGGAATGCCAAAAATGGCATCTCGAACCCGTACATGCTTTTTAAATCCTTTGCCGAGCTGCCCGATTTGAATTTGGCGATACCGAGTTGTATTGCCCTATATGACTCGATATTGTCCGATTCATATCGTTCTAGGTCAAACTGGGGCAAGTTTGGCCGAGTTAAGGGATTCCAAATGGAATCCCTCATACCAATGGTAAATATCGACTCTCTTCAAGCCAATATCGAGTTGACTTGGTCAATACTTCTCAGTCTCAACTGAGAATTAAAATGATGGTCTGATGACTAGGGAACAATAATTCGCATTTTGTGAGCGGTTCATTATGCTAGATTTAGATTGAATGGTGCTTCAAAGATCTGCTATCAATAATCTCCAATGTGGGTAGCAGAATTTGTTGTTAGTAAAATATACTTATTTGTATTTACATGGAGGTGTTTTGTACTCTGCATTTTGCTGGGATCTTGGGTTATAGCATAACCAAATGGCCTCTAGGTACCTTGGCCTCTTGTGGAGCGAACCCTGAATTTTAGTACCTTTTTTGGATCCAGCGGTGGGGAAAGTATAGAGGAGAGTGACTATGTGAAATGTAATTACCTATCACTTGGAGGGAGGAGTAACCTTATTTAAGAGGTATTGGAGGAACTTTTTATGGAAAAGGGCAGAACGAAAAAGGATCATCTCATCAAGTGGGAGGTTGTGTAGGATGAAATGCATGGGGACCTCAGCCTGGGTAACATACCTAAAAATCTAATTTGCTTGGTAAATGGCTCTGGTGATGCAGTTCAGAAAAAGGAAGCCGACTATTTAAATTATGTTTTTCAATTAAAGTTGTTTCCTTCCGCATGATTTATTCCTTGTAGGCTGATAGCCTATTAAATTCTTTGCTGTATATTCTAGCATCTTAACATACAAATGCCACCCAGAATTTATTGTATTTTCTTACATCCTTCCAATTTTCCCTTTTTCCTTTTTAGAAAAATGCACATGGACACTATGACCTACTCCTTGGAATCTGATTTGATTCAGATCTAACTCATTGAATTTTCCTTGTCAGTTGAATAAGAACAATGTTTGTATGAATGGCATATTTTTGAGCTTACTACACGGAAATTTATGTTATTATAGGGCCAAGTTTGTTTGGTTAGAGCTGCTACATGATAATGCCAGCTAATGTTTATTATATTCAGGAACTTTAATGGCCAAATTATCTAATCCTTTTATTTTGCGTTTACACTTTATACTTGTGATTTTCAAACAGGAGTTGTCACCTTCTTAGTTTGTTACTGGAAAATCTTGGTCAGACTGTCACAGCACTGCACTCATTCAAATCCCAGTCACTAAGGCTTGCTGCATTGCATCGCTTCAAATCCGGTCAGGTTCCAATATTGCTGGCAACAGATGTAGCTAGTCGTGGTCTAGACATTCCTACGGTTGACCTTGTTGTAAACTATGATATCCCAAGGTTGCATTCCTAGCATACATTTTTGTTGTGAAAGTTTAATTTAGAAGAATCTCCTTGTGATGGAACTTTATATTTAAAACTGCTGCAGATATCCACGGGATTATGTTCATCGTGTGGGACGTACAGCAAGAGCTGGCAGAGGAGGGCTTGCTGTAAGCTTTGTGGCACAGGTTAGTAATTACTAACTAGAAAGATGCTTGACAAATATACTGAAGCTTTAAATATGTTTACACTATTGGAACTATGCTTACACAATAATATCTAAATGGGGGAATGGTGTGAAACTTTCTCCTGCGTCTCTAACTCCTGGTGAATGCATTGTCATTGAATTCAGTCTGGCTTCAGTTTTTGTTACATAATTATGCATTTGGAACGAGAATTAGTGTATTTGCTTTGGTTTTAGTAATGGGTTGCACTAATGAACACTGTAAGTTCTAATTTAGTCTTACCCTCTGCTACATTTCTAGCCGGGACCGTCCATTGGAATTACATTACCATCTAATGTTTAAAAACTAAATCCCATAGTGCTCTGCCCTCCCATGATTTTGCTTTAGAATTGTAATTTTTTTTTTCTCCCCGCCTTCCCATGATTTTTCTCTCTTTCTTTCCTTTTTTTCCCCCTTCCCAATGAATACACCATTACCATGTTCCACAACAAGTGAAGTAATTGTCTAGTGAAACTCCTAAGTTTAAAGCTTAACTGTGTAACACAATTGAGAAATGGATATCTTTCATATTTTTTCACTCGGCTAGTGAATCTGCTCGTTATACTTTAAGGATTTTGCAGTTTTGGCCTCAGAATTTCCGTTATCTGGTTGATGATATGTCTTTTAATAGTCTGGAATGGAGGGACATTATTCTTATTGCCAACTAATCTAGTTAGGATAAAGCATTTTTTTTTAAACTGTTGTCGTTATTTACCTCAATAGTTCCATTCATATCTAGTATTAAGTAATTACTATAAAGAAGGAGAAAAGCACAATACAATGACTCAACACTGAAAGTAGGGGCATCATTTGGAAGTTATTGTCATGAAGTAAGAAATTTGATCCTCCAAAATGATGAAAATATCTTCATAAGTCAATGGGTAATCATTTTAGTTTTTATATAAGAAGAAGAAAGTGCAATTACGGTGACTCAGAACTAAATGGAGGGGTGCAATTCTGAAGATATGATCATCAAGAGAAAATTAAATTTGCCAACTTTACAAGTCAGTGTGAAAGGAGACGGAAAGAGGTTTGTTGGAAGATCAAGAGACAGTTTGGCTTATGAAAGTTGTGGGAGAATGTATGAGAAAGGAGATGGGATGAGGTTTTCTGTGAACTATGTGAACAGGGACAGGAATACTAGTGTGGGCATGTGGGAAAATGACCTTGGTCAGTTCCTTGCTGTAACAAAGAGAATTGAGAGGGTACGTTGTCTTATTCTGATTTTCCCAGAAGAGCAAGGTCTTGCCTGGCAATTTCTTTTTGAAGTGTTTATAAGGACTACGAATCTGGCTCCTGGCTGACCAGTGAACATCAAATCATCAACTCAGAACATGGAGAGTTGATATTTTGATGGTGGCACCAGCTCTTTAATCATCACTGGAATCGTCCATATGGAAGTGTTTCCACAGGGAACAGAAGTTCCAACTCTTTTAGGTGGTTAGAAGTGGTATCCTTGGCTTGCGGTCAAGCAGGAGATGGTTAGATAATAGTTTGCACTAGAGGGCTAACCAGTGACAAATATACTTTCCTCAGAACCAAAATGTTTGAAAAAACCTTCTGAATTATCAATTATACTGTCTTAAGCAAATAATGGTTGGGGTATTTTCTTTGGTTCGGAGGTGAGGAATCTGCTGTGCAATATGTGGTGAGGAATTTCACAGCATCATTAGTATTGGATTGAGATTTTGGTTTGGTGGTATGTTGGAATATGGTACCACCTTCAATAGAAGAGAATCAGGGAGCTCTCGTGGTGGTATAGTCAGCTGATTGATTCAGAGATATAGTTTGAGAAGCCAGTAAGACTATGTAGAAGGTTTGAAACGAGTATCTCAATTTACCTCCTCTGTCTCAGCAGGTGGAAGGGTTCTAGAAGGAATATGCAAAGGAAAAGAGTTGCTGTGATATCATACGTTAATAATAATTCTTCTGATTACTTATCAAAAAAATAAAAAATAAAGAGTTTCTGTGTTATTATGAAGAACTTGTCTCCAACAATGCACTTCCTTACTGATATTGGTGGGAAAAGTCTGAAGTCTTTCAATAACTAATGAAACATGCTGTGATCATGGTTGAACCACTTGAAATCCTCTGTCCTTATGCTGTGATCATGGTTGACACTGGCCTTTGGGGCCAGTGTCTGCGGTTAGTGATTTAATTGAAGGGTGACTAACTGATGGTTATAAGAAAATCATGGGAATACCGTGTAGTTCAGAAATGAAGCCAAGTCTCTGTCAGTTTCCATAGGAAACTAGCATAAAGAAGCCACGGCATAAGGAGGAAAAATAGTAGGGAGCTTAAAAAAATAGCATGAACAATAAATGATAATTCTTTGGTTCCCAAGGAAAATGGTATCAAAAGAAAGAGAAGAGGGTTGAATTGACCTTATTTCACTAATGATTGGGTTTTTATCCTGGAGCTTCATGGATTGTGATTAGAGATGTGCTAGAAGTCTAGGAGCCAGGTGTGGTTATGTTTTCTGGAGATAGAAATGAAGTACATAGCTATTTTCTTCTTTATTTATGGCCTGTTGGAAATTTGGTTTGGGTATTCCTCCTGGCTATTGGAGTTGTTGGTGGCAATTTGATATAATCGACAAAGAAAATGCTTTAGATTAGCAATGTTACAATTGGGCTCTTTTTCTTTTGTTATGAAAGGTATAGAAGGGCACCAGCAGTGTTTATTTAAGAGTATATAGACCTGATGACAATAAATTCTTGGCTCTGTTATGGGAGGACTCAGGGACATTCAGTGTAAGTGAGGTTTGCCTAATGCTTTAGTAAAGATCATAACATGACTCAATATGTCAAACCTCTCTTACCACTGCTGATACCGACTAGTTTAAGATTTTTGTAAATGTTTCAGCAAAGTTAAACCTTTAACTATAGCATAATTAAACCCTTTTTTTTTCATTTTTGAGAAGCAAAAAAATAAAAAATATATTAAACTTGTCCATAATGTTTTCTTCATACGCATATGTATGCATGTTTATAAATATGATATTGATGATCACCGAATTGCAGAACTTGTGTGAAAGAACTTAAGATGCTGTATGAAACTTATAATTTTTCAAATGTAACTCTTCTGTGTTTCTTAAGAATATCATTGTGTTTTGATGATTTAGCTTACTTCTGAGATGTGGATTTTACAGAATGATGTAAATCTTGTACATGAGATAGAAGCTGTTCTTGGAAAACAACTGGAAAAATTTGAATGCAAAGAGAATGAGGTTCTTGGTGATATCACAAAGGTATGATCTCTGTCGGAACTTGTTGGATGATTTCGACCAACCTTATTATGGTACCGTTATGCTTATTTTTAACATACACATTCATAGATAGTGACACGGGCACATGTGGGTATTTATTTCTTCTTGCAGTTTTATTTTCCATGTGCTATTCAAGCATCAATACTTACCATAGGATTTATTCCTTCTGTTGTGAGAAATTAACCATTACAACTTCTATTTTGAACTTGTGCAAAAGGTAATCTGGTCTGTCCCACCAAAGTCTAGTTGCCTACTGGGAGAAAGTTTTTTTTTTTTTTTTTGGTTGATTGAAGGGAATAACAATGTGGTCAATATCATTCATTTCTGATCGGGGGAATGAGCTTTTTCCTCAATTGGTTTGCACGATTTGAGAGAATCTGGGTTTCGAACATTTGGTAATCCACTTTTTCATTCCTGTAGGAGGTTATAAATATTGCCACTTTGCCATTGTTCTAACTTAAAAGAATTTTTCATAAATTACATCTCTATCCTTATCATGTAAAGAAGTCTTTAAAGCAAGTTGGAAGTATATCCTTCGAAATTTTTAATTATTACAATTTTGTCTCTGCACTTTTGCCATATGATTTTTCAAAATCCAAAACAGGTCAAAGGGTGATTCCTTTTTTCAATGTTTTTTAAAACTCATTTATGGAAAACTCATTTCCAAATTGCACCCAAGCACCTGTTTTGTTACAGAAACTTGTTCTAGGACCTGGAACTCATTCCAAGCTACGGAATGAGTTCCCAAAAGGAATGCCAAAAAAAGGCCTTAGCTTATGAATTATGGTATAAGATAGTAATATGTTAACAATAAGAAAATATTATTATGTAATTACATAATTTTTACCTAAAAAGTCTGACAATTTTTATATATATTCATATTAAGGATTCATTCAATTAAAAGAGAAAGAAGTAGACGCTTAAACAACTAGGCTATTTCTTTCTTTTTATGGTCCAAATGTGAATTACTATTGCCTTGACTTTTTTAATTTATTTTAATATTTTGTTATCCTCCTACCGTATCTCCTACTCTATCCAGAATTTACTTACCAAATGAATATTTCTTTTTTTTCTTTTTTTAAGGTCCTAGCATCCTCTTTTCCTCATACTCTATGCAGAATTGATATTTGCACTGTTTCACAACCATCTGGACCCCAAACTTAAATGCTCTTTGAAATGGAGTCGAGTGGATTGCAAGGAATAATTCTTTTGAAGCATTTCACATACATTTTGTTTGTATATAACCATCCGATTAATTGTTTCAAGTTACTACTATTTTTCTAGTTTGAATGCATCATGAAATTCCTGATTTAGTTACCATTTTTTATGTGCATTCATCCCATTTTGCAGGTGTTTAAGGCCAAACGCGTTGCAACAATGATGATGATGGATGATGGCTTTGAAGAAAAGGTGAAAGAGCGGAAGGCCCAAAAGTTGAAAATGGCAACAGAAAAAAGATTATTGAAGAAAAGGAGTAAAAAAAGAGAAAGAACTGCAAAGTAGAAAGAACTAACGTTGGGAAGTAGCAAGGAGTCACATTAAAAAAAATTTTATAGATTACGTTTGTGAGATAAAGAAGGGCCTTCTTATGGATGAATCCATACGGCAGATGGTATTGATTGGAGGAGAAAGAAGGCATTTTGATAGTAGTAGTGAAGTGTAAATTTATTTATTTGTTTATTTTATGTAACTAAACACAGAGCTTAACCCAACTAAATGGGGCAATTTAGTTGGTGTCAGCAGTACAAATTAAAATTTTGTTCCTGTATCAAAAATCATAGTTCAGTAAAAATTTTTTCCTTACCCCAAATAGATTATTTGTAGTCTTTTTCTTGCTGTCTGAAGTCTTTCAACAAATATCTTTCCACATCTTTTACAATTACCTTCCTAGGTTTATGCTTTCATTACTTTTATATATTTATGAAACATTCCACTATTCCCTTCAAAATTTCCTCTAATTATATTACTAGGTTATGAAAGGTCTCTTGAATGATATTAAAACAGTAATCAACCCTCAGGAACCATAACTTCAATTTGCCAACAAGTGGTGGAATGCGGATCAGTGCTCAAATGATTAGGTAAAGCTTAATGTCATTACAATAATTTCTTCATTATTGGCCAAGCGCATCTTTGTTGATGAGTTTTAATACAATTCCAATGTTTAAATAGACGCTAACATGTCCAAAAGGTTGTCTATAATGGGCTTCTTGTGGCGTAAGTTGATCACGAAAACAGAAATTAAGATAAAAGAGCTAAAAGTACATTCATATCATTTAAGATTCGTATATATCCGTTTTCAAGTCCCATTATACATGATATAGCTTTTAGATAAAGACTTAAAATCACCATTTATATGTTCAAGATTTTAATAGGGAGAAGGGCATGAGGATTCCCCAAGGAGTTTTAGAAGCCTAATTTAGCACATGAGGTTCAGTTAGGGGAATCGATGCAGCTGGTATGGATTTGTTCTTACCAATGTCATTCTCCCCAAGTGCTTTATTGTAAACGAAAATCTCTCGAAATTGCTGTTATATCTGTTGACCAAACCAGAAAGCACTGAATGTTAATGCTTGGTCTCCTCTAAACAAGCAGCAAGTGTAGAGTAGACCATTACCAAAAAAAAAAAAGGTGTAGAGCAGACAAAATGCGACCTGACGGGACAACCTGAACTGACCCAAAGTAAACGGGTTTGGGTTGACCTGTTTATTAATTGGGTTGGATGCGGGTTTGGGTTTCCCCAACCCGCCAGTAATCAGGTCAACCCGATTGTGACCCAGCAACCCGATTAAAAAAAAGTGGTGAAAGTGTCTCATTCCGATTAACCCCCGACTCAACTCGAACCCGGTACAACCCGATCCAATTAACCCCAACCCTATTTTAAGCATATTTTTAAAAAAATAAATAATAATAATAATAATAAACGGGTTGGAGGGTTGAACCCATTCATTGGTGGGTCAGGTTTGAGGTTTTCCAACCCGCCACAATTTAGTCCACACCGAACCCGACCCGATTAACCCCCAACCCGATTATGACATAACCCGACCCCACAACCCGATTATGACCTAACCCGACCCGTTGCCAGCTCTAAGCAAATGGGTGGTTTAGTGTAGAAAACTTTCATATTGCAAGTTTCCAGCCCAGACATGTAGAAATCAACTAGATGCTTTGAGCAACAGAACAAACAACAAAATGGATCAAAATACAAAAAGACAAATAAGTTTTTACCTGTTCCATTTCATAAACAGCATCAGTAATTTTGTCGTACTAACTGGGGAAGAGCACTAAAAGCTCGTTCCCCTCTCCGATCCCAAAATGAGGCACAAGGGGACAAGCTGGGTAGTGTATAAAAGCTAGGTCGTCACAAAATTGCCTGCTCAATTTGACTTAGCATCTTCTACAAGCTCTAGTATTCTGACTGCCTAATCATTCCGACTATATATATAATAGACATGAAAAATCCATCTATAACTATCTCACCAAACAGAACTTCAACTCTATCTTAGCTCGAAGTCGAGGAACTTTCAGTAGTCCTTAGCTCAGCTCCCCTCAGATGTCTGCTGCTGTTGGGATTGTGATGTTTGTTGTTGCTGAGGCTGGGGTTGAGGCTGCGGCCATGGCATAAAAGCCATAGGGGGGCGAGGTTGTTGAGCAGCATAAAGTGCTCCCACTGGGTGCTGGGGAGGAACATAATAGTATGGAATAGAATCAGCAGGAGCACCAACAGCGGGTAGAGCTGCCCGAGGAACCCCAAGGCCCTCATCCTTCAACTCATCTCTGGGCACAATATCAACCAAAAAGTCAAATATATCTGTTCTGGTTATGGCAGCAGCAATGTCATTCTTCTGCAGTGTTCTACGCTTGTTCTCTTCTGTGTGGATCCACGAACGAAGCGTCAATTCCAAGATAAACATCTCACATGCCTTTGCAAATACAACTGGAGCCTCTGCCGATATCATCCGGACATCCTCATCAGCCTTCATTATCTTCTTGATCCGAGCAAGAGGAAGGCTATGGTTTTTGAAATCAGTGGTCTGTTCAATTTCTTGGATCTGATTGGTCCAGAAAACCTGAAGCTGCTGTTGTTGATGCTGCTGCTGTTGGTGATGAAAGTGCTGGGCCTGCTGGTATGCAAGTTGGTGTTGTGAAGCAGTGAGAGTAGCAGTAGGCTGCGTTGGTGATGGGACAGCCACTGCAGGAGGGCCAGAAGCCACCATTGGAGTAGAATGGTATTGTGGAGCAGCGTATGCTATTTGAGCTGCAGTAGTTACAACCCCAATCGCTGGTGACTGCTGCTGCTGCTGCTGTTGCCCAGATTGATCCATCAATGTTTACAAGTTTCCTATCCCCTTTTACCGTAGCCCCTTCATCACAACTTCAAAAATGTGATTATCAACCTGTCCAAAACATTGAAACTTAAACGATAAGAGAATCAAGCAATCCAGCACCAGACATGTTAAAAGGAATCGCCAATATTGTACATGTTTTGGCTTTGTCAACAAATACCTTCTTAATATTTACACCTCAAACAGTCTTCTGAGGAATTAAGGCCTTCCACTGTTACCATATAGTGTAAGTATCCTTTAGACCAGCTTACACCTACACTAGCAACTTTTTTCCCTCGCAATAAATATCATATACGCCTTAATCATGAAAATAAATGGGAATTTCAGTCTCTAAAGTGGTAAGGCAAAATGTTTGGACCCCCATAAGTGCGAGGTATGATAAGATTATTTAGAAAAATTAAAAAAAAAAACATAGAGAGAAGAATGGTTCCAAATTAGAAATGGGTCAAATATACGCATTCAACCAACACATACATGTAAATACACATATTACATATACAAATGATAAAACCAGTTTGTGGATTAGTTTGAATATGTCAAATTTGGTAATGGAAGTGAGTTTAAATAATCGTAGTAACATATGATAGAAAGGAAAATATTAGAAAAAATCAAAATAAAATTTACTGAATAAAAAATGTGCGACATCTAAGAACAGTCTTTAAGAAAAATAATATTTTCTATAACTTTTCCAGAACTTTCATCCCAATCTCAAGTTGCTAGTTGACACGTTTACAAATTTTCAACAAAAAGTGTCAAAAACCATCAGTTAAAAATTAATAAATTAGACCAAATAAGCATTTTATGCCACGATTCTACCAATCAGCAAATGAAATGTACTTTGTTTCCTTTTTCTTTCATAGTATCCAACTAAAAGTTTAGTTTCAAACAAAAACAAATAATTATGGTCTGTAATTTTTAATTTTTAAACAAAGTGACTTTGGTAAAAGCAGGCAATGTGCTGCCATCCACCTTACATGATTATGGGTTGTAAAAATCAAGAGAGCCATTCAGATTGAGATATATATATATATATATATATATAATGGGGATAAATTAAATTAAATATCAAAAGAGTAAAGAAGAACGCAAGGTATCCACAAGAAGTTTACAAAAAGAAAAATAAAAACCAGAGCCAATAGTGAACGCTGGAAAACACTAGAAGCACTAAGGAGGCTGACCAATTACACACCACATCGTCTTGAGTTAAAGAGTCTGAACTCCTCCTATAGTCAAACCCAAGATGAGAATAGAGCCAATTTGTATTATAGGATTCTGTGTTTACACACGCAGCACTAAGGAGGCTGACCAATAGTGAACGCTGGAAAACACTATAAGCACTAAGGAGGCTGCATCGTTAACACATGAATACTAAAGCAGACCGATAACACACCACATCCTCTTAAGAATCTGAACTCCTCCTATTGGCAAACCCAAGATGAGATTAGATCCAATTTGTCTTCTAGGATTCTGTGCTTGCAAATCGATTTTCCTTCAAAGATGCATCAATTGCCAACCAACCAGATTTTCTACATGGTAGCGAAGAAAAGTACATTTTAGATCGCCTTGCTTCTCCTTTCAAGGAATGGGAAGCACCATTGACATGCCAGATCAGCTAAGCTCCTCAAAAAGGCCCAAATCAGCCCAATCACACCCAATAAAGAATACCACAAGAAACTCAACAGCTCACAATGACGCAAATGTGATCCAGATATTCCCCATCTTTCAGACATAACACGCTCACAATAGGTGAATAGCTAGAAACTTCCTTCGCCTTTGGAGGGTATCAAGGATATCAATTCTGTCGTGAAGATCTGTCGATAGAAAGGCTTTAACTCTAGCAAAGCGCTGAGGACTTCAAAAAGAAAGGCAAGAAAAAACGGGAGGCACATCCTAGGGGGAGCAAAGGAATTCAAAGAAGCTAGACGAGAAAGACACGTGGAGAGAGGGTCCAAATGCAACGATCAAGAATATCCAACCTCAAGAGCGAAAGAGCTCGGATCCTCCAAAATAGAACCCACATCCTCCATCTCTACTGTACAAATATCACGATTGAACTTAAGATTCCAAGTATGACCTATGGAATTCCAAGAAAGATATGCGGCTCAATAGGATCCAATGCCATTGTTGCATGAAAATTCTGTTGTACTTTCGAAAGGACTCTCGAAAGCTGGATAATCGTTTGATTAGGGGAGACTGAAACGCAATAGGCTTTTTCAATTCAAAAATGTCTCCATTCAAAAATTCCAGAATGATGGTGTCATCCGTGACTATCTTGATGGTCTCGTCCGTGACTGTATTGTTTAGATGTTCTATATTACGCATCATATAGTATAAGCTCATTTCAAAATAAAGGGAAGTCACCTTCAATACTTGGAATTCTTCTCTATCAACATTCAACTTCTCCAAACCTTTAAACTTCTTAGGTTCCTTGTAAAAATCACAAACATTTTCAACATCTTTCTTGTCCATTAGCAAATATCCCTAGAGTTCAAGTCTATTGGACTCTTGACAGTCGTTTGATTAGGGGAGACTGAAACGCGATAGATTTTTCTAGTTCAAGAATGTCTCCATTCGAAAATTTTAGAGTGATAGTGTTGTCTGCGACTATCTTGTTCAGGCGTTCTATACCACACATCATATAGTATAAGCTCATTTTAAAATAAACGGAAGTCACCATCAGTACTTGGAATTTATTTTTATAAACATTCAACTTCTCCAAATCTTTAAACTTCTCAGGCTTCTTGTAAAAATCAAAAACATTTTCAACATCTTTCTTCTTCTTTGGCAAATCTCCCCAGAGTTCAAGTCTATTGAACTTTGATAGTCGTTTGATTCGGGGAGACCGAAACGCGATAGACTTTTCCAGTTCAAAAATGTTTCCATTCGAAAATTCAAGAGTAATGGTGTCGTCTGTGACTGTCTTGTTCAAGCGTTCTATATCACGCATCATATAGTATAAGCTCATTTCAAAATAAAGGGAAGTCACCTTCAGTACTTGGAATTCATTTCCATCAACATTCAACTTCTCCAGATCTTTAAACTTCTCAAACTTCTTATAAAATTCAAAAACATTTTCAGTATCTTTCTTCTTCATTGGTAAATCTCCCCAGAGTTCAAGTTTATTGGACTCTGACAATCTTTTGATTAAGTTAGACTAAAACGCAACAAACTGTTCTGGTTCAAGAATGCCTCCGTCTTAAAATACCAGAGTCACGGTATTGGGTGAGGAAGAGGAACATAAGGAAGCCATGAACTCTCTGTGTTATATTCTTGATAGAAACCTTTCGTTCTCTTTGTCAATTCTTGACAGAAACTTTTCGTTCTCTGTATCAATTTTGGATGGAAACTCTTCGAACGAAAGGCAACTGTTAAATTTAAAGTTAAAGCGGCGGCCCGAACTCAACCCCAACTAAACTGGGTTTGATTTGACCTGTTTTAGTAATTGGTTGGGTTTGAGTTTAGGTTTTAACCCGCACCCAACCTGCCAAGACGTTGGGTACTCGTTAAATCTTAAGTTTATGTTTTTCTTTATTTTTATCTCTTATATCCCATTTATATATATATATTTTATATTATCAAGTTTACTTAGCTAATTAAGTACATTAATTTAATATTTTAGGACTTTAATCATTTAAGTTATTTTTATGACTAATATAATATAATTTTAATTTTTTTGAGAATTCATAATACTGCCATATCTATACAATTGTTTATTTATAATGCAATATATAGGTAGTATGAGTATATAGTTGTATTATATAGACATCACAAGTTATATTATTACTATAATGCACATGTGACAAACTATTATAATTTTATTTAGATTTATTTAATTGCATTTAGATATTTCTAAACTTCTCTATATATAGTTAAAATTTACCCATTTTTTGTTTTGGGAAAGGCCTCCTTTTTGGGAGGTCTTTCCTAGAAGGCCTGTACTTCAAACTATGAACGCTGCAAGCCCTTTTTTTTGGGTAAAATTATGGAAAAAGCCTCACATGATGAACATGTGAGTGCCAATTTCCATGTTTATCCCCATTTGAGGTGCTTGTGGGATACAAGCATAATCATAGTACGATACAAGTACAATCATATGATGATACAAGTGCTATCATAGTAGGATATAATCACACTCACAGTTGGATGCAAGGCTACAAGCACAATCAAACGAGGATACAAGTATAATCATAGGATACAAGAATAACCATAGGATACAAATACAATCATATGGGGATATTGTAGGATACAATCACACTCATAGTAGGATACAAACACAAATATGGGGATACAAGCATATTCATAGTGATATACAAGCACAATCATATGGGGGTAAACCTGGAAAAGGAGTTTCACGTGCTCCTCATGTGAGGCCTTTTCCATAATTTTACCCCAAAAGAAGGCCTGTAGCGTTTATAGTTAGTACAAGCCTTCTGGGAAAGAGCTCCCAAAAAAGAGGCCTTTCCCATAATTTTCCCAAAGCTTTCCCTAAATCAGTTTGCATGATTTTAGAGAATCTAGGTTTGAACATTTGATAACCCACTTTTCGTTCCTGTAGAGGTTATAAATATTGCAAGTTTGTCATTGTTTTTAAAAGAGTTCTTCATGAATGACAAGTCTATCCTTATCATGTAAAAAAGTCTTTAAAGCAAGTTTTAAGTATATCCTTCAAAGTTTTTAAATATTACAAATTTGCCACTACACTTATGCCATTTGGGTTTTCAAAATCCGAAACAGGTCTAAGGTTGATTCCTTGTTTCAGTGAATTTCTTAAAACTCATTTATGGAAAACTCATTCCCAAATTGCAACCAAACACCCGTTTTGTTACAGAAACTCGTTCTAAGCCCTAGAACTCATTCCAAGCTGTGAAATGAGTTCCTAAAAGGAATGTCAAACGAGGCCTAAACTTATGAATTATGGTATAAAATTGTAATATGCTAAAAATAAGAAATTATTATTACGTAATTACATCAAGAACTATGGGTTAGGCCGCCACTCTAACTTTAAATGTAACAGTTGCCTTTCGTTTGAAAAGTTTCCATCAAGAATTGACACAGAGAACAAAAGATTTCTATCAAGAATTGACAAAGAGAATTGATACAGAATGAAAGGTTTCTATCAAGAATATACACAAAGAGTTCATAGCTTCCTTGTGTTCCTCTTCCTCACCCAATACCATGACTCTGACATTTCCAGACGGAGGCATTCTTGAATTGGAATAGTTTGTTGCGTTTCAATTTAACCTAATCAAAAGACTGTCAGAGTCCAATAGACTTGGACTCTGGGGAGATTTGCCAATGAAGAAGAAAGATGCTGAAAATGTTTTTAATTTTTACAAGAAGCCTGAGAAGTTGAATGTTGATGGAAATGAATTCCAACTTCTAAAAGTGACTTCGCTTTATTTTGAAATGAGCTTATACTATATGATGCATGATATAGAATTCCTGAACAAGACAGTCACGAATGACACCATCAAGACCGTCATGGACGACGCCATCACTCTAAAATTTTCGAATGGAGACATTCTTGAACTGGAAAGGTCTATCGTGTTTCGGTATCCCCTAATCAAATGATTGTCAAAGTCCAATAGACTTGAACTCTGAGGAGATTTACCAATGGAGAAGAAAGATGCTGAAAATGTTTTTGATTTTTACAAAAAGCCTAAGCAATTTAAAGATCTAGAGAAGTTGAATGTTGATGGAGAAGAATTCAAAGTACTGAAGGTTACTTCCCTTTATTTTGAAATAAGGATAGAAATTTCGCATTTCGCTAGAGGAGCTCTAGAGAAATTTCGCTGAAATCAGGGAATATTTCCCTACATTTTCCCAGTGAGTTTGCATTTTCTTGTTTTTTCACTTTTTCTTGTATTCTTTTGGTTTAATACATTCATAATAAATGCATACATGGGGAAATCTTGGAAAATCTTGAAAATTTTGGGGAAATTTCGCTAGATTTCGTCGAAACCAGGGAAACTAGAGAAATCTCATTGTCCCCAGACATTTTGTGTCGCTAACCTTGCAAAAACAAAATTTCACCAAAATATCGCAAAGTATCAAACCATGTTTTGAAAAAAGCTTATACTATATGATGCGTCATATAGAGCACCTGAACAAGACAGTCACGGACGACACCATCAAGACAGTCACAAATGACACCATCACTCTGGAATTTTTGAATGGATACATTCTTGAACTGGAAAAGTCTACCGCGTTTCAGACTCCCCTGATCAAAGGGCTATTAGAGTCCAATAGACTTGAACTTTGGGGAGATTTTCCAATGGAGAAGAAAGATGCTGAAAATGTTTTTGATTTTTACAAGAAGCCTGAGAAATTTAAAGATCTGGACAATTTGAATGTTGATGGAGAAGAACTCCAAGTACTGAAAGTGACTTCCCTTTATTTTAAAATGAGCTTATACTATATGATGCGTGATATAGAACGCCTAAACAAGTAGTCACGGACGAATTAAAGGACGTCCACTTCTCGAATCCAAGCCAGTACACTTCTCAAATCTAAAAGATTTGGGATCCATTCTTGAATCTATATTATCTTCAATTCAAAGAATCTATGATTACTAGTTTGGTTAGGAACCCTAAGGATGTGAATTAGGGTGATAGGGGACTAGTAACTCAACGAGGCAACAAGTTAATTGAAAAGGTGACCACCAGCGAGGTAATGGCAAAAATGTGGAAAAAAGTGAACATCAAGCAATCTAAGACAACTAGAAGAATGATGTAGGGTGACAACTAGTCCTCAGATGCAAAATATTTTACTATAGAGAATTGAAAAGGATTTGAAATAAAGCAAAAAGACTTACCAGGTGAACTTGATGGAGGCAAATCGCTGAAAACTACAGCTTCCAAGTCATCGCAGTCATCACAGAAGAAGAAGAAGAAGAAGATCAACAAAGAAGAAGATGTCTTTATGCAGTCATTGCAGAAGAGGAAACATGAATGACTTGCCCCCCTGTCTGTTAAACGTCGATGGTCTTGCAAAGTTCTTAGGCTCCCCTAAACCAGAATTTCTCGACGGGGCAATGGAGTGCCAAATCATCATCCGAGGAGTTCACGTCCTTCAATCCGAATATCTTCGAAGGACTGACTTCTTTCGTCCTCCTCTCAATGCTTCCCATTTCTTCAAGCTTTGAATTGAGAGATAGAACCCTAACTTGTGGGGCAAGTCATGCGACGTGAATGACCTTCTTCTAATTATAGCCTAAGAAGTCTACAAAAGTTTTCACACAAAGACCCTTCTAATAGAAAATTTTTCTCTTAGTACCCCTAACACCCTAACAAGTATTAACAATGTCCAACATTATTTAGATAGGCTTTGACGAAAACACCCTTGCATTAAAAAAAATTATTCATAACATCACTTACAGCAATGTTTAAAGGGCTTGAATACCTTTTTTAGCCGTGTCCCAATATCCGTACCCAAATTTTGGACGCTTTTTAGCCGAGTCCCCGTATCCTAGGTTTTAAAGGTCATAGGTATTTGACTCCTAAACACGTACCCGCACTCGATGCCCGTACCCGAGTCCATGTAACATAGGCTTTTCAACACATTCTGAAATCTGATAACAACTAAAGTGATGGGATCCTAATCCAGTGTTTATCAAGTCTAATCCACACTCCTATAAATGAACATCCAAAAACTTTCAAGCTCGTATGAATATATCAGCATCAAGGAAGACCAAAGAATTGGACAGAATCTGTCATAAATGACCTGTAAAGCATAATGTAATTAAAGATTTTGTTTTTAATAAATTGACATAGTTAGAGAGAAATCACATTTTGAAACTGTAACTATTTGGGACAAGGCACCTTTTTTAATACAAAATCTTGTGTAAGCAAAGGTCCTAAAGTGTGAGAAGGAGGGTTAGCATGAATGACTGAAATTTGTGAAGAAAGATACAAAACCATAAAATCTGAATGAAGTCATAGCTTTTGATAATGTGGAATATTCAAAAAGGCTTCATTCATATAAGAGGAAAAAAACAGATAAAAAGGGGTTTGACTGATTAAAAAAATAAAAAAAGGTTCCCCTTCTTTTCAATAGATTAACTTCGAGAATATATGCTTGCAGTTCTTTTCTACCAGCCAAAATATCCATGCATGTGCATTCTCTTACAATGTCTCCCAAGGCAACGAAATTTCAGACCCATCTGAAATCTTACAAAACCCTTGGTTGAATAAAAAGTACACATGCATTGAAAAGGTGCGATCTCACCGTGAACGTGTAAACCGAAGCAAATATTTGAGGAACAACATAGATCCCTCTAGTTTCATCTTCGATTTAAAAGCCAACCCAAAAGAGAAAGAGAACAATGAGGGAGAGCGAGAGAGAAACTCCTATTCTCAAGCACAAAACTCCAAAACATGCACACACAAAAATTGAAAAGAAGATGTAAATTCAAGGGCCATCACAAGACTCAACCAAACCAATCGAGAAAAGCGCACCGCTCATAAAGTACAGGTTTAAACAATTTGACGGAGTCATTGCGCGGCAGAAATTTTCATTTTCCCTTCTTTTTTTTTTAAATCTTAAGATGAGTTTGCTAGAACTAAGTTTCCAGCGGGAAAATCTTCAAAAATCGGAATCATTATACAGTCGAAACTAAAATAAGAAAGAAAGAAAAGCATTAAAAAGTGGGAGAGTACCGAGCTAAGAAAACTAAAAAGAAGTACATCAGCCATTCTCAACAAAACCCTAACTAAAGATCAAATTATTAACCAGAAATCTGCAAACAAAACCCTAGAGAAACCCATGCAAAGTCTATTACATTGTATGAGATAGAACAGAAAGATCTTGCCGGAACCAACATACCTGATGCATCTGAGGTGAAGTTGTTGACGAGTTCATTAATGGCGAAAGACCTACGACAGGAGAGACGAGAGAAGTGAAGAGAGCACGAGAAGATCGTCGGAGAGAACTTTTTGAAATACAAGCCGACAGAGAGAGAGAAAAGAGAGAGACTTGCAGGGAATCGGTGCCCACGGCACGTGTCGAAGCATAAGGCTTTGGGCAGTCGAGGAGCTGTCGAAGTCTCTACACGTGGCTATTTGTTACTGGTTGCTTTTGGCGAAAAAGGCACGGGTTCGGCTCTCCAACAGGTGGCGGTAGAAGCATACGACGTACGAACGAGAAAAAGACAAGGCAGGAGAGGTTTCAGTATTTCTGTTGAAAGAGATAAAGTGAAAGGGTATATTCGTCATATGATTTGGCTTTGAGTGTTGAGTCAAGGTGTCTTTGCGCCTTGGAAGGACCTGCACGTGGAAGGCGCGTGAGCCGACACAGATAGAGGCGGGAGCTCCGCTGCAAACTGTACGTCTCCGCACCTCCGCATCCCGATCACATGGGTTAAAATCGGTGGGTCCCATGCCACATCATACGGTTGTCTTGATGTGCCTCACCAGACATGTCAGCATGTCAAACGAGATGATATCCTTTCAAATTGCATTTAGGCATGATGTGAGGCGCCCGGGATCCTCTCTTTTATGGGTACCTTAGGCAAACAAAACGGAGTACCCTATCATTTTCATGGAGTTAGAAGGTACCTCGATTTATGGGATACCTCATACAAACAATGGGTACTTCTGACAAACATGGGGTACTCGATCATCTTTATGGAGATACTTCCGGTCTAACAATAGAGTACTTCTCTCAAAGACGGGGTACCCCAGGTGCCTCCAGGAAGATGATCGGGGTACCCCATGTTTGCCCAAGGGTATCCCGTTGTTTGCCTGAGGTACCCCCATAAACTCGGGGTATCTTCTTGCTTCATAGAGGACTTCACAGAGGATCCTATTCCGATGTGAGGCCCACCAAAATAAATTTTCATAGGACCGACATAACTGTATCTTGCTATATATGTTGTAAATTAAATTGCGCTTTTACCTATCATTACTCAATGTTTACCCAAATTGGTATCTGCTTTACTGTAAGATGCTATCATGTGGAAGCATCTTATATTCAGTGTTTTTCATATGGGCCTTGGTTTGGAGCCTCTCATAGTTGAATGAAATTGTGTGCCACCACTTAATGAAGTATATCGGCTTCATTGAGATGATGTCATGCAAAGCATCCAATAGTTAGAAATCACATTTTAATGTTTATGCTTCTTCCTACAGTAGGGGGCAGCTAGTGTTCTTTCACTAATAAGAAAAAACCTTTTACATTTTTCATCTCTGAAAATAGGAAGGAATAGACAATTTCAAGCCATCAAATGAAAGACTTGCCATATCTGCTAAAATTTTAAAACATCACCAAGTAATTGTAAGAATCAATCGACCAAACTTAATAAGGATGTGGAATTTCAACAGACATTATTGTGGTCACCTTGACCTCACGCATAAGCTTGTTGTCGAGCTAGCTATCATTTCAAGAAAGTGCAGGATTAGGATTCATACGGACAAGAGGAGTCCATTTATTTCAGCAAGGGCTTTCAAGTGCCTTGACTAGGGTTTGAAAACCACGTGGATAACTACACCGGAATTTAATGGTACCAAGGTTAGCCAGTACCGACTTGAAATCTGTTGGAGCCCTTGGCTGGAAGATCTGTTGGTCCAATGGCGAAAGGTGTGTCCACACAGGTGCATGAAGCCTATGTGTACACACCCTCCACCGTTGGACCAGCAGATGCTCCAGCGTGAGGGACCAGTAAATATGGCCTCGCCAATACCCATACGTACCAGAAAGGAGCAAGATTTCCTAAAAGAATTAGACTGATCCGCTTGGTAACGCTTTTGCTTTCTTACTTTCAAAAGCAAGAAAGCAAAAAATTAATTTTCTGCTTTTTAGAAGATCTTTTGTTGAAACAAAATTGTTTAATAAATTTTTGCTTTGTTGCTAAGAAACAAAAAAGCATATTTGGTAACTGCAATAGCATATAAATTGCTTTTATGCTATCATGTAAAATTATCGTAAACAGTTGATGCATTTTACTTAAAAATATACTCAACGTATATTCTAATGGCAGTTTTTTGTAGACCTAGAAACGGGTCGGGTTCGGGCGGCTCATAATTGGGATCAATTCAAGTTGAACTGGTGTAGACACCCCAAATTGCACTGTCAAAATGATCAATAATCATCAAAAATCATTATCTCCTTGAAAGCCAGCACAAAAATTGAAGAAAATAAGTTTTTACCTGTATCCGGCAACTCAGGCCGGATACAAGTACTCCTCTTTGTATCCCGTGAAGCATACCGGATACAAGAAGGCTTTAGTGTATCCGGTATATAATACCGGATACCTTAAGGCCCTTGTGTATCCGGCCTGATATGCCGGATACATAAGTTTTGCTCAAAATTAGGGTTTTTCGAGAGCTTTTCACTTTTACCATCATATCCCTCATTAAATGAGGGGAAATCTCGGAAATAGCCTTAGGGTTAAGGTTGGTGGGCTATAAACATTATGTTGTGTCTACCATTCTCACCAACCCTAACCCTAATCTTTGCCTATAAATAGGAGGCTCCTCCTTAAGAAAATGGCCATTAACTCTTGCCTTGAATTCTCGCCAAGAAGAGCTCCGAGAGAAGAGGGAAACCGCTGCGGAAGTGTTTCCAAAACCAAGGTAAGCCTCAAACCTCTTTTTAATTTTTGTCTTTGCATTTCTAGATCTAGATCTCTTCTTCTACCTTTCTGTAGAATAAGGCCTTTTTGTGTGTATGAAAATCCTTCCCCGGCTCAAAGTATCTCAAGACTCCCCCTAGCCGTAAAACATGAAGGCGGGATCTAGGAGAAACGAGACTGGGGATTGACCCTAGTACTAGAACCCTATCTTGCATAAGCCTTCCGAATCTATGTAAACCGTTCTATATTCAAAGTACCCTATGATTATCTTGAAGAACCGTATTTAACGGGGAGAGAGAACAAAGGGAAACGATAATGGAACGGAACGATAATGGAACGGAACCCTAGGTTGTTTTAGAACCTTATTTTGATGAATATGTATGCCTGCTATGTTGTTATATTGATCTTGTATGATTTTTCACACTTGCACATACATAGCACGATTTTGGCGGGATAGGCTCACATTTCGGGTTTATTGCATTTATTGTGATAAATCTGAAATAAATGGCCTCAATCAATTCTGGAATGTTTTTAAAAGGTTTTTAAAGGATTTGTATTCATTTTGCACGAATCACACACACTTTATCACAGTTTTGAGTTTGTTTTGTTCAAAAAGGGCTTTACTTGACAGCAACTGTACCCCAACTTCAGACACTCATAACTTCATCGTCCGGATGAATTTTGGAGTGATTCTAGAACCATGGGAAATGCGAGGCTGTCTAGTTTATGTCCACCAAATTTCATTAATTTCTATCAAGCAGATTTTTGACACCTCTCTGTTGAAGTTGATTGGACAATTCAGGTTTAAATACAGAACTTGTCACTTCGACAGAGCGCCATGTGTTCGTTTTAAGTCCGATTCGAATGATTTTTGTTTCTGGGCACTCCTTTATGAGTCTATTTTTAAATCCAATTGATTTCATAATTTTTTGATTTAAATTGTGTCGTGGAGAGCAGATTTACTCAGAACTGCTCAACAGCACTTTTCTGGGTCAATCTGTGATCCTCGAGGCCTGTTCGGGAAGTCACCCATGTCTGAATGAGTTTTTGTATGAGGCTAGTTTCTTTTGAAAGATGGCCATACAGACTTCATTGACACCAAATTTCACGGATTTCTATGGAGTAGATTTTTCTAAGTGATTTTCCAAAGTTGCCTACTTGCTACTTTTGATTTTCTCCGACAGCAACTTTAAAAGAGCCATAACTCTTAGGATTTCAACCGGAATTAATTGAAATTTTGCATGAGACTATTGTTTACCCTAATCTTTCAAATGGATTTGGTTTGATTTAATTTAAAATTGGATTTGATTAATTTCAAGAGAAATGGCCTTACTTTTTACCAAATTTCCCGGATTTGCCTCAACTTGGTTTTGTGCAACTTTTGCTGTGATTTCCATCTTTTTGTGATATTTCAGAAGTGATATTAACATAAAAGAAGATCTGGAATTCATTTGGATTTTCATGTGAAGATATCATATATTTGTCCTTTTTCAAGGTTTTCATGATTTTTTAGCAAGCTTTCTATTTTCTTTTAGCATGAATAACACTTGGCAACCACCTTGTGTGGGTGAATGGGGGTGCCTAACACCTTCCCCCGTTCATAATCTAATCCCCTTACCCATCTCTGGATTTGATTTTCAAGTAGGGTTATTTTTACTCTAGAATTTGCCTTTTAGCACTTTTTATCTCTTTTTGCTTGTTTTTAATTCTTTTGGTGTCCATTCACACCCTAAACAAATGGATGGTGGCAACTCTCCCACTTTTTACGTCGAGCCCCGTGTGTTGACGGAGGGGAAATCATCCCGGTGATTTTTCCCGTGTCTCACAACTGGGAAAACCCAAAACCAAACCCAACCCACCAGCCCGATTATTATTATTTTTTAATTATAAAAAATACACCAATAGAAAATAACATGAATTATTGATACAATTTAGGGTTAAACCAATGGGTCATTATCAAGTTAAATCAACTCATTTTCTAAATTACTTTTTATCTGCCCTCATTATCATGTTAAATGGGTCATTATTAGATTAGATTCAAGTTGACCCGAATACAAAAGGGTTACTAAATCCCCAACTCGAAACCAACCCAACTATTACACGGGTCAACCCGAACCTGTTTATTCGGGTTGGATTCGGGCGAGTAGAGTCAATTTTTACTAGGTCTAGTTTTTTTGTCGAGGGTTTTAGAAGTAAGAAAGTAAATTTATGGTTAAAGTGAGAAGCAACATTTTTATGCTTCTCTTGAAATCTTATAAATTGCTTCATGTGTACATTAACCAAACTGCAAACAGCACTTTTGCTCTCAAAAGCAATTTTTGGCTTTCAAAAGTAAAAAAATCACTTTTGAAAAGCATTAGGAAACAATACCTTAATGTCAGCACCCCATTTTTGCACCATAGACTTGCCCAAGATGCATATCTTGAACCAGCACATATGTGGGCACGTCAATCATGGTTTTTATAGTGAACCTATCTTTTTGAAATAACAAGCTTATAATAAAGAAAATTCTGAGCCGATTCCAATGCATCAAACCATGCTCAAATCGGATCTCAAACAGCTAAGTTATGGATAAAAGAAATAAAGGGTTGTTCGGGGATTTCTAATAAAACCAAAATTGGGTGCCACATGGCAGCCACGTGTACACCATGATGGCTGCCATGTGACCAATGTTGATTAAAAATTGTGGGTTTCTTTTAGTAAGTAAAATAGGTTTCCTAATGAGGTTTGTTAGACAAATAAACAAAAATTTAATAACAACATTAATAAAAGCTTTGAACTTTAAAGAAAATAAAAATAATAATAATAAACAAAGAGAAATGAGTTGGATGAATTGGTCCAACTCATATTCTCTTGGGATTTTGAGACTAAGCCTAAAATATATATATATGTATGTATATATTGGACAAATTGGTCCAACTCATGGGACTTTGAGACCAAGCTTAAATAAGTGGTGGTGTTTAAGAGAGGAAAATGAGAGGTCTAAGTGTTTAAGAGAGGAAGAAGAGAGGTTAGGGAGATTAGAGATCTAGGTATTTAAGAAAAGAAGATGAGGGGTGTGCGCACCTGATTTCGGTCGCACGACGAGGCGCACGCAAAACGATGCGTGCCTCGGGATTGTTTGGAGTCGCCACTGCCTGATGGGGTGCAGGCAGACACCTGGGTGCCTAAGTTCTTCTACGAAGGCTTGGTCTGCGGCTTGAGATTCTAAGTAGGTTCTCGGTTGTGGTCTGGGGAAGTCCGTAGACACCCCAGTCCACCCCTTCAAGTGACGGGTCCCATAGGTTTCCCTGGTTTGAGTCAACTTTGGTCTCTCACTCACCCGATTCCTAATCCAGCATTCAATTTTGGTTTAAGTCTGGCGGGACCGCCAAAGTGGTGTGGGTCCCTTTACTTGATTTTATCTTTTTAGTTAAAGTGATGTGAGTCGGATTGGGCGAGCCCTGTTGGAAGGCCCGCGGATTCATTAGTGGGCTTGGTTAAGCCCACGTATCCCCTGGTGGGCCTCAGTCTAGCCTGGGAAGCCCTTTGGGCTTGGTTCAAATGAATTGATTTTATTTAATGGTTCAAGTTTGATTAAATTTGATTTCCATGCAAAAAATGAGTCTGGGTTGCTTTGTGGGCCCGTGAGTGGGTTGCCAAATGATTTCAGATTATCTTTCTTAACTGTGCCAAAATGGACCAAGTTTTGGGCTTGGGGCCCTTTACCTGGGCTTGGGCTTGAAAGCCCAAGGCTTCTTGAGTTAGGGTTTTGGAAACCCTAACCTTGGTTAGGTTCAATGGGCTTAATGGGCCCAACAGGCCCTGCCCGTGGTCTCGGCCAAACCAAGCCTAGATCTAAACATACATGCTTCCCAAGTTGGGCTTTGGAGGGCCTCCCAGGGTTTGGCCCACTCAATCAGGTTGATTTTATCTTTGTTTAACAAAATGAGTTTGTCGGGCTTAGTGGGCCCCGTTGGAAGGCCCACTGGGAATCAATTTGGACTGGGTCGGTCCATGGCCCATGTCACCCGGAAACCCTACTGGTTCATCCGGTTTGATTTAAACAATTAAGAAAATGACATTGGATCACAAAAACAGCAAAATTAACATTCAGACAGTGTAGCCGGCCTGAGATGCCGGTTACACACAGGACACAGTGTATCCAGCACCTTTGGCCGGTTACGAATGGGTTTCTATTGATCCGGCCTGAGTTGCCAGATCAACATACAGAGGCTTGTTTTCGAATTTTCCAAGGGGGTTGGGTTTTTGGGCCTTCTAGGATGTTCCAAGGGTTGTGTGGGCTCCTGTGTGAGCCCACATTGGTTCAAATGAAGCCACATGGCTTCTCTAGAAAGGGTTTTCAAAATCAAAGCCACATAGGGAGACCAAGGGTCTGTCCTCCCTTTTCAAGGCAAAACAAAGAATGAGTGGGGATCTGTGTGTCCCCACTTCAGTTCATTTGCCCTCAAAGAAAACCAACATTCACATATATGAGACAACATCAAACCGAAAGGCACACTTCGGGGCTGGGATTGAACTAAATAAGCAATGGACAACTAAGTATCCGAATCCGATTTCCGCGCATGCAAATTCCTACCAGATGGTGACATATACAAATATCTGGACATGTTTATGGAAAGTAAAGAACAAGCAGGCAAGTAAGACCAATGCTAGGCCGAGCATGGGTGACCTTTGGGGGTCGAAAACAGTGGCTAGAGTGGCATAAAAATCATAGCAAGACATACGAAAAAAAACAGCAAGAAAGTGTGTTTCACATGATCCTCGGAGCAATAGCGCATGCACTTTCCATGGGGATGAAGGTGCTGCTGCTGGAGTGGACCATCACAGTAGGCTATGGGTATGGGGGACATGCTTAAGTTACGAAAATAGCAAATAAATCAAGACCAAGGATGTATGCATTAGTGCATGCAACTACAACATGTGGGTTTGATAATAAAAAAAACAGCAGCTATGGTGTAGCAAAAATCATGGCACATCACCCAAAAACGGCAAGCAAAATCAGACATTCGCATGTCCCTAGAGATGAAGCAAAACGTACCTCGAGTTATGGTGTATTCTAGCAAGCACAAGTCGACCCCTAAGCTCTAAGCATGCAAAAAAAGAACAAAGACCTAACCTAGCACATATCCCATGCAACTCACAGCAAGATCATATTAATTTTATCCATGCACCTCAACTTAAATAGCCAATGAAAGGGAAGTGGGGGGTTGCATAACGGGGTACATTAGAAAATACATTAAGAGAACATGCTCCCCTATTAAACACAAAGAAGATGTCAATGGTATAAGGCCCAATAGCAACCTTATGGTGCTCTAAACTATGCCCTTATTCCCTCCTTCATTCGAGTAACCTCATGGGAATAACCACTATTAAAGTGATAAGAAAGGAGAGGGAAACGAAAAGAAACTATGCAATCCCATATAACAAAAGTATCACCTCTTATGAACATGTCTCAAATCAACCAAAATTGACATATGTGAAATAAATGCCAGGAAGAAGCTCACCTTTGGGCTTAACAAGGGGTTTAGGATGTTCTTTAACCTCCTCTTAGACCGGAACAGCACTTGAGCAACACTTACTCTTCTCCAATGGCAAGATACCCCTTCCTTGCTTGAGTGGGAATGGGGAAGAAGAAGGAGAAATGGGTGGAGAGGTCAAGGTGGAGTGTTTGATGGGGGTAGAGACCAAGAGAAGGGAAGGAAAGGGGGTTCGGACAAGGCTAGAGAAGTGGAGAAGAAAGGAGGAAGTGAGAGAGGTGAGAGAGCTCTCCCAAAAATAATGAGCCGTCCTCTTCAAAATGGGCTAAAGTGCCTTTTATATTGCTTGACCAAAATGCAATTACTTTTGCACTTCATGCCCACAACTGTAATCTTTTCATTTCATGCCCTTTTTTTTAAGAAAACCAATGATGGCTTTAAAACTTAACCTCCAAGTAAACTTAGCCTCCAAGCTTGCTTGAACGTGTGGAGAATTCGTTCAATCATATATTTTTTTTTATTTTCTTTTTTTTTTGTTTATTTAATTGATTAGATATTTTACTTTTATTATTATTTTATTAAGATTTTTGTTTTGGGTTTTGGATGCACATGCATCTTTTTATTTTAATTTTCTTTTTCTTTTATTTTAAATACTTTAATTAGATTTTTAGCAAAAATATTATTTTTTAATTCAAAACTTTTTACTTTGCTGCTCTTTCTTCATTGTTTGCCACGTGCGCAGATTTTCAGAAACTTTAACTGCCCGCAACTCACTCGTCCGATATCTGATTTTAACAAACTTAGTAGCGTTGGAATCAGTGCGACATTCCTTATCCACTGAACTTCAGTTTAGCAGCAAATTCGAGTTTTTTAGCAGAAGTACCGGGTCACGTCCCGAAGCCAATTTTGCTCATATTTCCTCATTCAGGACTCCGATTCCAGCAAACTCAGTTGCGTTGGAATCGTGTCGAGATGCTCTTTCTGCTGGTATCAAATGGGGTAGCTGATCTGGGATTTAGCAGAAAGTCAATTTCTACTTTTCTCAGATTTGACCAGTCCATAACTTCTTCATTTGGACTCCGATTTGAGCAAACTCTGTTCCATTAGAATTAGAATCGTATCGGAATCCTCTTTCCAATTGTGGGAAGCATGGCGACTGATTTGCACCAGATAAAAAGTCAACCTTTTGACTTTCTCAAATTTGACTTTTCAATTAAAATATCATTTTCTGCATTTTGGGAGGTGCAAAAATGAGGTGCTTACAAGGGGTCTCGGGGTTTAGAAGATGAAGGGGTGGAACTCTCTTATAAAAAAGAGAGGAGTCTCTTAGTGAAAGGGGGAGGACATTCATTAGCAAAGGTTGAGCACCTTAGAAGGAGAAGAGCTGCTATCCAGCAACACCAAAGCTTTGATCACCTATTCCAACTTAGAGAAACAGGTATTTTTCTTGCTTAAACTATTGTTTGAAGTTATCTTTTCTTCACTAAAGTCTGAGATTTTTTTGTAATGTGATTAGTGAGGATTTTGAGATGCTTTTAAAGTGGATTTGAACAAGGATAATCAATAAAACAAAAAAACAAAGACAAAGATGTAAAGTTATAAGTTTTCTGTATTAGGCTTGCACTTGTTTTCTAGATAAACCAATTTTGTTTACCTAGTTCTAATTCAATTCAAGTCTGGAATCCTTTATAAGATTTGTGGTATTTTTATTTTAATGTAAAAATATGCTCGAGGCCCTACATTATGAGTAGATATTTTATTTTTATTTTTTCTTTGGTTCAGATTTCACGGGGAAATGTCTAATAGTAAATTTTGCAACTTCATATCTCTTAAAAAAATGAATTTTTGAAAACTGCTATAGGGTATTTTAGTACTTAAAGTTATGATTCTAAGGAATCAGATTTGCACAATTTGGTTAAGAATTAAGGGAGATATGAATCTTTGAATGCGGATAGCGCAGTAGTTCAAGTTGTTTCACTTTTTAGTTTCCTTTGTAAATTAGTAATTAGGCCATGGTTAAAAGTAATTCAGGTGGTCACATTTTCTTGCCTTGTAAATTAGTAATTAGTTAATCTTGCATGATAAAAACAATAGAAAACAAAAAATAATAATAATAAGAAAAGGAAAAAGCAAATGAAACAAGCATTGAAGTGATGATTCTTTCTTCTTTTGTCACTTGTGATTTTTTTTTTACTTACATTTGTTCTTGTTTTGTTTTCTTACTACATGAAATGTACTATAGTGGCCCTCAATTCTCCCAATTTAGATATGTTATTGTAAATTAGAGGCTAAAGCATTTTATTTAAAGTGGTCGAATTGTACATGTTTAGTTTTGTTAGTTTTATTTAGTTTACTAACTCATTTTAGTTTGGTTTCATCATTGATATTAAAATTTGTTTTTTTTATTTATTATTTTGTCTTCTTACAAGATGCAGCCTTGCAATCCCCACCCCTTAAGCCCTTGTACAGATATAAAATAAAAAATAAAAAAAATGGAGGTGAGTGTTTGTATCATGGTTCGGCCAACCATGGCCGAATTCATTTGTTTTGATATTTTATTTGTTGCTGTTTTTATCGATTATTAGTTTTGAGTTCAGTTTATTGCTCATTTAGATTAAGTGAATTTTTAAATTAAGTGGTTTCAATTTCAATTGTTTTAGCATGGTTTCGTTTTGTCCATATTGCTTTACTTTCAATGTAATTTTGTGGAAGCCTTGTACATATAAATTAATATTTGTTGTACACTTAAAATAATAAAAAAAATTAGAAAAGAAGATAAAAAAAAAGAAATAAAAATAATAATAATAAAAGAGCCCATTTAATATTCAACTAATTTAAGGAAACCCATTTCGGTGAGGCAACCCAAGGTGTTCAAGAACTTCCTTGGGTTCTAATCGAGTCACTTATCCAAAATCATTGGTGCAGACCAAAAATCAACAAGGTGTCTACCTGCACCATTTCAGGTAGTGGGGACTCCATTAAACATGTAATACGCTTTTTTCAGCGCTCCCGATCGAGGTGCGCACACTTAGGAATCCTAATTTAGCAAGATCCATTGACCAAGATAATAGATTTCTTTAATTTGGTATATTTATAGTTTACCCCCTTAAAGTTTCCTAAAATCCCACTTTTTCCCTTGAGGTTTTTGTAATATAAATTTACCACCTTGAGGTTTTTTTTGTGTAGTAGTCTCCCCTTCTAGAAGTTTGATCATTAAAAGTTTAACAGTATTGATGAGGTGGCCAAAGATAAAACATATATTGACAATTTTATCCTGATATTCTGATTATTTAAAATTAAATACTAAGATTACCCTTTGATTCAATGCTTACAACATTGATTAAAAAAAAAAACAATACGCATCTTGTTCACATCTGCCCTAACGGCATTTTGGTACTAAAGGCATAAACAAAGCTCTTTACTTTTAATTGTAAATAAAAGGGACAAACTTGTCAATTAACATTTTTTGAGAACAATTTTAGCGGTCAAACGTTTAAAAGGAGGAGAAGATTGTTACGAGGAGAAAATCTCATTGTAGTAAACTGATATTTTAGAAACATCAAGGGAGAAAATGGGATTATTGGAAACATTAAGGGGTAATTGGTAAATATCCCTCAATATTTCCCTTATTTTGACATTTTTTTTATATTCCCTTTTTTAACCTGAAAACATCACAAGCTGGTGGCAGTTCACTTCAAATATTTTCTCCGAAGGTTTGGCATCTGGGTCATTACTCTAATAGGTTTATAACAATCTAGCTCATGTTGATATTAGAATACACCCCCCTCCCTCTTAATCCGAAGAACTGTCACAATCACTACCTCAAGAATAACCGAAATACCTAGAGGAGGGAAAAGAGATCAAAGAAAAAATAGTCATTCTAACAGAAACCAAAACCACGATTTGCATTTGCATTGATAAATAGCTTAGAATACACAATAGTTTCTTAAGGTTTCTCACAAACAGTACAGATATCTGAAAATGATTTTGAAATCCAGCCCTTATGTCACAGACTAATACATATCATGGCATACCTTTTTCAATGGGAGCCAATTCTCCCTATTAATTAGGATGCACACTACCTTCACAATTCAAATGAATTCTCTCCAAAAAAACTTGCTGCCAGAATAAGCATAATAACAAAGGATTTTCAGACAACTACCTGGGGGCCGGATTTTGTGCATGATGACCCTGAGGTTTGGTTTGAGTTGCCGCAGTCATCACACGCAAGCGACTGGCAATCTCTGTGAAGCATGGCCGGGATATGGGATCAGGTGCCCAACATTGCTCCATTAGCCTCCTCCATTCTGAGTCACAAAAGCTTGGCACATGTGGCCTCAAAGTGTTGTTAACAATGCCTCCTGCATTGAGATAGAAAGAGATGGGGGGAGGGGAGTCGTGGTTTTTAGTGATTAATATCTCTGATGAACAAATCAACCAAGTAGAAACCATGAATGATTTACAACCAGCAATAACCCTTGGCAGTTTGTCAATAGAAAGGAAACATGCAGGACACTGCTAACTGTCATTCGATAAGCCTCGGCAAGTTTGTTAATAGATTAGATGTGGAATTAATTGACAACTATCCTGACTTATAATATTATAAATAGCCAGGGTGACAGAGCTGTTCTTCCTGTGATTTATCAGAATGACAATAATTAGTCCGTGAACAAAATCCTTTCTAGACTTACAATGTGATAGTTTATGTACGTAGAGTAAAGGTCCATTTTTATTTCCACATTCAAATACCAAACAACATTCGATCAATGCTCCATATGTACAGACATACGCCGATTAGGTCTATAACCTATTTAAATTAAAGGGTAAATTTTATAAGACAACAATTAGACCAACTATACCTTATGGTGCAGAATGTTGGACAGCAAAGAATCAACATGTTTAGAAGATGAGTGTTACCGAGATGAGGATGCTAAGATGGACTTGTGGCAAAACTAAAAAAGATAAAATAAAAAATAAAGACATACGAAAGTGGTTAGACATAGCATGCATTAGAAATAAAATGGAGGAAAGTTGGTTAAGGTGGTTTGGTCATATAAAATGGAAACCTAAAGATGCACTTGTTAGAAGGTGCATGAGTATGCATATTGAAGGGCCTAAGCAAGCAAGAGGGAGACAAAAAAGACATGGATGGAGTCTATAAAACAAGATTTATAAAAACATAAATTAACTGAAAATATGATTTTTGATAGAGCGTCGTGGAGAGATAAGATTTGTGTCGCCAACCACACTTTGGTGGGAACTGGCTTATGATGATGATGCTTTGTCTCCCAATTAATGGGGGCCAACCAGATACTTGTCCATATGGTGTTTGGTATCAGTCCCAGGGTCTCAAAACCAGCTTTATATGGTAGTAGTGAGTCATCCGCAATCAATCCCCATTAGGCAGCAGAAAAACAAAACCACCGCATTGTCATAATAGTCATTCTAAATAAGGTACCACTTTCTTGTTTGTAGTTTGGTATCTGGCCTAGGATCTAAAAGGCAAACCTCTGGGTTTCAGCTAAGGTTATCAATCTCGTGTTGCTAACTAATAGCATTGCACTGATGAACAAGTAGGAAAATAAATGATTAAAAACTCACCTATTATTGCACCATAGTGCATATTGGCATAGGGCTCCTCGCCAGTAAGAATCTCCCATAAGACAATTCCAAAGGAGAACACGTCTACCTGCAAACCGAGAGAAAAAAAAAAGGGTAACAACAATTGCATGGATAGAAAAATTTAATATGTTGAGATCAGTATTTACAGAAAAGATACAAAAATCTTCATGTAAATTACTAAAAGAGTTTTTTTTTTTTTAATGCTAAGAGATATCAGTAGTCATGAAAGTTAAAAAATAAAAACTGAGATGTCCAGGAGAAAAGAGGTTTAAGAGGCATATTCCTCCCTGTAAATAGGAAATAAAAGAAACTAGCCGTGGAGAAATTTCACTTAAAAGACAGTGTACATTGAGTGTTGTGAATTTTTCCCAAGTTCAGGAGATCACATCAGCAACAAAAGTTCCTGAAATTCTCATTATCTTTCATGCCAACATCTGTTAAATTTAAATGATGATATCATACCTTTTCGGAAACTTTACTGCTGCCGCCATTCAGCAGCTCTGGAGCCATCCACGGAAGGGTTCCCCTTACACCACCAGAAACCAAAGTATTCCTCTTAATTTTTGACAATCCAAAATCAGCTACCTGTACATAGAGTGGCACTACTTTGTTACGAAATAGTGGATTGAGTTGGCAGAAAATCATTATCCAATAGTAAGAATAATAAAAAAATCATTATCCAATAGTAAGAATAATAAAAGACATAATTAACCTATGATAGCAGCATCATTCATGATAAATTACCACAACGTTTGGAGTAGAAGTCCTTCAATGAAGAGTAATACCACCAACAATTACCTTGCAAATGGGTCGAGAAGAGTCTTTCAAGTTCACAAGCAAGTTGTCACATTTCAAATCAAAGTGTACAATGTTTTTTGAATGCAAATATTCCATTCCAAAAGCTGCATCCATAGCAATTATTAGCCGCTTCCGACGATCAAGATACCTGACAGATGCACAGAAATAAAGAAATAAAAAATAAAACAGAAGTAGAAGGAGAAGAATATGAAAGAAGAGACTACTATGACAAGATGGAATAAAGGATTGAAGAGTATGGAAGAAGTAATACTTTTCCTTCCGAAGTAAAACCTGCCTAAGAGAACCATTCACCATGAACTCTGCTACGGTGGCTAATGTTCCCCCCGGTCCATCCTGCACTACACCATAAAATGCTACCACGTTGGGATGGTGAAGCTTTGACAGAATTTCTGCTTCCCGCCAAAACTCCAGAGTCTGGAAAGGACAATATTTTCTATCAGTTTCTTCTAAAAAGGGGGGAAAATGCTATTGATAATGAATTAGAAGAAAAACAACGGAGCAATTGTCAATTAAACACTAAGTAAATTGAATAAATGAACTACTAAAAACTGCGTCAGATTTAGCTCTTATCAACTGCAATGCATTTGCAGGTTTGAACTTGTGGCTAATCCAGAACATAAACAGGACATGATAAATCACATGTGCATACATTGAAGTAAGACAAGCTTACCAATCTCTCTTGTTCTGATGACCGACCTGTGAAGCAGCTCTTCTTTATTCGCTTAATAGCAACATCTGACCCTCTCCATTTTCCATGATACACAGTTCCAAATGTGCCAGAACCCAGTTCCCTCAGCTCTTCAAGATCTTCATTTTTTATGATCTGTAATTGACATCCCAGAGAAATGATCAGATAAAATTTTGCCCAAGTTGATTAAATAATACCCAAACAGGTGAATCCATAAGGTAAGATAAGTATAAAATGTCCAAAATTCTCCTTGCCCTCTATCCTCCTTTTTGAGCAGCCAAATAGGTCCCATTAACTGCATGGTAATTGGTTCCTAGGATGCTGTATCTACTAGCTGTCACCACTTGCAATCAGCAACAAAAGCAATGCTGTATGCCAACTATTGGTGTCAACAACACCTACACTGACCTGCTATTCTAACCATAAAAAATACGTATCTTAACCACTGACGATCAATTTAATGATATGAATTGAGTCTTCATTCTGAAGGATTTATAGATGAAGCTTATTTGCAATGAAGCCAAAATAGGAAAGCCTATATAGCAAAAGTTTAGGCTCACCAAACTAACAAAATAAATGAGGCTCAGCAAATAAAAAAAATGTGAGTGGAATTTCTACAAGCACAAAGACGAGAACATGATACAAGCATATTGTAGTGCATATGATGTTAGCATTAAAGATCAGAAGATGATGACCAAGGTTTTTTATCCTGGACTGACGACAATTTTGACAGGCTTCCCCAATTAATCAGTAATCAAAAACCTTAACCCAACTACTTAGGATCCGCAACATGAATCATGTTCCTCCATCACAATCTATCAAAGACAACATCTTCAATCAGCCAATAGGTATCCATTTGTTTTGTAACTGACTTTATTTATGTTTCTTTTATTCTTCCTCTTACCCTCTAAGATCTTCCAATGACTACCCTCTTGCACCTTCTCACAGCCACCTCCATAGGTTTCTGCTTTACATTCCCAAACCCCTCTTAACCTACTCTCTTTTATTTGTCGTACCTAACCACTCTCAAATAACCCTTTCTTTATCTTCTTTCCTATTCCTCCCACAAATCCAACTCAACATATGCATCTCAGCAATGCTCATCATATGCATATGTTCCAACATTATAATCCATACATCAAAATAGATCTGATGACCATTGTATTTAGAATTTTCCTTTTGGTAAAGTGGCCCATGTCAATTACATGAGACCTCATACTCACCTCTCCACTTAAGCCATCTAGCACTAATTCTACATGCAGAATCCAGATATAAATGTAACTGATTCAAGATAACAACATTGATTACTTTATGAATCTCTCTCAATTCTTACTATTGCTTCAACCCTACCATTATTTGTATTAAATTTACACTCCATATACTCAGTTTTAATTTGACATTTTAAAAACCTTTGGTTCCATGGTATCCATACATTGCTCCAATTTTATATTTACTCCCTCCTAGTTTGGCCCATTAATCATCTGCATATGAAGTAAACCAAGGCACCTTCTCTCGGAAATGTCTAATAACTCATCTACAATTAAAGCAAAAAGATAAAGGGCTCATAGCTGAACCTTGTTCTAAAACTATCATTATTGGAAACTCATTTGTCTCACCACCTATTGCTTTCACAATAATCAGAGTTCCCTTGTAAATCCCTTTAATAACTTCCAAGAACCATTTTGGAACTTATGTTGTCTAAACCAAACCAAATTAACTCCCTTGGGCCACGATCATATGCTTTTTCTAGGTCAATAACATACATATAAAGGTCTCTTTTCTTCTCTGTAGACTTCTCCGCTAATTGTCACAGGAAACTGCCTCAATGGTAGACCTCCCTTGCACAAAACCAAACTGATTTTTGACACTTGGGTTACTTTTCTTAACCTTTTTCCAATCACTTTTTCTTATAATACGGCTCAAACTTAATTCTATGATAATGGGTTCAATTTCGGAGTTCACCTTGATTTCTTATATAGAGGTACTGCCTTGCTTCTCCTCTAAGCATTTTGCATTTTTTCCAATCCTCAAATAATTTGATCCACCAAATTACACTACTCTCTCCCATGTACATCTACACTTAAATTAAAATACCATTTGGTTTTAAGGACTTTCCTATTTTTATTTTAGGTAAAGCTCTCTTCATTTTATGGACCCTAATCCTATAACAATGTCTTCTTTTTCTTTTGTTTTGTTTGATAAGTAAATGAAAGTTTTATCAATATAACAATGTTTTCTTAGCTCTCTAATAACCACATTTATAGTCAAAAAAGGTTCTCCATACCTTTACCATTTAATAATTTTTGAAAATGTTCTCTGCATCTTCCTTTGATCTCTTCATCTCTTACCAAGACTCTTGAATTCTCACTCTTAATGCATATAAGCATCTAATTAGATTTAAGTCCCTTCTATTCCTTTCTCTCACTCTTGCAAGTTTACATATGAATTTCTCACCTTCTTTTGCACCTAGCTAATAACAAGGTATCATATACTTGATTTTCAGCTTCACTACCCTTGATTTTCAGTTTCTTTTTCAAAATTTTCTATTTCCCTAAGTCTGTTCTATTCTTATTACTTGCCACATTTTAAAATGCCCTTCCTCTTCAGCATCCTTTTGAATAAAATCACTCCACCAGCAAGTCTTTTTTGGGATTGAACTTTACTCCTAGATTCTCCTAAGACATCTTCTCTTATTATAGCCAGAAACCTGTTCCAAATACATCTAGAATATGCATACCCAAAATTCCAATTAGAATGCTACCCCAAATACAATGCCACCATGTGCCAATCTCTTACAATGTCATTCATTGTATACAACCTAAATTCAGCCCTGATGGAAAATGAAAAAGTAACTAATGTTACCATATCCTCACATTCTTCCTGAACCTGAGGAGTGAGATCCTCAAAATCACATCGGTTTCAAGCCATCCAAATTAGCCAAATGGTTGCAAAAAAACATGATAGAATATAACGTACTCCTTATAAAAATGTGAGAACCTACACTATCCAGCAAAATCACATAAAGTAGCTGGGAACACCCAAGTGACAATCATCTGCAGAAAACACAATCACATGAATCTGAAGAGATGATTCACAGATTCACCGGCTTTCAAACACAATAAACAAATGTTGGGTGATAGTGACAAATCTCCTTCAATGCTGAAGCATTTCCAGAGTAATGAACTAGTACAGAAAATCAGTCCAAGAAAAAGCCTTCATATTTGGGGGTACAACAGGGAAATTGGAAGAAGGCTAGCTATCTGAGGAAATAAGAAACCTGAAAAACAACTCAAAAGAAAGAGGACTGTTGCTGTCAAAGGAACATACTCTAAAATCCAGCAATGAGGGCTCAAGGAGAACACCTTTACGTAATTCCAACATACACCCTAATTCCTCCTGCTCAGTACCTAAGATCTTTTCTAAACTGGAGGGCTCCAACCTAACCCAAATACAGACCAAGATAGATTGTCACATATAATATCGCCATCCGATCATAAATATAAGGGGAAAGCAAGATAAAAGAGATGACTCATCAAACCAAGGATCAAACAAATACCAAATAGAGGTGCCAGAATGCAATCTATATTTAACCCAACTCCCACTATATATTCTCCCTGAAGGGTTTATCTTTCACCCAATTTTGCGTATCCCAAATTGGCTTGCTTTTAAATCAGACAACAGCCTTTCCTGTTCCTTCCCAAACCTCCATAACCACTTGTCAAGAAGAGTCAAATTGCTTAGATGAACGCCACACAGAGTTCAGCCTCCAATATTGTCTTTACACACCATTTTCCATCCCACAAAATGATTCTTCTTATACCAAACCCCTTCTCACATAAAATCACTTTTGCAAATTTTCTATCTAACATACTACTTTTCTAGGAGCATGGAAAAACAAGTAATATACTGGAATATTGGAAAGAGCTGCTTGAATCAATGTAATCTGACATCTTATGACAAATAGCTTCTTTTGCAATATTCTAACCTCCCAGTAACCTTCTCAATTTACAGGATCCCAAAATCCATTGAAGTAAACTGTTGTCCCAATGACAATCCTAGGTAAGAAACAGGCCATGCAGACAAGTTAGCAAAGACCAGAGTACGGAAATCTGAACTTTATGTGGGTACTCTTCTTGATGAGGCAATCCAGGTGCGTTAGGTCTGATTGCTGCATCAGTTCTAGGGGTTCGAGGGTGAAGATAAAGGAGATACATTTTGTAGAGCCATCTTTCGTGGTCATTCTCAGCTGAGATGAATTGTACATACTTTTTTCCTAGTAAATACTATCTTTCATGACTTTTCTCCCAACAAAACAAAAGGAAGTATAGCCCATTGATGCGACCTACTAGCCACAATTGTGATCAGTCATTCTGAAACCACTTCCTTTTTAGATTCTGAATCAAACAAACTATGGATTCAACTTCTTGCGCTCTTCGCTAACTGCTTCGTTTTTCTCTCCCTTCCCAATCCCCTAATGTTCCAGTGCAGACAATTTAAATTAAAACTAACTTCGTGCCCCCTTCCCTTTGGATCATTTTCCTTCATTTTTGTAATGTACACACCACTCTCCATTCCTCAACTCACATGATTTGTGATTGTTGCTCCTCTCAGAGCCATCCTGTTTCTTCATAAAACTCTCTATTGCCTACTCAACAATGACTTATTAACCCTGTTTGTTTCAAATGTCTACTTGGAGTATCTATAGCATCATTTCTAATCCCTTCAAAATCCAACCACTCATTACCCCCAGTCCTCCTCTGCACAAAGCTAAACCTACAGTCCCCTTTCCTGTTCAACTCATTGGCCTCACTCTAGGTATCATCACTCCTTCCAAAATCATCACTCTACATTGTCACAGGGTGCAGAATTATCAAAAGAAAGCAAGAAAGAGTAATTTGCATCACGATTTCAAGTATTAGCCAAACTCATAGTAGGAAAAGAGAAAATGGGACGTAGAGAAGGAGTCAACATACAAACATGTACAAACAGTTGACCAGATGACACACCTTTTGGCGTTGAGGAAAAAAGGCTAGTATAACAATCCTAAATCAAGATAAGGCTCAGTTCCTCTAGTACTCGCAATGTTTTCGAATCAACGTCACTAGGCCGCCAGTTTCTTAGAGATTATCAAATCTGAACCTTCAGTCTTCTTACTTGCTGTTAGAGCTTGGACATATTCCGCTCGTTTGATCTGTAGATCATGAATTGGATCTCCTTTTCTAGCATTGTGGGACTTTTCAAAATCTTGAAGTTTTGGTACCATTTCGCCTTCATAGCTTTCCTTTTGCATTGACAATTCGATGACCGATTTGTCGAAACCTTACCATGCTTGTTTTGACTCCAGCTCTACCATCGAGATCAAGGAAAACGCTTATTCGTCGATTCCAGCATTTCCCTGAGATCATCTGGAAGGGTTAATCTCTGTCTTCCAAAGTTGAACTGGAAGTGACTGTCAGGCTAATGGAGCTACTGAGATCATCTTCATATAATATGGTTCTCTTACCCTTACTGGTGTTCCTATCATTTCTAAATGACTGTTGGGTATTTTCTTTAAAAGAGAAGCTTTGATCCTTCAGTCTTAGAAAGCGTGAAATCTTTGAAAAAGAAAGAACGATCTAATTTGTTTATTTATTTCTTAGGCCTGCCACTTGGTGTTTGCAACCTATTAAAAGTCTTCCACCGATCCTGGGCTTCCACCTTGTTCTGGCCTAGCTCATCTTCACACGATAAAATTTGGAAGGCCTTTGTACTGTATTCTACAATGCTAGTTTGTCCTTTACCAACACCCCCATCCCATGTGTCTCTATTCTCTTCCCCGTAAACTGATCCAAACAGCCACTCACACCTACCACCTGACATGGGTCTACTGTAAGGTGTCACGTCACCCTTGCCTTGCTACATCAACTTCATCTTCAACCTCTAACTCATGCAGCATCTGCCTGTTGACTACATCGTTGACCAGTGAACAAATTTATAGATTCGTTCTAAACCTTCTCCATAAGATAGATGCTCATGGAATCATTTGCCAAACCCTCTCCCTGACCCCAATCACCACTTGTCCTATATCGTTTTCCATTGCCATGGTCTGTCCAATATCGAAAAAACCACCTGCTAAGCCCCTATGAGTCAATGTTTCCATCAAATGAAGGTGCACAGGGATTCCATCAACCATAATCCATGTACCTCCATGTGTATCAACCCAATTATGGAGCGCCCAAATAAATTATAAAGATAGATATAAATCTCAAAATTCTGTTTGATGCTAACTTATCTCAAGGCTGTGATGCTCTGAGCTTCTGCTCTGATTTTACAAGGAAGACTTATTTCGGCAAGAAATAGTAAACAGCTGCAAGTTATTGTATTTTTTCTTTCCATTGTCCATCACTATTTCTTCCAGTTTCCTCTCGCATATTTGACTATAGTATAACCTTTTCAAATCATCCTCACACATCTGATGATAGAATATTTTTAATTGTGACTAAGGACGCCTAAGTGTCCCACTAGAGTGGAGCTCATATGACCAAAAGAAGCTTCTGTGGCACTTAAAGCCCTCAACTGGGAAGTTATCTAATTTTCTTACCATCATCACTAAAGAATAAAAAGCACCTCCAATAAAAACTATGTAGAAATTGCGTCAAAACATCGATCCAACCTCCAAGTTACTACACCGTTGTTGGAAGAAATCATGTATCTAGGAGAAAAAATAACAAAATATAGATACATCTTCTAATGCGAAAGCAGGATCCAGAACTATGGTACATGTCAGGTGTGAGATCCAGTAACTGAAAAATACTTATTCAAGAATTGGGTGTTCCTACCCAACAAAAAATCTCTATTAAATCACAATAAAATTACAATTAGCACTACTCACAACCATGTATAGCATGATAGAACAAAGCATAGAGGTGGATGTACCCTTGATCAAGAAGGAGTTGAACTTTTGATATATCTATACTCCAATACTAAAGATAGATGACCGATTTGATATCCTAACCAAAGGACCAGCAGTTTCACCAGATGGAAAGAAATGGGATATAAAAATAGGAAAAATAAAGAATTTTATAAAACATGAAAAATCACTAAAGCACATATAAATGAATACAAATAAATCTGTAATATAATAATAAGTGACTGTGTGATATTTGGTTAGTTTTCTTAATGCTTAAGATAAGTTATCCATTACTAATAAAGTTCATACATATTATTAATTATTTTATTCATATTCAAGTGAAAATATTCTTTTTGCTAAAAAATAATGGCATTGATCTTTACATTGGGGTTCTCTATATCACATTTAAAATTTTTAGATGATTTTATCCAATTTTAAGAAATGAAAACCAAAAAAACATATTTTTCAAAAATCTTTGGTAGGCATCCCATGTAGATTCCTAAATGACTCTCAAATACATGTAATGCATCGAGTAGATGTACTAAAATGCACCTTTGACCTAAATGAACTACATTCATGCAAGAAAAAAAGAGAGGAAAAGATGGATTAAAGCAAAAATATATTAAGTGCAGAACATGACTCCCAAATCCCAACTTTCAATGCTTTAATCTTCGAAATGGGATCCAATTCATGTGAGATCTTTGGAACAGTGTTTAGATTTGAGTTAGAAAATCAAATCTTGCAAAAGATTAAAAATATATATATACAATTCAAAGGTTGTTTTAGATTATTCAAGGGCGAGAGAAAGTATTCGACCAATACGGGTGAAATTATTGAGCAAAACCTTGATAATCTAGATAGTATCCTCTCTTATGAATTTGGGCTTCAAATTAATTTAACAGCTATGACTTACAATTATCAAAAATAAAAATAAAAAATTCAGGAACAATCTTCCTCTAATAACTATTGAACTGGACTCACTTCACAATGGAACTGAATGTTTCAATAAAGCTGAATATTGCAAGCATAATACCTGCAAGGTACTGATATCAAAATCAACCAAAGGAAGATCAGCAAGAGGTCCACCAATGTTTTGGATTTTTGTCTTCCCATCCTGAAAGCATACAAGGTGTTGGAAATTCTGAATGCAGTTGAGCTGTAGTTAAACCTACACACAAGCAAAAGAAGTACCTCGTATTCTGAGTCTAGAGTTCTTGGAGTTTCCACCATACCGTCAAATTGCACAACTTCAATGTCCTTGACTCGGGCAGGACTGTAATCTGGATGTGAACTTAAATTATAGGTTCCAACAGTAGCAGATGATTCTTGCTGAATTTCTTCATTGAAATTGATTTGGGAATCAAAATGCCCTATATCGGTCTTTAAAGGTGGAAAATGATATGCGCCAGAAGACCCTTCTTCAATTTTTGTAAGTGCAGTTGAAAAGCCAAGATGGTCCTCATCCATAAGAGAAACATCTTTCCCATTAAATTCATTCTGCGCCAGTTTCTTGAAGAATGACCAATGCTGAGGTTCATGATTCTCCATGTTCAAGCTTAATCCAGTTCCATCTCTGTTCAGTGGACTAATGCCAGAGGAAATATCCTCACTAAGTCCTGCCCTGGAGAATATATCAGATAGGAAATCACGAGGAAATCTATCATTAATATCTATAAGGATATCTCCCTGAGACGTGGCAACCCCAACAGATGATTCCGCTTGAGAAACAACTCTGTCTGAGTTCACTGTCCAAGCAAAAGGTGATGCATGCCCAGTCGTATTATTACTCTTACCATCCTTTGCAGGCATCTCACCCCATTGGACCTCTGGAAAATTAGAAGCAGGATCTCCCTGTAGCTTAGCTAAAGCTACTGGACTCCTGGATGGATAATCTGACCCGGCCGTTTCTATCTTGTCCATAGAAAGTTCATTATGGTTACCTTTAGTGCGAGACAAGTCATGGTCCGTACCATGGATCCCCTCCCCATCAACATTATATTTACAATCCGTAGCAACCTCAACTGCATGGTTCAACTCAGCTTTCCGGAACTTTGATTCCAACCCGTCGTCAGAAGGGATGGAGTTCATTTGGTTGATTGTATCAGCTAAATCTTTGTACTTCTGAAATTGCACCAATCCATCTTCAACAGTTTGAGGACTTGCATGCTGGGGCTTTGCAGCTGAAGTGGATTGCTCAGTCTCCGAAACCACAATTCTTCCATGCATTTTATCAACCGAGTCTGTGATTGGATCCTGATGTGCAATATCAGAATGTGAATTGGGTATCAGAAACTGAGAACCAAAAGAATCATCAGATTTTGACAACCGACTCAATAATTCTGCCTGCTCCCTGGGAATTCTCTCAGAATGAAAGACCCTTTGAGGAAGAACAGGTGGTTCGATGTAGTCAGCAGCATCAGCTTCAGAGTCTGTGTATCCAGGAGTTAAAGCTCCACCAGATATGTGATACTGTTCATCATCAGTTGATTTATGACTTTCCCTTGTATTTACAACATCAGGTACTAAGATCTGCGCAGGTTCCTGGCACCTTCCATTATTTTTTGGATCCAGCGAAGATTCTCCTCTTTCTGATGCAGAAACGGCAACTGATACTTCAGTTGCAATATAATTAGGAATAGAACCATCATACAACTGAGAAGGAACATGGTAATCATTTTCCAATGATTGAATTCTTTCAGATTCATTCCTTTGTGCAACAGAACCATCAAATTTTGGCTTTTCCTCCTTCACAGGCACCTTTGGATCTCGAAAGCCACTCTGTAGTTGTTGAGCCAGAATCACATGAGTAGGCATGTCAACTGAATTTTCTTCAAACTGCATGTAGTTGGAAGGATGAGAATCATTGTTATGGTTAAAAGGAGCAGATGAAGAAGCAGCATTCCTTCCATCTACGTTATGGAAGCTCTCTAGTGGACAGCTGGCAGAGAACGGATCCAGAACATCTTCTCCGTGATGCTTCATTTGACCCTGAGAATTCCGAGAATTGATTTCATATGCACCAGATGAACTTGGTGGAATTGACTGAAAAGTTTGCATCATCGACAAGGGAGCAGCAATTCCTGTCAATGGTGAAGAGCAGGCCTTAACTGTCTCTCTTTCAACATTAAGACTGAGTAACTCATCCAAGTTATATGCTGAAGTGCTTGCCAAACCATGAGCAACTGAGTTCTTTCTTGATCCTGCATCCATTCCATTGATGGCAACTACATACTGAATCTCAGAGTCACCTTCAATGCTGCCAAGACCAAAATTAGAATCATCCAATTCACTATTTGAACAGAGAAACATTCTAAGTTTCTGTGATCCTTGTGATCCTTCTCCACCTTCTAGTGCATTACACTCCTCCATCATATTTTGCAGATCCTCATCGCAGGAGACAGAAACCAATGCATCAAGATCCTCCCCAGGAAGCTGATATTTGATTGTATGTGTCTGGTTGTAAATTGTCAAAGTTTTCTGCATAAGCTCCGGCCAAGAAATGCCCTTTCTAATCCTGATGATACGTGTTTCACCTCCAACATATCTGAGCTTTCCATCACCGGGTCGGGGTAGTATTTTACCACCAAAGCTGCATAGGAACTTCATCTTTGTAGATGAGCTATCAGAGGCACCTGAAGAGGCATAACCGTGAATAGCTCCTCGACTACTGTCATTGCCAGATGAGGTCCGTGGCACCGACCTCATAGAACCATAGTAACCTTTTTCTTCATTTAAAGAAGAATTTTTCCTCTCAAACTCCTTGGATGGACCTTTTTCAATAATAGTTTGCATTGATATTTCTGATCCACTTTCAGATCCTGTCTGAGTGCCGAGAATGCCCCTGAGATCCATATATCCAGTTGCACTGTTGGGATCAGCAGCATCATTTGGAATGTAGGGCTTTCTGGGATTCATCATAAATTCAAGAGCAAATTCCTCACCTGTCCGAATGGAGTAATTCAGCACAGGTCTCACTCCAGCAGGAACACTGAACTCAGGAGGTCTAGTATTAGTATTTATGGAGCTCGAAGGATCCTGCACAATCCTCTGGTTTTCAGGCCCCAGTCTGACATGTCTAGTTTCTGTCGAACTGTATGGAAATCGCTCATAGCTTTTTGACTGCTCCATCATACCTTTGTTCACTTTTCTCTCCATTAGCTCAGGTTCCCCAAGGAAAGACAACCACGACAATCATTTAGAAATAACATTTAAGTACCCCATTCCAACATGTAAGCAATTATAAATCTTGCCAACTGACGATGTCACCAACTATATATACCATCCAGAGCAGTTCATCTTTCTAAAACAGAGGTCTTGAAACAGGAAATGACATCTAGATAAATCCCTATCACAAATAACTTGAGCTTGAGGGAGGTCACTACAAACTGCAATCTTCTCCAACAATCCAGGAACCTTCAAAGCATATTATTCTGAAAAGACTGAAAGGATATAAGTAAATAAGCTCCATCAAATAAAGCTAAGAAAAATATTTACAAGAAAATGACAAACCTAATGATGAAGCACCATATTTATCTTCTTTGATTGAATAAGAAACACATTTGCTAAATCTAATGAAAAAACAATAGAGAGAGTTCCAAGTGACAAACCAAGAGAACCTCACATACATTGAAGAACCGTGAGAAAAAAAACCACATGACCCAACCTACCTTAAAAGACTGTCAGCAAGACGAGAACAAAAATAAATCATCCAGACTGCTTTATAATTGAAATGATCAATCTGATACCAACTGTTGTTCATCTAGCAAAGTTACGAGGTCATGCAAAACATGCACCTAAAAAGAGTAGCTATACGAAGTTGCTACTTCATATTTTTTAAAACCCAAGCACTGGCATGGAAAGTCCCAATGATCAAGACAAGTAAGCTATATCCTCAAAAAAGTCAATGAAAAACTGGATCTCAAAAAGATGAATGACCAATTGAAGTCTAAGTCAAGATGTGACTATCTATCATCTACCCTAGTACAGTTGATTTTGACTAAGGCTATTTGAGCTAATATATGGAAGCAACAATCTGCGGAAATATAACTTTCAGAGCTGTCACGATAACAAATTATGCCACAGAGCACATTATGAATCAAGCTTACGGTCAACAACAAGATTTTTCCACTTCTAACATAAATAAAATAAAGCAATATCATATAGAGGTCTCAATTCAATGCCCTACCAGTGAATGATACATGGTAAGGATGCTTTAGCCTTTCAAAGCTTACAGATTCACATGGAATCACAAGCTATTCTCTGGCATGGTAGGGAGATTAAGATACATCCCCATTAATCCACACAAAATCTCAAAATCAACTAAAAAAGGGCTAGCTCAGTGCACGAGGCTCCTGTCAGTGCACAGTGTCTGATGCACGCAGCCTTACCCCCACAAGCTGGGAGTAAGCCATGTGATTCCACGAGACAGGCAAAGCAAGACAATAACAATGAAATTGATTGTCTCAATCCGAGGAAGATAAGAATAACCATCTTATTGAGTGAGACAAGGTCTCAACATTGGATGATAAATAATGCTGCCATGATCACATGAGAACCAGTTTCTAAACACCTTGGACTTATAGGGATGAGTTCATGTCCACTGAGTTGAGAAGATGGTTTAAGAATGGCTATAGTTCAATTGTGTAAATGATGAGGACAGCCACATGGCAAATATATGGTAATGAACAGATGATGCCCAACGACAGTGGAGCCAAGAAAAATTATGAAAGGAAGTGACTCTAAGCTAAAAAAGGTGATTAGATCGTGCTGTAGAAGAAGCTATAGACTTTAAGGAGATTGTGTCAGAGAACATGAAGGGAAACAGTACATGCTACGCACATTCATTGGAAAGACAAAAAAATTGTACATATTAACTAAATACAGCCCAAATCAATCATGCCACTTTTTGAAATAAAGGCTTGTGGCTTATATTCGAAGGAAAACCTGTAAATTGTACATATTAACTAAATGTCACTTTGTTAACATTTTATGCATATGATGAAGGAGACAACAGATTAAGTTGCTCTATCTAACTCTAACCTTCTTCTTTTTTTTTTTTGCCTCTCACACTCCTCCCGAACCACCCGCCCAAAAAAAAAAATTTTCTATATTTCTCTCTCTTGGTTTTTTATCTTAAGTCTTTCACCTAGGCTTATGCATCAAGCTCTCTCTAGTCCCTACTGGACAAACACAAACAGAGAGACGAACTGAAAGAGAGTAAGATAGAGAGAGACAGACTAAGCACCAAGTCAGCAAGTTGTATATGTGACACCATGCTTATGAAGCAAGGACACCAGATATATGAATTAACAAAACATCTAACTTTTGGGATTTTGGTACAAAGTGGCTGCATTCAGACTCAAACTTGTGTTTCATATTAATAACCAAGGTTTTAAATGTTGTGTTGATTGCCGATTTACAGGAAAAATCACCAGGTCACATTTTTGTGTAACAAATAAGAAAAATGCATAAAAATAGCAAATTAATCTAATATTATACTATCCTAGGTTTAAATTAATCTAATATTATGCTATTCCTACATTTGTAGTGGAAGAAATGGGAGAAGTGAAGCAAAACCAGGCAAGAACAAGATTGGAGGTTAGGAGGCTCAAATGTCACTTAAATCCTGACATTTCGAGCAGTTGCCCTTAAAGAGGGTGATTTAAAAGTTGCACATGCAAGTCACGTGTGACTTTTAGTTCAAGTTGTCGAAATGATGGCGAAATGTCGGTTACAACTTACAGGAATGCTCGGCATTCCATTTTCTTGCTTTATTTCATGTTGCTACCTATCCAAATGGTGACATTTCGTGAACATTGCCGATATTGAAAACACTGTTAATAAGACAAGTTTTTTTTACAATCATGCCACGTGACAGTCCCCATGTGTGATAAGGTAGAAGGAAGACCAAACACCAAAAACCATATCATGAATATCAACGTACATGAAAGAAACAACCCAGATAACTGGTTCAAAACAGATCCAACATAAGCTATTCTCAACTAAAGTGAACGTTCGTTAAAGACTAAATGCACTATTATACTAAAGTATCTAAACCAAGAAAATAAACAAAACCAAGCATTAACCTGTTAAAGACACAAACATATCAAGAATGTGATCTTGACTAATGAACAAGATGGTGCTCAACTTGTTGAGATATGAACAAACAAGTTAAAACCAAGCATTAAGCCGTTAAATACATAAAAAATACAGAGACTCAGATTTTGACCGCCTGCGGTGCTAAACTAATTCAGCTATCAACATAAATAATAGGATAAAATAAACTTAAAAAAAAATAACAAAGTGCTAAGCTGTTAAATACACAATAAATTCATGGAATAAAGGGACATAATATATATCGATGGTTTAATGCATAGCAGGCCCGTGCAAGACAAAACCCCTGAGAATTGCAAGACGCTCCTTGTGTAAGTTGTAAGTTGTATGACTAACAAAAATCAACCACTTAAGAACAGCTGAAGATTTAAAGAAGCAAATCAAAATCAATAATTGCTGTCATATAATATGAACTCCGAACATCGACCTAAATTCTACTTAAGAGTCGAAACTATTATTGTAAAAATCATCAATAGCCAAAAGATATGAAACAGGCTACTTCAGAAAATCCCGAGTAGAATTGCCCAAAGAACAAATCCCAGCGGAAAACGTCAGCACAACCCACTCTAGAAACATCAATTAGCGACATCAACTAGACGACCAAATCAGTTTAATTACTCAATTATCTGAATAACAAAGAAACATTTCCCAACGATTATGTTCCCACTTACTACTAATTTCTCTCACTCCAATCCTTTAAAAGGACTGGGACTGAACAAACAAAATATATTCCCCAACATGCAATCGCACGAAGTAGCATTAAAAATCATAATAAATAACCATGATTCCAAGCAAAATCGTTATTCAAAACCCTCAAAAGCTCCCCTTATTTTAACAGATCCACCCGTAATCATTTCAAATCAGCATAAAAGCAGTTCGATCAGAATCAGATAAATCCCCACCGTATCGCTACCTGAAAGAATCGATTCCCTTCTGAACTTTGCTCTCCATCTTCTGGCCCAAGCAATCAAGTGAGGTGAAGTGAATTCTTCACTGCAACTGAACAATCACCACCACGAAATCTTCCAAATGATCTTCCTCTCTCCTTCTTCCCCTTATATTTTCGATTCTGTTCCTCACAAAATTCGAATACTTTCAGACAAAAAATAATGAAAAAATGAAGAACGAAAGAAAATAAAAGGACGGCTCAAACAAACGGAAACCCCCTCTCTCTCTCTCTCTCTCTCGCTCCTGGACTTCTTGCACTGCAATTTTTGCCCGATATTTACGGCTTTTTAGTCAAGTGACCCATAAATGAAAAGGAGTTTTCCATTTTAACCTTCCGTGCTGGATAATTTTACAGAAGTGCCATTCTTTGTTAATATGAGTCATATGAGTGGGCATCGTCTACAGCCCCGCTGTAAACAGCCCTTCACATGTATGGTGTGGGGCCCCCAAATGAATGGTGGGGCCCACACGGAATGTGAGGGGCTGTTTACAGCCCCGCTGTAGAGGATGTACGCTCGAGTCATATGACCCATGGGTCATTATGATCAGGTGTAGTTCACGATTAACTTTTCTTCTCTGTTCTCGACCTGAACACCGTCCGATCGTTTAAAACCATTGTCAACTCTTTTTTATCCTTACATGATATGAGTTCAACTGAAAATTTGGAATTTAATGCTTAATGAGCCAATCAAGTTTCGATTTTTTGACTAATGATGAAGAGTGCATGGACTTGAGGGTGCATGGACAATGAAGCACCTTCATGCACATGATAACTCCAGCCACAACCCCTTAATTCTCTTAGCTGTTAACATTCACAGCCATTACTGCACTGATAAATATACAGATGGGTTCAAAAAGGGGAAATTAGTTTTTAGTGATAATTTTTTCAAAATAATCTAGATTTAGTTGCCAAATTTTTAAAAATTAGGAATTAATAATGCTTTTTTTTATAAAATTAAGATTCAGTGTCATTTTACTATTCATAATGCATTTCTTCCACACAAAAAAAAAAAGACCCAAAAAAGACTTTGAAAACATTTCCGAAAAATACCCTAAGTACAAGTGGGGTTTGCAAGTCTTTTTAGGGTATTTTTGGTATCTATATTATAGAATTAGCCGATTGAATCTATATTATTTTTAAAAAGTATCATTAAAAATGTTCAAAAAGGGTAGTCAGATAGATAACTTTGAAGCTAAGGAAGAAAGAAGGGGCTGCAGACCGTCTAAGATAAATCAAAATAATATAATTCTTTGACCTTAGGTATTGTTTTCTAATAATGATCAGAGCATTGAAAACAAGCCTTCTAATTAGATTTTAGCCAAAGTTTACTTCTTAAAATAATATATGTGTATCTAATATTATCTACGAAGCAACCATGAGTCAATGGAACTCGCTTTCGATTACGAGATGAATCAACGGCCACAATTTAACATCGGTATTTATATATATATTTCAAATTTTTTTTTCCAAGGGTTGCCATCATAGGCTGTAATTTGTTTTCAAGATGGGATGAAGACATTACTGTCAAACCTATTCAAGAAACATGGACAGTACTATCTATGTTTTCAACATTAGTGTATCAGGTTCAGTTTTGCTGGACTCTCCCACCAAGTTTAGCACATTATTGTATTTGTTTTCAACATTAACTAGCAGGGTGTACGCTCCGTAATGCACTTATGTAAGAAAAAAAAAGAGGGAACAGTTTTGCAACTGCTAAAGTTTTAAATGAATTGAAGCAACTATGACTATTATACCCCTTTTATTTATGAATGTTAATAATGATGTAGAAGGGCTTCTTGGGGAAAGTGCGCATTATGGTCGGCACAGTTCCCAAGGGGCGCCTCGCATTATATATGGTATAAATATAGATTTATCACTGCCTGAACAAAACCAAAGAACTAACAAAGTAGTCTTATTAATTGTCATGAAAAAAGACTGGTATAAGGGTTGTGTGAGAGTCAAATTTTGCTGCAGTGTAGTTTTATTTGTAATAGATCAAGGGGCAATTTCTTTTGGGGTGTGCAGCTTGTATTGGCAACTTTCCTGTCTTTTTTTCTTTGCAGGATTTTCCATTATAGTGGCCCATGGCTTGTATTCAATCATCCCATCATTCCAATCGTCTCATCATTCCTTTGCTGTCAAAAGTCATGAAGTTTTGATCAGGTGCTATTAGATTAGAGCAACCCTCGATCTCACTCCTCCATTAGTGGTTTGATGAACCAGTATATACTAAAATCTTACTGATCTCAAAACTCAAGCTCTGTAGGAGGGCAAAGCTGTCTTCAAACCAAAGGCTGAGATCCCTTGTTCTTCTCATGCCCAATCACAGAAATTTTAAAGCCATTTCCTCCCCCGATCCAAAAAAAGTATCCCATAATACCAAAATACCAAGCAATAGCCTCAAAAGGCCTTTTGTGAAGCCACAAGGAAGGGGCCACCTAGGCCCTGCCAAGCCCCTGCAAACACAACCAAAGAAGTCCTCCCAAAAGCCCTCTGGAAAACACATACAGAAATACTGTGCACTCGGCCTGAACCCAAAAGCCCTCTACTAAGGTTACCTGAGAATATTGGCACCTAGGCCACACACTCAAGCTTGTAGTCTAAACCCAAATCATCTTATAGTTGTTCTTGGTTTGGGCATCAAAATTATATGTAAAAAAAAAAAGATGAGTAATTCAGGCCAATATTTATGTTTGGAATCTTTGACTTGAGAAGAAAAGGAAATAAAACAAAAAAGAAAATCATTATTAAAGTATTCAAGTGTGAGAAAGAAGAAGGGTAAATTTTGATGATTTTCAAATATTTTTTCACCAATATCTCATATATTATGGCAAATTTAATTTATTTTAAGAGAAGCTAAGATAGAAAATGAGTTGAGAGTCTCAAAGAAAAATACTTATGAAATATAATAAATTTTTGTTAAATTCTAAATAATTTCAAGAGTTTGAAGCTCATAAGAAAGGATCATTTTGGTATGCAAGTTGAATCACCTTAATATCCCCTTTAATGCTTGATGTACAATGCCCCACTTCACATTTAGGTTTTCACTTGGCCCTATTTCTGTACATATATGGTCATAATGTGTTACATCCCCCTAGTTAATACATGTATTAGGAATATCTTGATTATTTCTTGGAGAAAACTATTAAATTCCTTACATTGAGCTTGTTGATTCATTGACTACCAAAATTAATTCTATTTCACAAGATCTTTTGCTTTTGTATGTATGTATATGTATGTGCATGTGTGCATACATAAGAGATGGTGCATATGAATGTAGCCCATACCAATGTACTATAACATATTTAAAGCAATAATGTTGTACATAATACCTTGACATATATTGCCTTAACTATAACTTGACTTTACTAATAGGCTCCATTGCATTGATTGTGATGATTTGCTGAATCCTTGTAATTAAATAAGGAGATAAAGAGCTTATAGTATTGTATTTTGTGCATTTAGTTATTATTAAAAAAAAATTTACTTAAGGTAAGCTCAGATTCAGCATGGATTGGGGTATTTGCAATTCTAAAATGATATTATGTATAGACTATATAACTTTGTATCTTTTTAGTAAATAATTGTATTCAATACTTGATATCCTTTTTGTGTAAGATATAACAAATAAATAAAATTATAGAAAACACATATATAAGAAATAGTTAACTTTTAAAATAGCTACAATGTTTTTGGAATTTGTAGGAAACTAGTGTTTTGATGTGCATTTTGAATCATTAACCTCAATGCTTGATAAACATTGTCTAACTTCACATTGAGCTTCTAATTTGTCCTATTTCCATAAATATATATAATGTCATAATGTGGTATATCTTCCTTGTCACCTATACCAAGTATATATTGATATAAAAAAATATTATTACATTCCTTATATTGAGTTTGGTTATTCATTGTAAGCAGAGACTGAAAGATATTCTCTATAAGATTTTATTTTATGAATTTGATAGAAATTGTGAAAGTAATTGTCTAGGTAGGTGGTCCATTTGATCCAATAGGCATCAATAATGAGATAAACCATGTTCAATTAAATTTGATATTCGTTATTGAGTTCGACATTGAAATTTCAATGGATAAGCAAAAATCATATCCTTTTTAATTTAAAATTCGGATATCATTTGCTTATATTAAGTATGCATGCGTATGTACGTGTGCATGTCTTCTTATATACGACGTGTTGATTACGAGCGCAACTTGTACTAATTTAACATTAATACATTTAAAGTCATGTATGGTATGTATTACCTCAATAAAACCTTACCTTGTATGTACATTGACTTCCAAAAACAACTATTACGTTAATTGTGGTACTTTTCTTACTCCTTTTACACCTAAAAAAAGAGTTGCTTACCCCTTACAATTAAAGAAGAGATAGAGAGAGAGAAAGAAAAAGAACTTGAGAGGATTTTACTCTGAGCATTTAATTATAAGTTATAAAACTATTTATCTAATTATCAGTGATCATTCAAAAGCACAGCGATCCCGTTACAATAAGCAGACAATAAAGTGATTTTATTGTTTGATTTAAGCCGACATTCGTTATGAAATCAACATTCATTACCATCGGATCGGAACCGAACGTCGTCGAACTTCCGCATCACAACTTCGTTTCGAACTATCAAAACAATTAATCCCATTTACCTTAAACATAGTTTAGCATTTACAATGTGTATATCTATGTATGCACACACACACATACATGTATGTATATGAGAGTATGAGTGAAAGAAGATGCTAATAAGCATATATGAGAGTAAAAATGACTGGAAGAAGATTATAAGCAGCTAAACGCTAGTAGCCTAATACACAATGTATGAAAGAGAAGAAAAAGGTAAAGTAACAGAAAAGGTTGGCTTGAAGGGAAGATATCGTTTAAGAGAAAAGCGGAACAAAAGGCTGCAAACAAACTATAAGAACACGCATTTACGCTCATCAAAAGGACTAAAGCGATCGACAGCCGCGATTATGAGGAGAAGCGCGCTCTCTCTCTCTCACTCTCATTCTCTCTAACAACGACGACTCGTTAAGGGGAATGACGAAAAAGAACAAATTAAAGGATAAAAAAAAAACGAGAAAAAGAAAAATCAGCTTCGCTAACAGCGGACATGCCTTCTGGTGTTGCCACGTGGAAAGACGTAAATGGTTGGGTGCTTTTCTCCGGCACCCACAACAATACGGCCCTGCCATGTCAGAGTGAGTAACCCCGTCCTATGACCCCGGCGAATCCGTATCGTATGCCTCTCTCTCTCTCTCTCTATTTATTCATGTCCCCTCGTTCTCTCTCCTCTCATTCATCCGCCCCTGCCCTAATTTCCCCTTTTCGTCGCTACCCATCTCTCAAGCTGTTGTTCTTTGTTGTTTGATTCTGTCATGTTCTACGTTTTTTGGTGTATCAGAGAGATTGTAATGCTTATTGTTCCGTTTGGATGATTTGGGTCCATCTTTTAGTCATTTTCTGGGAGATATTTGGTGGGGAATTTTGTTTTTCTCTAAGTTGAAGTGATTCAGGTGAGCTTTTGTGGGTTTTGTTCATGGTCTATTACATTGCTGCAAGTTCTGTTTGTTTTGTGCATTTTTTTATTGATATATTGTCTTGGATGTTCTGGGGTTGGTTTGTTTTTTTGAAGTCTTAAGCTTTCTGTTCAAATAATGGGAGATGGTTCTGATTATGCTGTATGTTGAGTAGCTACTGACATGGTGTTCAATTTATAAGTAGTCGAATGTGTTTGGTTTAGCATGCGGTTAGTCTGTTTCAGATGGTTCTAAGAAGAAATTTTGGGATTTTAGTTAAGATATCATACTCGAAGAATGATTACGGCTTGTTTTGAGTGAGTTAAAGCAGTTGAATTATGTATATAATAAGTTGCTATGTGTTTTCTATAGTGGAGATTTGGTGAAATAGTTTGGAGTTCTCAAATTTGTACTGAGATTCGAGTCTGGTAAGCGATGGTTGAATGGAAGGTTTGGAGTGGTCTGACTTACATTTGGGTTTGTGTTTTGATATTTGGCTGTAAATATAGTGTGTATTTCGGAATCATTTGTCAGTCTTAGCAAAATGAATGGTTGAATTAATTAGTATCCTGCACATGCTCTTGTGGAGATGTCCTTTAGGCTTACGCCATAAGAATGTACAGTACAATGCTGCTATGGTTTTAGACATTTTGTTTATTTGTGATGATCCTGTATTTTATTAGCTACATTTTAGTCACTGGAAAGCATTCTTTTGACAATGATATAGGGTTTTTTTACAGACAGTAGTAGTGGAACAGGATTCATGTTGCCAATTCTAACTAGTAGTGGAACAGCATTTCCTTCTTGTTATTATAGTTTGCCATTTGTCCAGTTCTATTCTTGTGGTTATTGCTAGTGTTTGCATGACATGACTACTAGGTCAAATAAGTAAACTTTTCATTTTTTGCCCGTGTTTACTCCTCATGACGATTTTTATTTCAATTATTGGCTGATGATTTTCATTGTTCACTGTGTAAACTGTAAAGTACATCTCCTCTATCCACCGTCAAGCACTTAACAGCCATGACTCTTAACGAGCACATTTCAGGGCCATACTTCACGTGTCCTTATTTTGGAACAAAGAAAAGCTCACAAGGGAACATATGTTTGCTGGAATCTCCATAACCTTGGGAGAAGCATCCATAATCGTCAAATTTACTGTTTATTTTAAATTCTTTAATATTTAATCATTTCCCTAAACTTAAGCCTCTTACTTTTTATTATAGAACCATCAGTAATTATATTTTCTCTCTATGATAGCAAAGAGAAGATGACTGTGGAAAAGGGAACCATATGACTTTTCTTTTTCATACATTGCCTAAATGAAAAAGTAGCTATTGCTTACCTATATTCTCTTATGCAGGTTTTGCATTCTCAGTCGTAAAGATTATGCCTACTTGGGGCTACCTTTCTTATTCTGCTGCTTTTGGGCAAGAAAACCACCAAAATGAGGCTCAAAGTATATCATAATAGGTGGGCTTAAACATATGATCATCTGCACTGTGCTATGTTTTTGTCAAAGCAATTGAATCATCTCTTATGCTTTGGATTTCTATTAATCAGTGGTATTGTCTTGCTGCAGTGAAATGGAAACCGTAAAGTGTTTGGTATTCTTTTAAGTGGATTTGGGTGGGAGCATGGTTTAAAAATTCGTGTTTTCCCTGCTAATGTCATGTGATTCAGACTCTTGGCTTGTTGAATTAGGATAGGAATGGTTAAATTTAGTGCGTGTGAACATAGAAAGTACGTGTAGAAGATATCCATTTAATACTTGCCTGTTAATTCAAGGTTATAGTTATTCTTATGAGAGATACAGAAGTAGAGAACCATAGAAGCATCTTTGATGTGTTTGAACCTGAAGGAATAGGAACATCTTATAACTCTCTTTTATTTTGAGTTGCTTATACAGCTAAATTCCTAGTGGCTGCTTCCAGTTCTTCTTCCTTCTCGGAATTCTTTGTTCCCTTATATTCTTGGTGTTCTTTCTTGTAATCTTTAATAATGAAATTCCATTGGATATTAATAGAAGTATTACATTCAGTGGAGTTTTACATGAAATGATTTCACTTTATTTTATTTAGGCTATTGAAGCTGTAACAGATAAATATGTGTTATTTGGCTTCTTCTTTTACTCATAATCTGGAAAATTTGAAGGATAGAAATACTATATACTCCTGAGAAATGTTCACTTCGTGGAGGACAATTCTTTGCATTTTGAAGGCCAGGTCTGTTGCTCGTTGATCTCGAGGCTGAATGGCAATTATGTGTAACTGAACTTTTTTAGAGAGTGAGAACATTTTATTTAAGGAGCCAGAGAAAGGGAAATTATGTTTTGAGATTGCTAATGACAACCCTGTGCCATGTGTATAGATGAACTTTTAGGTATGAGAGAAAATTCCCTCTCAATATCTTCTTTCCTGGTTCCATTAGTTAGTTGGTCTTGAATTATGGAGAGCCAAAAATTCCCTTCGGACAGTTGATTATATTCTCTTGTCTTTTCATGCAAAATTAACTCTTGAAGGCTATTATATACAGTTGCAGGCGTAAGTATTGGACAGATATAGGTGTGCAATTTCTCCCAAATGTAGAAACCACACATGATCTGTTGCTACCATAAAAAAATTTCCCGTGACAGTTGAATCTTACAAAAATGAGGTCATGCGAACTTCATGTGTTCCTAATGAATATGTTTTCTCAAGTCATTAATCTATTGCCCTGAAAACTCTATCTATCCATGGTGAAGATATCTTTTTTAGCCACTGTTACCATATAAAGAAATAAAAGTCACCAGTAATATGTAGCCTTCTTGGAAATAAAACTGGTATCCTTGGTAAGTTGTGAATTAGGGGACAAACAATGAATATGGGAAGCCAACACATTGTGAATTGCATATTTCATGCCACATTTCTGAGGCAAATAAAAAAAGTCATACTTTTTAGGTTTCTAACATGTCTACCAGATGAACTTTTGCCCAAATTGTATTTTATGATGCTGGTGGGAGTGCTTATAAAAGGCAGCATTTAATGGGGCCATCTGCAACGGTCGACGCAAATTTCTTGCTAGATTTGCTCATCAATGCCTGTTGGCATCTTGGTATCGAAACATTAGCTAATGGCAGCATCATTGAATTGGCAAAGAGCTATGATTGACACACTAAACTGACATCTGGCTATTGGTAAATTCTTAGAAGCTGGTCAATTTGTTAAAATCTGGGTAGTAGAAATGTTTCATGGGAGATTTGGACCTTAACCCAAGATTGTAGGGAATTCCTTGGCCATATTAGTCATGTAAAAAGAACTCGTTGGCCATGTTTCTGATCAAGTAGGTAGCTTCTAGATAGAATTAGGGGTGTTCTTTTGTTTGGTATCATAAGCTACTGAACTGTATGGGCAGGGTTGAACCTAGAGTGATAAATAAATATATATATGCTTTCATACTTGAAAATGGATAGCTAAGAGGGAGGAGGGAGCGAGAATTCAGGAACCTAGATTGGTAAATAAATTAATATATGTTTTTATACTGGATAATAGACAGACTGAGAGATAGGAAGGGAGGTAGATTTAGATACAATATTACTTGTGGGAGGATGTAGTATCATATGGAAACATTATTCAAGGAGGGAGGTAGAGTCTCGTGTGGGAACATTATGTTTTGTGGTGCTTTTTATTTAGGGAGTAATTAGCTAATATGTTATATCTTGAAGATGATCCAATCAACAAAATATTTTGAGTTATTAGGAACTCTTGATGCTTGCATTGGTTAGAAAATGTCACTGAGCATAATTTAGGCTTTAATGCACTTATAAATGTTCATTTCAGACATTTTCCTAGGAATGTTGGTAGTGTTTTTTCTGTATCTTCCTTTTAATTGAAAGTGATTTATAGGTTACTTTTTGATCATTATATTTTTGTAGCTGATTGTCAAAATGAGCTGTCTTCCTGAGCTAATTTTTCTTAAGGATCTACAAATACCTTTGCTTTTACCCCGAGTATGTATCCCAGAGCATTTTGATACATCAAAATGCAAAGCACAGGAACATTAGTCAACTAAAGTAGGAAATGCATAATTGAATAATGTGATTTGTATGTGTTTTGCACACTAGAATCCTTTCCTTTATATTGAATATGGTACCTACTTTTGTTGAGGGTGTCTGGTTTCACTTTTAATGTTGGTGCTCCCTTTTTGGAACTAGGATTTCAGTACCTTCTGTTCTGTTAACATAATTTTTGGATTGTGTGGTTCATCTTTTCTGAACTTTGATGGCTTCTGCTCCTTTTAGTCAATATTATGCAGTGTATTTGCTTGATGAGGTGAATAGGTGATATGGATAGGGAACTTTAAAATTTCACTTGTGTACGTGTTTACTCATCGTCAATGTGCTACATGGTTGTTGGTACTCTGAAATCTACTTATTAACTCATTCCATGCGTTCAGGTCCTGTCAGTCATGAATGCAATACCAGAGTCCAAAAATGAAGGTAAATGGGTCTGGAAATAATAAAATGATAGATAGGAATTGGGTTCTGAAGCGCAAACGGAACAGGCTTTCATGTGGATCAAATCTACCCAATGGTAAAGAAGGCATTTCATCAGCGTCAGAATTGCCAAAGAACGTTTCTGCTAAACGCAGGTTGAAAGGTGATATTAATCCGGATAAATCTCCACAGAAGAAAAAGGGAAATGATGGGGTGAGCTCTCTTTTGTTCCTTTTGCTATGTACTGATGGTCAGAAATTTCTGGTCATTAGTATCTCAATGTTCCCCCCCTAAATAAAATACATTTTACTTCTGATTGAGGTCATGCTTCTTGACCTGCAAACTATGTATCGAAAGTCAGAAATTTCTGATGATTTGGATCACAGAATTACACTCCTAAATAACGTCAATGGTCATACTTCTTAATCTGCAAAGAACTTTCTGGAAATTCCTGCTATGACAGATTTTTCTATGAAATTTGCTGATGTGTTAAATTAGTCTTGATAGAGTCCAGGTTGTTTATTAATTTTTCCACCTGCACATAATCATTTAACTTGTAATATCTGCTCTTGATCTTTTATCCATTTCTTTTCTTTTGCTATTCAGTACTACTTTGAATGTGTCATCTGCGATCTTGGTGGCAACTTACTATGTTGTGATAGCTGCCCCAGAACCTATCACCTACAGTGCCTAAATCCTCCACTCAAGGTAGATTCAGTCTACTTGTATCATACCAGCTCTATTTTATTTTTTATTTTTTCTTTTTTGCTCTTTTAGTTCTTTATCTGAATATACTTGTACTTTAATCTTCTGCATAAAGCGTACACCTCCTGGGAAGTGGCAATGTCCAAGCTGCTGTGCAAAAAATGATTCTTTGAAGTCCATTAAGTCTGCAGAGTCTATTTCAAAAAGAACCCGAACAAGAATCAATGATGAAAAGTCTAAAACTGAATCCAAATCGTCTGGAACTGAAAAAGCATCAAAGATCTTGGAAAGCTCCATTGCTGCAAAGAATAAATCATCCAGCAAAGGAAAATCTTCCTTTTCCCGTGCACCTCTATCCGTTGAAAGAAAGGCTGGTTCCTCCCCAACAGATGCGTCTTGCAGCACAAAGCCAAGCCATACATCCAATGGTGGATCTGTAGAAGGTATGTCATCATGTGGAAATGTTGACGTTGAAAAGAAATCCAGCTTGTATTCCACAGATCCACCTGATGATAGAAAGTCAAGCTCTTTCATTAAGGAAGTTAAGTATTCTTCAAGAGCTTCCAACTCAGAGACAAATTACGAAGATTCTCCAGAAAAGAAGCCCAGTCTTACATCTGATCTGAATCCTAAGAAATCCAGAAAACGGAAGCAAAAGACAAACAAAGGTGACTATCAAAAGGAAATCCAAACTTCTTTGAGAACATTAGACTCAGAGATAAGAAATGGAACAGGAACAAATAATGGAACTTCAGAGCGAAAGTCTGACCTGCCTTCTAATACTGAAGCTCCAGAAAATGAGCGCGTTCCGACATTGAATGATGCCATTCAAAAAAAGAGAAAAAGGAAGCAAAAAATTAACAAGGATGGCATCCAAAAGAAGTCTCAAACTGATAAAGAAAAATGTGCTGCGAAGGTTTCTTCCAAAAGTGGATCCAATACTCTCCGGAAACATAATTCAGTTGACTGCAAAGTATCTATGACCCTGTCGATGGAGGACAATGGATTAAAAGCTTTTCATGTTGAGCAACAAGTTGAGGTATATTTCTCTTATCATTGCTTTTTTGAGCTTAACTACATGTTATCTGATCCTTTTGCTAATTATTCATTTCCACTTTCTTATGTTGCGAATCTTTTGTTTTGTGTGTGTGGGGGGGGGGGGGGGGGGGGGGGGGGGGCGCGGGCGGGGGTTTTTCAAAGCCGCCCTGAACTGGTTCATTGCCATCTAAATCTATGGGGTGTTTGCTGGTACCATAGCAAAATAGAGATAATTTGAAAAGCAATATTGATACCTTTTTCCAAGTTATTCTCATTAATAATTGGCTTAGTGTTTCTTGGTGTTACCTGTATCACGTAGCTGCACCGTGTCTCCTAATCTACCTCAGTATGGTTTTTGAGTTGTTATTCATAAAGGTAGCGTTCATTGTCCCGGGCTGGAATAGAGTGACTCATTCATTTTCATTGCTGTGTCTCTGGCATTCATCCAATTCCTTCAGAAGTTTCTTTTCCTTTATAGGGTCCATCTAGTACACTCTTTGTGTACTTGTATGTCCTATATTATTGCTCTTATAAATTAATATAATCCTCATTATTGCCGTTCAAAAAAAAAGTTTATTTTCCTTTATAAGATTCCCCAATTGTGTGATAGGGCATCTGTGTCTGGCATTTTTGGAGTGCATGCATTTTCATTCCTCAAGTTATGCATTTCTTTCTTGTTTTTGTTTGGATTGTGTTGGACTTTCCTTGTTCCCAGTTGGTCCACCCTAGCCATCTTTTAAGCCACCTCATCTGGGTGAAGGACCCAGATAACAATGCCAGTGGTGAAGAGAAGAGCTTGTCTGAAGAGCAGAACCTAGAGAACTGCTATTGAAGGTTGTAGGATGCAAGGGGGACTTGGGCTTCGGTTTTTAGAGTTTAGCATCCAGGTTTTGGATGTTTTTGAATGGATTTAGGTCTTTTGGGGTTTGGGTATTGAGTTTAGTTTAAAGGAGTAGAGTTAGGGTTTCTCTTCATTTTGCATGGTTTAGATCTATGGTCAGGCCTGTGATGGCTCCATGCTGCCGCCCTCCCTGGTCACTGCTCCCCCTTTTTTGTGATCAGTAAAGTGGGGAATATATTAAAATCAGAATCAACTGATTACAGAAAAGTCTCTAAGAGAGAACAAATGCAATGGAAAACCAATCCTGCAACCAAAAATTCACCCACAGAAAGGACACGGGAAATAAAAAACGAGAAGGAAACTAGGTACCTTGGACAATCATCTCATCATGAAGGACTCCTAGAAAAAAATTGGTTCTCCCAATTCCCATCTTAGCAAGATGATCTGCTAAGGAATTGGCAGACCTTGGTTGACGTTCAGAGTTGAAGGCATACCCAGGGTTCAGCCTGCAAGTTTGACCATGGGCTAATCCAGCTTATGGATTGTGATTGGTGCAGGATTGGCACATTGATCTGCAGATTCAGTCTGAGATGAAAATAAAGCTCTGACTGGACAGCTTAGCCAATGATAGCTGTCGATGATGATGAATGGACAAATCATGTATCTAGCAGTTCCAAGAGGATGCATGTTTGATGCAAGTCATATGATATAAATGAAATCTGTAATACAATCATCAGACAGGTTTAATGGTGTGGAAAGGTAGACTGTTAAGTCTAGGCTGATTGGGCATGCAGGAGAAGCAGCCTTGATGTGAATGGTCTTAGCATGTGCTTCAGGCTCTGTTATGGTGGTAGGTGATATAAATGATGTTATCTTCTGCTGCAATTTTATGTGTTGATAAGGTACCGAATTTTCAAGTTTACAAGATCTAGGACATACACTGTCAGGGTGGTGCTTATGGTGGCTTATTGAGCCTGTGCTTCCACAAGCTTGAGATGATTGTCAACATAGGATATTCTCTGGGATTGGAGAGCTGTGGCTCTTTCATTACTCTTTCTCCAAAAGAGATTTGATGGCACGGTAGTCCCCTTGGGGGAGTTGGTCAAGATTATCTTTGATTGATTTTGGAAAACCATTTTCCTCCAGGTAGGGGGTGCATGTTGTGTGTTTGCTTCATGTGTTTTCAGGATCTTGTGGTGATGGGATGCCATTAGAGATGAGACTAGTGTAGTTAATGTTAGCCTCAATGAGGCAAAATTGTGTGTTTTACTCTCCTTGCTAGTTGAGGGGGACTCCTATAGAGTAATTTCTGGGCTTACCAAGCTGCAAAGGTATTTTGGAGGCTTGCTCACATGGTTTGTTTGGTCCAGTTGTTAATCCTTGAAGTGAAGAGCCTGTTCGAGGTTCCTAGATCAGCAAACGATGTACATCTCTATTTTTATATGTTTATATATATATATATGCTTCAAAACAATTAAAAAAAAAAAAGATCAGCAAACGATGTACACATGATTGGTTATTCAAGTTTGTGGTGCTGTGAATTATCAGGTTCATGGAATTCTGGCAGAGTAGATACATCATTGGCGAGGGGTTACATCTTGTTTGTTTCAGGGATGATTTTCCTTTTTTCTTATTTCTATATTATAGGGTTTTGTTGTGCTTTTATTTTTACATTTTTCCGACTGGCCTGCTTACATAGTTGGGCTGGTTTGTGGCCTGAGCGTCTTGCTAATGTTAAGGTCTTGTCCAAAAAGGCATACCTCATCTTACAGACCCTCATTATTATACATATGTGCAATGCATTTTCTTAATTCTCATTTGATGCCAAACATATTCATTATAGCTTTTTTGGTTGAGATGATCATCTTTTGTTGCTTTTTAAGAGGTAAATGTGTTATTTCTTTTGCTTTCTTATTTTATTTTACCTTTTCTTATACTTAAAAGTTAAAACCATTACCATGTTTTTTTCCCGTGTCAGGGGTTTCCTGAGAAAATATCAGAGTCAGCACCTCAGTCAGATGAATTAGGAGCTCAAATAGATAAAGCAATGGCATGTGAAGCAAGTGTTCCTGATGAAGTTCAACAGGTATATAATTTGCTAGAGTAAGATATACGGATTTACCTCCGTCAATGTTGATCTGTTTTTGATATTTGTATGCGGTTTCCTGGAATAAGATTCGTGCAGTATACCACTTATTATTGACTAAAGTTGCTGAACTTCTCAAAATTTTTTCCCATATAGGTTGATCGAATTTTAGGGTGCCGTGTGCTAGGTGGTGGCATTTCTTCATGTGTCAGTCAAACAGTCAATTTTTCAAATGGCCCAGGAACTCCTTCACATGTTGCTTCTGAGAACCTTACAGGGGCAGAAAGCAACCTGCTATCTCAAAATTTGCTCCTTGCTGAAAATCATGACAGAGAGCCAACAGACCATAACACAGGTAATGGAGTAGTGGATGTGGAGGATGCTGGAATCATCCCAGTTAAGGATTGTCAGAATGCCATGAAATTGAGTGATACTGGAAGATGCCCCGAGAATAGTATCAGAGTGGATACAATACATGTTTACAGAAGATCCACGGTAAAAGACTGTGTGGAAGGAAATGTTGTTGATTCGGCAAGGAGAATTATCAAGGGTTATGGTCCTACATCCATAAATTGTGATGTTCAGGATGAATCTGCTATAACTACAGAAGATATGGGGAAAACAACTGAAAAGATAGCAATGGAAGTGAGCACTGATTTTGAACACAATAATTTGACAACTTCTGTTAATAGTCAATTATTGGAAGCCTGTGACATACCGGACTCTCATGATACCAGAGAAATACAAGATGCAGACATGGAAAAGGAACTTGATAATTGTATTGATAAAAATGATAACAATCAGTCAGTCTTGGTTGAATCTGTGTCATTGGATAAAGATGCTGTTTTGTATGAATTTTTGGTCAAATGGGTGGGAAAATCTCACATTCATAATAGTTGGGTTTCTGAGTCCCAGCTGAAAATTCTAGCTAAGAGAAAACTTGAGAATTACAAGGCAAAGTATGGAACATCAGTGATTAATATTTGTGAGGAGAGGTGGACGAAGCCGCAGCGGGTTATTGCTCTTCGTACCTCAAAGGATGGCATGAATGAAGCTTTTGTAAAGTGGTCTGGTCTCCCTTATGATGAATGCACTTGGGAAAGATTGGATGAACCTGTTATTAAAAAATCTTCACATCTGATTGCTGAGTTCAAGCAGTTTGAATACCTAACATTTGAAAAGGATGTGGCAAAGGATGGTCCTGTGAAGAGTAAGGGAGATTGTCAACACAGTGAGGTGGTTTCTCTCTCAGAGCAGCCTAAGGAGCTTAAAGGAGGTTCCCTGTTTCCTCATCAGCTAGAAGCTTTGAATTGGTTGCGTAAATGTTGGCATAAATCTAAAAATGTTATCCTTGCTGATGAAATGGGGCTTGGGAAAACTGTATCTGCTTGTGCTTTTATTTCAGCATTATATTTTGAATTTAAAGCTAAACTGCCCTGTTTAGTCTTGGTTCCTCTTTCCACAATGCCTAACTGGCTTTCTGAGTTTGCTTTATGGGCTCCTGGGTTGAATGTTGTGGAGTATCATGGGTGTGCCAAAGCAAGATCAGTAATTCGTCAATATGAATGGCATGCAAGTGATCCTAATGGGTTGAATAAGAGAACAATATCCTACAAGTTCAATGTTCTTTTGACTACTTACGAGATGGTCCTTGCTGACTCCTCATATTTGCGTGGAGTTCCCTGGGAGGTTCTTGTGGTTGATGAGGGGCATCGTCTGAAAAACTCAGGAAGCAAGCTTTTCAGCATGCTTAACACGTTTTCTTTCCAACACCGTGTTTTACTCACTGGCACCCCTCTGCAGAATAACATAGGTGAGATGTATAACTTGCTAAATTTCTTGCAGCCTGCTTCGTTCCCTTCTCTTGCATCATTTGAAGAAAAGTTTAATGATCTTACAACTGCGGAAAAAGTGGATGAGCTGAAGAAGCTCGTGGCTCCACATATGCTTCGAAGGCTTAAAAAGGACGCAATGCAAAATATCCCCCCCAAGACTGAACGCATGGTTCCTGTTGAGTTGTCATCCATACAGGCAGAATACTATCGTGCTATGCTTACAAAGAACTATCAGATTTTACGGAACATAGGGAAGGGTGTGCCACATCAGTCTATGCTAAACATTGTTATGCAGCTACGAAAGGTCTGCAATCACCCATACCTAATACCAGGTACCGAGCCTGATTCTGGATCAATAGAATTTCTTCATGAAATGCGGATAAAGGCATCAGCGAAGCTTACTTTGTTGCATTCTATGCTTAAAGTGTTAAATAGGGAGGGTCATCGTGTCCTTATATTTTCACAGATGACAAAGCTTCTTGATATCCTTGAAGATTACTTAAATATAGAATTTGGGCCGAGGACATTTGAAAGAGTGGATGGCTCAGTATCAGTGGCTGACCGTCAAGCAGCAATTTCACGCTTTAACCAAGACAAAAGTCGATTTGTTTTTCTGTTATCAACTCGTTCTTGTGGCCTTGGGATCAATTTGGCGACTGCTGATACTGTCATTATTTATGATTCTGATTTCAATCCACATGCTGATATTCAAGCAATGAATCGAGCACATCGAATTGGACAGTCAAATATACTTTTGGTGTACAGGCTTGTTGTTCGTGCTAGTGTTGAGGAACGTATATTGCAGCTTGCAAAGAAGAAACTAATGCTTGATCAGCTTTTTGTTAACAAGTCTGGATCTCAGAAAGAAGTGGAGGATATCTTACGCTGGGGAACAGAAGAACTTTTTAGTGATTCTGCTGGTGTAAGTGGAAAAGATGCAAGTGAAAATTCTGGTAACAAAGATGAAGAAGCTACAGACATAGAGGTCAAGCAAAGGAGGAGAACTGGTGGCTTGGGGGATGTTTACAGAGACAAGTGTGCTGTTGGAAGCACCAAAATTGTATGGGATGAAAATGCAGTCTTAAAATTGCTTGACCGTTCAAACCTTCAAATTTGTTATTCGGAAAGTGCTGAAGGGGACTTGGAGAATGATATGCTTGGCTCTGTAAAGGTGAATCATGATATAAGTCTGTGTTTATATTCTTATGTTTATTGAAAGCTATTCTTGTTTTTGATTGTAATTAGTGCTTTTATGATATCTTTTGTTTGATATACTCGGGTTTTATATGTGCATGCATATACAAAAAAACTTGTGCCAATGTGTTATAGCTATAGAAGATATTTTGGACTTTGTTAGCAGAAATATCTGGAAGAGTTAAAACTTACTTAATCACAGGATGTTGTTACTTTATAACCATTCTGATGACCATAAGATGTAGGCTTCTGAACTTTTGATTTGGATGGGCATGCTGATTTTCAAGCAATGTACTTGTATTTGCTTCATGCTAAATTAGGGTGTCAAACTAAATATATACACTTCAGAAAAATGTGCATGAAGGCTATTCCTTGTGTTTTTTTTTTAATTTTTTTATGAATAATGAAAACATATATAGAGTATAGAATACCTGGTGTTTTTTTTTAAATTGAGATATTATTATAGCTATGGTAGGATAAAAGAGTACTACAGGTACACAAATACTGTACCAATAGACAGCCAGCCCACACATAGGTGAATTCCTTTACAAATCAGCAAACCAAAAACAGCCCAAGAAATCCTCTAGAAGAATATTTTTCGCTGAAGATTGTTCCAAAATCCAGTTGTGAATCAACCTCAAAACCTTCCTTTCCAGGAAATGCCAATTCCTCTTTGAATCCTTGAACATTCTACGGTTTCTTTCCCCCCATAAAACCCAAGAAATGGCTGCCAGAATTGAATTCCAAATCGGGTCCCTGAAAGACATGCCGTTCGACCATCCCCAAGCCTCCAAAGCCTTTCTGACGATTTATGGTTTTCCATCCTTGTAAACATCATGTTCCAGAGTCTTCTAGCTCCTGTACAATGTAGGAATAGTTGTTCCACTGATTCTTCTGCCTCCTTACATATGACGCACCTATTTGGGAGCTACCATCCTCTACTTTTCAAATGGTTTAATGTTAGAATTTTATCTAGAGTTGACACCCAAAGAAGAATCCCACCTTACTTGGAATAACAGATGCCCAAATCAGTCTAGACGCCTGAAATTTCATACCTGTAGAAATTATGTCTTTATATGCTGAACTAACTAAGAAGTTTCCCGATTTCCCTTTGTTCCATTTTCTGGTATCTTCCCCTTGAACTCTGTACAACTCAATCATCATCTCTTCATACTCATTTACTTCCCAATCTAACCAGAATCTTCTTAGTTCTACATTCCACACTGCTCCAGCCATATTGATGGACATATTTTCACTAACTGTAGCGTGTTGATTTTTGCATATATTGAAGATAGAAGGGAATCTAACTCATAGACTACCGTTTCCACACCAAATATCGTCCCAGAAATGGATCTTCGTTCCATTACTGACTAAAAATCTGCAATCTGTTTCCACTAGTCCCGCAAATCTTGCAATGGGTCTCCACATACTAATTCCATAAGGGGTATTAGGAATATTTGGAAACCAACCTCCATGAGATGACCCATATTTCTGATAAATGACCTTCCTCCAAAGATTGTCCTGCTCACTCCCGTACCTCTTCCTTTAGCCTGGATACATTATCCCACCTTACCAGATGATACTTTGCTTCTCCTCCTGGTCCCTCCCATGAAAACTTCCTCTGAATCTGCTCTAGCCTCTTGGCTACAAAAGAAGGGTGCTTCAAAATGGCCATGTAGAAAGATGGTAACTGGCTAGCACACTTTTCACCATCGTCAGCTTTCCTTCTTTGGATAACACACAACGCTTCCACGAAGGCAATTTCTTCTCCATTCTTTTTACTATTGGATTCCATGTGGAAGCCATCTTGTATCCAGCTCCCAAAGGAATCCCTAGATAGGTCATGGGAAGATTGCTAACCCTTGCAACCAACATCGCGACTTAGAATGTCTATATTATCCACCTTGCCGATTTCAAATGTCTCACTCTTTGCCAATTTTATCTTCAACCCCGAACAAGCTTGAAAGCTTAAGAGAACACCTTAAAATCGGCTGATATAGAATACCTGGTGTTGTTGTTATCAAAGATCAAAAGTTACCTAGATCTGCTCATATTGTGATTGAACACTTCTACTTGAAATTCAGTCATCATGGTGTGGATTCCTTGCATTCTTGCAAGTGCCTTACCTGAAATAGCACATGGTGCAACAAACTTCTGGTTTGCCCACTAAAGTAATTCCTACACTCGGTCTTTTGTTGTTTTGTGACACATAATTTTTGGTATCTGACGTGGGGAAGTTCAAAGTTATAATAACTCAATATGGATAATTATAGTTCATTATTTACAAAAGTTAACAATTGCCCTAGTTGCCTGTCGTCTTTTTATTTTTATTAATCTTTGTATTATAACAAACGGGTTTTAGTTATGTTTTTCAGCTTATGAATTTCATTTATGTCTTTCAATAACTTTTAGTAAGGTGATAAGATGTGTTCTACACTATTTCTTGATTGCGTAAATATCTTAAAATTGTAATTTTGGTATTTCTCCTAGACCTTATGGGGTTCTTGCTCTCAAGTAGAGCTTTACATAGTAATTGTAGTCCTAAACTTAATTTTAGCAACTTTGTGGCAATTATGCTCTCTAATTCTTACAGTTATGATCGAAACTTATCACATGCTATTGTTTCTTTCTTTTTGGCTTAATCTCAGTGCATTGTTGAACTATGTTCCATTTCATAATATTTCATAAGGAAATTAACTACTAAATAAAATTGACACTATGAAAGCAAGTAAATAATTTTTCCATTGGTGTTTCACGATTTAAATGCTTCACATTTAGAGTAGAGTTATCAAGTTATGTTTAGCTTTGTTGCTGGGGTTGTGTCCTTGTTTTTTTAGGATCATCCTACTTCTCGTGGGAATGGTCCTTAATGTTTCTTTTGGTGGTGTCTTTTGTATCTTTATCTTTGCTGCTGATTTATAATATCTATCATTACTTATAAAATAAAATAAAAATGCTTCACGTTTTTCATTTGTAATTAATTATTTAAATGCTTCCCAATTGTCTGCCTGTTCAGTCATTAGAATGGAATGATGAGCCTGCTGATGAACAAGTACGTGCTGAATCACCTCCTGCTGAAACCGCTGATGCATGTGCACAAATTTCTGAGAAGAAGGAGGATCAAGCAGTTGTTGGTGCTGAAGAAAATGAATGGGACAGACTTCTGCGTTTGAGGTCAGCAATTACACATCCTTTCACTTTCGTTTCGTCTTCATGATTTTGAATGCAATAGGATACCACTTTTATACCTTCTTGTTAATATTTTTTTTACCAGTTCCTCTCATATTTCTCTATGTTAGTGAACTATTCTGAAAGAAAAGATAGGCCTGAAATAAAGTAATATATACTTTCCTTAAATCAGAGAGAACTTAAAATTTAGAATTAGGTAATTTCTTTATTTTCTTTTAGACCTTGGTATTAGATATATCATACAGTCTAAAACTTGGAAGCATAATAAAAGAATTATAGTGCACCTCAAAAAGTAACTGAGAAAAAATGACTTAATTAGGAAACCTGTTTTAAGTAGTTTGGGAATGGAGTCCAGAGTATTGGTAGACTGAAGAAAATCATAAATTTTGATCCACTGGAGCCCATTCCTTTGACTGCTTAGAAGACAGCAGAAAGAAAGGACAATAGGAATTTAGATGCAGGAAACTTGGGAAGAAGCTTAAGCTAGTCTCGGTCATGAGAACTGAGATGAATAGGTTCTGGGGATTACAATGGATTTATTAAGCTTCATAAATACAAACAAGCTAATGAAGGAGTTATATCATCTAGCATGTTCTATATTTGAATTATATTAAACAGAATCCGCTGATTGTCTCTTAGTATTTGTTCCTAAAGCTCATAACTGTGATTAATATTGCTTATTGTAAATTGTTGATTAAAGCTGTTTTTACGAGCATATGGTGAAAACAATAGAAAGAACAAGAAAAACTACATACAAAATTACAAATTTATGTGGTTAAGCATTGCGCCGACATCCATTGGCTCCTCGGCTTCTTCGCTTTTTGGACCTAGAGAGTAGTGCCACTAAGTTCCTTCTGACTTCTGATTATGAGATACTATCTCTAACAGAAATCCTCATGTAGTAAGTAGGAAGGGCAGTTGCATTATGGTTTACTGCCTCAGTGAGATTCCTGTTGCATCAAACTGAAAAAGGTGGTCTTCAGTAAAGTTGAAGAGGAGGAACAGTTGGTTTAGGTTCCTTGGAGGAGAAGGGGATGCTACTTTCACTCGACAGAGTTGAATGAATAGAGGACAACTGTAGTATGAAAGGGTGGTAAAAGATGAAATTTCCTGGAGATAAAATCCAAAGCCTTCTTGTTAAAGCCAGAACATGAAAGTGTGCCCCTGAAAGGTCATTACTAGACGTACAGTCAATTTCAATATCATATCCAGGCTGATGTTTAGTGGTGATAAGATTGAAACAGAGGAGTGTGCAGAGCTTTTGCCTGGGTAATATCGCAAGCTCTACTATTTAAAAAAAAACAAAAATAGTAAATTCACCTTGTTAGATGGTCTTCAGTTTGTTAAAATTTTGTGTGGATCATTCGACTTCTTGCAGAGACCCACTCTCATCACAACCCAGTTTGATTGTTATTGGCAATAGGCATTTGTTAACACACATTGGGACATGATGATCACTACAGTAGGCTGAGTTGCATGATTTAAGCATTTAGCTGGTACACATATGCAATAGGAATTCCATTCTACTTAACCTTGCTATATAATAAAAAATGTACAAAGGCTTATAACAAAGTACCCTTTCTCTTTCTCTCTTTGTGCCTTCTAGAAAATGCTATACAAGATGACCCTTCCCCTTTCCTTAAAGGCATCTCTTCTCCTTATACTTCACTTCCTTTCCTTTCCAGTTTATATCTGAAAAACATGAAATATTTAATGAGTCGTTAAACTTAGTAAGAAATAATTGATTGTATGCAAAATAGACTTTATTTATAGGATAAAGCATTATAATGAAACATTTTTTATGGGAGTAAAAGAAATGCTATGCATACACACACACACACATATTTGTGAACTTAACTTTTTTTTTCAGATAACTGATGAAATTTCATTAAAAGAAAGAGAGTACAGAAGCAGCACCACAAAAACATGTAAAGGAACGAGAATAAAGACCTGCTACAAGGGATCTTTATCCCTCAGGGGTCAAGCAAAAGATATCACCAAGAACCAGATCCTGTCTAATTGCTCTTGCTTTAGCTAATCTATCCACATTACTTTTAACTGACCTTGGCACTTGGTTGAATGAGATGTTTAAGCCAAGGAGCAAAGATCTAGCTAATTTGATTGACTATTTGACTCCCAAAGATTCCAAGGACCATTCACCTCTACTCTCATCCACCATATAACGGAGGAGGGATCCCCCTCAATCGTAATGTCCTGGAGACCTTCTTTATGAATAAACAACAACCCAGTAAGTAGCGCCAGGAAAGCACTAACAACTGAACCTATGTGATCCTAAGTACTGGACCAACTCCTGAAAGCCCTGGATTAAATTTGGAAAACCCATCAAAATTGAGCTTAATGGTCCCCTCTTCACATGGTTCCCACTGGCTGATAGGAATACCCATAGAAGGTGACGAATGGCACACTGAATCCCAAATCCTCACGGTTTCTGCCTCAGCTATGAGTTTAAACTCTGGATATCGCATGGTCCGTGAAGCTACTGCAGCTCTGATAGACTCATACACAGCCTCTTCACATGGTTCCCACTGGCTGATAGGAATACCCATAGAAGGTGACGAATGGCACACTGAATCCCAAATCCTCACGGTTTCTGCCTCAGCTATGAGTTTAAACTCTGGATATCGCATGGTCCGTGAAGCTACTGCAGCTCTGATAGACTCATACACAGCCTCTCTAGAATTTTTGCACTCATCAAATGCTTTGATGTTTCTCTCCTTCCATACATACTGCAGTCTGGCATGGAAAAGGAGCTTGTACAGGATATACCCCTCCTTCCCAAATTTGGAAACATCCATAGGTTAAAACACATGACCATTGATCCCAGCATAAACCAGGATAAGCCAATTGGCCCTAGAAGTTATCTCCAAATTCCACTAGCGAAGTCACAGTGCAATATAAGATGGTCAATAGATCCCCCTAGAACATACATAAGATGCACTTGTTAGGAGAAAGAGTTAGCCATTTCCTTATATTTTGGAGGTGGCCTGCGGTGTTGATTTTAGAAAAGCAAAACAGCCATACAAGCACCTTGATCTTGCGAGGAAGAGGTGGACCCCATAAAGATGGGAAATGATAAGGGTAGTTAGGAAAGGAAAGGTCCTCCTGACACTACTCAGAAAAAGGAACAACAAGAGAAGGAACCCAAAGAATCAGAAAACCAAACATGAAGGTCCAAGCAGGCGACATAGTAAAAATGTCACTGGAGAGTATAGGAAAGAGAAGATAACTTAGCCAATTCAGAAGAACTCAACTCCCTCCTAAAGGGGAGATTCCAATTCAAACCGTGGTGAGACAAATAGAGAACATCATAGATAAAAGCATCAGCAAAAATGGCAACACGAAAAAGTCTAGGAAATTGAAAGGCTAAAACAGATTGACCACAACATAAGTCATGCCAGAAAAGGATGGAAAGCCTAGACTGGTAGACCCAACATAAAAACGGACATGGGGTAAAACATATAAGCAAGGGTTGACACAATTTTCCAAGGAGACAGCGATGTCATACGTGTCCTACCATTTTTTTTTATCCCACAAATTATTTACAGAGGCTTATTTTCTACAAAATTACAAATTACTTGATGCCACAGACTTTCACCTTTTATTTTTGAAGCGTCAAAGCCATTTAGCCAACAAGGAAGAGTTCCAAGCATAAATGGTGACTATATTGGTACTTCCTTTCTCTCTACTCCTAGACACAACTTGCCATTTCACCAAATGATCTTTCTTAACTCCCCCTCCCTCCCATAAAAAATCTCTGGAGAGTTCTTGATAATATTCAGAACTCTTTGGGCATCCTAAAGACTGACATGTAATACACTAGGGGATTTGAGAGAGCTGATTTAATTAAGGTTATTCTTCCCCCAAAAGAGAGATAGTTCCTTTTCCATGATGCCAAGCATTTCTCAATCCTCTCAATGACCGGTTCCTAGAAGGAAAGAGATCTAGGGGCACCTCCTAGGAGCAAAGCAAGACCTTGGTGCTTCAAGGATTGCATTTTTTGCTTTCTCTCTAATTCCCTGGCTATTCAATAGTTCTCTTTGCCTAATTTTTGATAGAATTAAGCTCTCTTATTAATATTCTTCAATAGGCAACTAAAAAAAAAAACTTTTCATTTAATAAAGAAAGAAAAAAATAATAGTGAATCTGCAATCACAGTCAAAAGAAGATAAAAGAAGAGAAAATTTTCTCAAAGTTGAGGTTTCAAAAATCATAAATAAATGCTCCAGCTTACAATCTCAAACATGAATGCTGCATGTAACACTTCATGGAGATCCTTTACTTATTTATTTATTTCTTTTGGACATAGTCTTAGGCTAAGACTTGAGGATTTGCTTTGTGAAGTCTTAACTTGAAAACTGAAAACATTATGAATCAATGTCTCTTCTGATCCTCAATATACTACTGGCTAGCAATGTTCAAATGAAGTTTGAAATCTGTTTTCTATGATATGTTATAGCTGTATAAATCCCTTTGTATTAATGATTGCAAGTTGTACATTGGATGAATGTTCCAAAATCTTTTGCCAGAGTTTACCAAGTTTGACTGATGGTGCTATATTTGAATGTTTACAGTTAAGGCATGAAATGGTAGGGTGGAAAAAACAAATACATATGTTTGGTACAAAAGAATATAATTAAATGATGAGAATAGAAATTGCTGTCGACAGTTGATAGAAGTGGATTTTTTTTCCTTGTTGGATAATTAGATTGTGTAAAGATATAGAAAAACCATGCATCATATATATAAAGACAGAGAAAACCATACGTCATGTACAAATAAACCAGAAAAGACATAAACTAAAATGGAAAATTACAAAGCCAGGGATAATCCTGAATGAAGAGTGTCTGAGCGGGTAGAAGAGAATTGGTTGCCATGATTTTGGAAATAGTTGATGTATTTGTCAAAAAAAAGGGATTTGACGGTATAAGGTCAAACCTTTATGTTGAGACGTGATGGAAAATGGTAGTAGAAGCAGATCTGTAGGAATTCTGGCCTGTTCAATAGCATAGCAAAGGAAAAGATAGAAGCAATAATTTTCCATCTAGGGCTGGAACAAATATGCAGACACAACACATGAGATGAAGAAACTTTGCCAGCTTCTATAATTATACCCGGAATTCAAGAAGAGTCAAAACATCTAATTTATGGAGTTTCATGCTCAAAGAGAAATTTTTTTTTATTGAGAAAAGAAAATTTTATTAAGATGGTAAGGAGGGCTATAAGATAAGAATATACAGCAACCGAGAAGGCTTGAAATAAGTCATTTCCCTCCTATAAAGTTTTATTAAGATGCTCAAAGAGACTGTTTCCCATACCCAACCCCTCCCTCTCTCAACCACCAACCCTGGCCCCCCTTCCCGGCCTCCAAATTTATTCTTACTCCAACTATGAATTGAGAAATTAATCCCTAAAATTGAGTCCACACACACACAGACATGTATTTTAATTTATTGGTTTGATTATTTATGTTCCAGCTACTTCTTGGATAAAAAACCATGTATCCTAATTTTAAATGGTATCATACTTGAACTTTTATTTTTGGGCTGACCAAATGTAATTTTGGAGCATTGTGCTTCATTACTTTCTAACCTTGTTTTAGGCCGTAAAACAGCTCCCATGTGAAATGATTGTTGGCTATGTTCATAAATCACATACACCTTAGTAAGGGAAGTTGAATATAATAGTTCAACTCATTGAGTGGTGGTATTAATATTTTTTTTTATCACTGGGATTTTAGATGGGAGAAATATCAAAGTGAGGAAGAAGCTGCACTTGGTCGAGGGAAACGCCTAAGAAAGGCTGTTTCTTACAGAGAGGCATTTGCTCCACATCCTAATGAAACATTGAGTGAGGTGCTATACCAATTTTTTGTCTTTAAGCTTATTTCTTTTTCCTATGACCATTCTAGGTATGGAACTAAGATTTGGACATAAATAGTGTAAGAGCTTATGGTAGAGCATATTGTCATCAACTGCTGATGTATAAACTCTTTTAATTTGTTAATTTCAAGAAAGAAAGTCTGGTATATTGTTGCATAATCTAAGATTTTATATTTTCAAATCTCCATCTATATTTGCAAATGATCATTTGAAAGCTTTTGAAGATGGGAGTTTTTATTCTTAAAAGTAAAACTTCCTATAAAAAGTTTTTTTATGTACGGGCATATTATATTGTGATTCTTACTGGTTCTAGACTTGATATTACAGCCGCCAATGGTTTCTTTTATGTTTGATATTTACTGATTTTAGACTGAACATTTATATTACTCATTTGAAAGAAGAATGTCTATCAGACATACGTGCAAATGCTGTAAAAGTTGTTTATAATATTGATATACATGGAAACTTATGGATACTGAAAAAAAGACTTATTGGGATGATAAATAAAATGAATTTCACATCATGCACCCACAAAGATAACATATATTTAATGTGTAAACAAATTCGTACATGTGTGCATACACAAATTCCATAAAAATCTTGATTAGATATGAAGGGAAGCTAAAATATAACATGTAAAGCAATAAGAGAAAAAAAAAAAAAAGAAGGCAAGCAAACCATTTGTATCCATGGAATATATCTATTACCTATAAGGGACATGATATAATCAATTTGAAGAGAGATAGCACACTGGCAAACATTAAGAAAAGAATTCAAAATCCCTTGAAAATTTTAAAATCCTTTAGAAATATCTTATAATGAAAGGGAACAAGTTTTATTCCTGATACAATCAAGAAATATATATATATATTTTTAACAAGTTCAACAAAAAAAAAATGATGTGGAGTTGCATGAAGAAAAAAAATTCTTACCTGAAATTTTGTGTCCTGAGTTGTAGCTATTGTACTTGGTCAATTATGGTTGTAAAATAACGTTTCTATGTTGCTTTTGAAGCCATATTATCAATTATAGTACAATTTGAAAGAGTAAACAATTATAAACATTATAAATTACAGATTCATGTACAAATGCACGTGTATGTGTATGTAAATATACAATCGAGGTGCAAAGTTTGAGCTTTGAACATAACTATTAACATTTGAAACCATACTTTCAAAAAACGAACTAACATGATTGTCACTAAAAACTGCTGCCATCTGGAAGGATCAGCTTAGCAGTGTATGCAGTAGTAATCTATCTCTCTGAAGAAGTTTCTCAAATATAAGAGCGACTTAACAAATCAGTAACTAACCATAATCATAGGGTTTTTGAATACATTGGAAATATACTCCATTCAAGCATGAGTACTAATCATCGACTTTAACAAATTCATGCTATGATTCAATGAATGAATTTCATAGAGGCACCAAAATCAGAAATTTTTAATAAATGTGCACAAAATGTAAATTCCTAGATTAACATATAGCTAAATGTTATTAGATGTTGAGTATGACCTCCAGTGAGAGGCGGATGAAGCTGTTGGCTAGCCTGATAGTTGAAGGAGTCCACATATTTCAGATAGGCTCTAGGTCCTCATTGATAAGTTAGATAAACTGATAAACATGTACCACATTGGCCTAGGGTTGACAAATTTCCTTGCGAGTTTGGTATTCGTTCCAAATAAGCCTGAAATCAATATTTACATGCACCTATGAATTCCTTTCAAATATTGCTAGTGGTCATTATTGAATGGTGAATTCCAATCATATATCATATAGAAATTGAATTTAGGATTCACTAGATCAAATTAAAAAATGTAAAATTCAAAATAGGAATCATAATGCTGAATCATATGATAGTTCGTGATGTAGAACATCTAGCCATGAAATATTTAGAGAAGCAAGACATGAAGAAGAGGAACAAAGCTTGACGAGTTGGAGTGCTGTTGCTATTTTTTTTTAAGTCTTTTAGGAGTCGTTAGAGTTTGTTTTTAGTTGTTTTCTTATTTAAGTTGGGGTTAGTTTTGTAATTTCTTATTTCTTCTTAATGTATTAGGTATTTGAGTTATATTAGGAGTCTTTAAGAGGTTTTAGAGTTAGATTTAAACTTTAAGTTTTTTACTATGAGTAGGAGTCCTAATTTTAGTAGGTTTTTATCTTGTTTTGGGATCTTCAGAGGTCTATAAATAAGGGGTAAAGGTTGTACACAAATTTTAGACATTATTTTTTAAAAGAATTACAGAGTTTCTCTCTCATCTTCCTTGTGGATTCAAGGTTATTTGCTTGTGGATTCCAGTTTTCTAGGATTAACGGAGATTAATCCTTGTTTTCGTAACTTTCACTGCGTCAATTGGTATCAGAGACAGGTTTTGCCTGACGAGATGGCCAACAATGAGGGTGACGGTAACAATTCCATCGATGTTTTTCGTGGGCAAGAAGCGATTTGGGAGGCCATTGAAGAACAATGGCAACAGATGGCGGAGAATCGTTAGATAATCGCTGATCTAGCAGTTAATGCCAACCCTAATCAAAACACTATTGGGCGCGGAGCCGCGGGATTTGCCTGAGGACTTCCAGGTGTTGAAGCCAGAAGGCCCTACCAACGACCCCATGAACACAATGTTCGCGGGCATCATCGGGCACTATTTGGCAATGATGATTCGGACCTAGAAGAGGAGGAGATAGTTCGCGATCAGGGAGATCATGAAGTTCGCAATAGAAGGTTCGAAGATTACCGCATCAAGGCAGATATTCCTTCTTTCAGTGGGAATATTAATATCAACGAATTTCTCGATTGGGTTTCAGAAGTTGAGAGATTTTTTGAGATGATGGAGGTTCGTGAAGAGAGACAAGTGAAACTTGTTGCTTTCAAACTAAAGAGTGGAGCAGCTGTTTGGTGGGACAAGTTGCAGAATAATAGACGTCGACAGGGAAAAGTCCTAATCCATACGTGGAGGAGAATGAAGCAACTGATGATGGAGAGATTCTTACCGCCAGACTACGATCAACATCTATTTCAGCTTTATCAGAACCGCGTTCAAGGAAGTAAACCAATTTTTGATTATACTGCTGAATTCTCTAGACTATCTGCACGTAATAATTTGTTTGAAACAGAATCGCAGAGAGTTGCTAGATATTTGGCAGGGCTGAAACCATCAATTCGAAACAAAATTGAGTTGCAGACTTTGTGGTTAGTGGATGAAGCACACAACATGGCATTGAAAGCTGAATTGATGGAGAAGACGGTTGTACGCTCTGAATTCACTCGTAAGCCTTTTTATGAGGCTGGTAATTATTTTGGAAAGGGCAAGACACCTCAAACAGACAATCCAGCAATTAGTTTTGCTCCTGGCGTCAATTCTAGAATGGTTCCGGAAGGTGGAGCTAACCTCAGAAAATCAACAGATGTTGGTTACCGGGAACAAGCTAAAAATTCATACCGTTCTGCTGCAATTAAGTGTTACAGATGTGGTCAAACAAGGCACAGATCTAATGAGTGTCTAGCCTGGAAGCCAGTTAATTTGATTGAATAGGGTGATGTTTAAGAAGAAGAAGAGGGTGAAGATGGAGTTCTTGTTATGTATGATAACGATGTGTTTGAGATTGGGGAAGAAGATGAAGGAGACCGCCTCAATCTAGTCCTACAAATGTTGTGTTCAGCCAAGCAGGAGGATAGATCCCAGCGTCATAATATTTTCCAGTCATTTTGTACCGTCTCCAATAAGGTATGTGATTTAATTATTGACAATGGGAGTTGTGATAATTTTGTGGCAAAAAAATTAGTTGATTATTTGCAGCTGCCAACCAAGCAACGTCCTTCACCTTATTCTATTGGTTGGGTGAAGAAGGGACCTACAGTGAAGGTTTCAAAAATCTGGACCACTCCGATTTCGATTGGGAAGCATTACAAGGCTGAAATTACTAGTGATGTGATTGAGATGGATGCAAGTCATGTTTTATTGGGTAGGTTGTGGCAGTACGATGTGAATGCGACCTACAAGTGTAGAGACAATGTCTACTTGTTTACCTGGAAAGGACACAACATAGCTATGGTACCAACCAAGGCATTTGGAAAGACCCCGAAAGCTTCTAAAGTGGACGGCAAGTCTTTCCTCACAATCATCATGTTGGATTCAGATTTTACAGATGATGCTAGAGGTTTGCAGGAGGTGCATGCGTTGGTAGTCAAAACCAATATGGTGGAGACTTCCATTGATGCGAAGGCAGTGCTCGAGCCGATTCAGCCTTTATTACAGGAGTTTAGTGAGTTGGTTGCAGATGATTTGCCCAACGAACTACCCCCTTTGCGTGATATTCAGCATCACATTGATTTGGTACAAGGTGTTAGTTTGCCTAATCTTCCACATTATCACATGAGCCCCAAGGAGAATGAGATTCTACGTGAGAAGGTGGAAGAATTATTATAGAAGGGTTTCCTTCGTGAGAGCATGAGCCCAATAAGATCACTGTAAGGTACAGATTTCCCATTCCACGCCTTGATGATATGTTGGATATGTTATCTGGTTCTACTATTTTTTCTAAAATTGATTTGAGGAGTGGTTATCATCAAATCCGAATTCGTCCTGGAGATGAGTGGAAGACTGCATTTAAGACCAAGGATGGTTGGTCATGCCATTCGGGCTATCGAATGCCCCTAGCACTTTTATGAGGGTGATGAATCAGGTACTACGACCCTTTATTGGCAAGTTTGTAGTTGTTTACTTTGATGATATCTTGATATACAGCAAGTCATATGGGGATCACCTTATACAAGGTCTTGATGCAAAACAAGTTGTTTATCAATTTGAAAAAGTGTATATTTATGGCTAATAAGTTGCTGTTTTTGGGTTATGTGGTGAGTTCAAACGACATACATGTCGATGATGACAAGATATGAGCTATCCGGGATTGGCCTATACCTAAGACTATTATCGAGGTACGTAGTTTTTATGGTTTGGCTACATTTTTATCGTAGATTCATAAAAAATTTCAGTTCTATTATGGCTCCAATTACTGAATGTTTAAAGAAGGAGAAGTTTAATTGGGGTCCAAAACAAGATGATAGTTTTTCTTTGATCAAGGAAAAATTATGCAACGCCCCTGTATTGGCCTTACCGTGTTTTGAAAAATTATTTGAAGTTGAGGTTAATGCATGTGGAGTAGGCGTTGGGGTTGTTTTGTCCCAAGAGGGAAGACCGGTTGCTTACTTTAATGAGAAACTCAGTGATGCAAGACAGAAGTGGTCTACTTATGACCAAGAGTTCTATGCTATTGTTCATGCTTTGAAGCATTGGGAACATTATCTTGTACAGCGTGAGTTTATTCTCTATTCTGATCATCAAGCTTTTGAAGTTCTTAAATAGTCAGAAGCATTTGACTAGTATGCATGCTAGGTGGTCCGCATATTTGCAGAAATTTCCGTTTGTGATTTGTCATAAATCAGGAGTTCTTAACCGGGTTGCAGATGCTCTAAGTAGGAGAGCTAGCTTGCTGGTCACCATGCAACATGAGGTAGTTGGGTTTGATTCTTTGAAAGAACTTTATGCTAATGATGATGATTTTGTAGAAATTTGGCAAAAGTGTATGGCGCACAAGTCTTCGGATGATTTCTTTGTGTTGGATGGCTTCTTATTTCGTGGGAATCGATTGTGTATTCCACGGGTTTCTTTACGTGAGAAACTAGTTCGTGACCTTCATGGTAGTGGCCTTAGTGGACATTTTGGTCGTGATAAGACCATAGCCTTGTTGGAGGAGAGGTATTATTGGCCACAGCTGAAGAAGGAAGCTGGAAATCATGTTCAAAAGTGTTATATTTGTCAAAAATCGAAGGGGCAAGCGCAAAATACAGGTTTGTACACTCCTTTACCAGTTCCAGAATCTATTTGGGAGGATTTATCTATGGATTTTGTGCTTGGTTTGCCTCGTACTCAGCGGGGTGTGGATTCGGTGTTTGTGGTAGTTGATAAATTTAGCAAGATGACACACTTTACTCTTTGTCGTAAGACATTAGATGCTTCTCATATTGCTAGTCTATTCTTTCGTGAAATTGTTCGTCTCCATGTGGATTAGTTAGGTTTTTTGTTCCTTTGTAGGCCTTCCGGGCTGTTAGGATAATATATTATGTTGACAATTAAGTTATGTATGGTAGTGATTTTGTCACAGTATTTTGATCCAGTTATAATATTTGCATTGCCTATGACTCGTGATTCGTGTCATTATCTATACATATTATAGTGTAGACATCATCAATGTGTTTGTAGCACTTGTATGTAGTGAGTTCTAGATAGCATGTGCAAATGGTGTTCAGGAGTTTGGGACCCACAAGGAAGGTTGTGTATGTGTTGCAATCGTCATGTCAAAGTTTTAGGCCTCATGCATTCATAGGAGAAAACAGCTTGTGAAAATTCCACCTGTAGCTCTTTAAAAGGGCAATATGAATTTTCAAGCTGGATGCACGTCCTACTGTTATAGTGGTAAATTCTTGGTATCTACCTTGAGGGTAAGTGAGCAATAAGTATTGCCATCGGAAAGGTAATGCATGTGTGCATAACAAGTCTTCCCTCATGTTGGGACCTTTGTACAGTTGCTTTCGGGATTAATAAAAGTTTGTTTTGGTTGCTTTTATGAGTTTACTATGGTTGCTTTATTGTGCTCTATTGGTTGCCTATACGGCTAGCCCTCGTATGCTCAGTCCATGTTAGGCTGAACCGAACTGCCTGATTGCACAAGGTGAATGCTACATGTTTCTAAGTTGAGAAGGCTTTGGACTGTGACACTTTACCAGGATCAATGATATAAATCAAATGAATATACAAATGGAACTTCAAACTCAGGAATGAGTACCATTGATGTATTGTCTAGCTATAGAGGTAGCTTGCGCAGGAAGAGGCTCACACTATGGACCTAGGACCATTGAGGTATTGCCTGGGTATAGAGGTAACTCATGCAAGAAGAGGCATCAGCTTGTTTTAATTGAAGTATGTGATAGACTTGTTGAAAAAAATTGGTTTGTTGGGGGTTAAATCAATTGAGACTCCCATGGATCCCTATGCAAAGCTAGATGTGGATGAAAGAGCAAATTTTGAAAATCCTGAATGATAGTGAACACTTGTGGCTAAGTGGATACAAGACTTCATATCACTTTGCTGTGTGTATGGTGTGTAAGTTCATGGAAAATCCTAAGCAGGTACAGTGTGAATGTTGTCCATGAAGTCCTAGGTGACTCAAGAGTTTAAAGTGGGCAAACGGTGTATTTATTGACCTAATAAGTATCTATTAATCTGTTGTGGAATATGTAGGATCGGCTTTAGATAGAAGGTCTACAACTGGCTGCTTGAAGTTCATTGGTGGAAAGTTAATGACTCGGAAAAGGACCATGACAAATGCGGAATTTCTCTCTCTTATTTGGTTGTGGTTTGAGGTCACTAATCTGGGTATTGCAGCAATTGTTGATTAGTCATTTTGAATTTTGCTTCAATGTGTCAATTGGAACTAGAACAAGAAGGCGTCATTCCAGTGCTTTCTCATAACAAAATTTTTTTTTTCACTGGAGAATAGAATTATGGTATTCCTCCCATACCCTTTTCATATTTTTCACGTTCTTCAACCTGTTGGAACATAGAAGTGATTATTCAACAAACAGAGAAAATCTTGTACTGGAAAAACAGATCTAGAACCTCATTTCTAAAATCTGGAAAGAGAAAAGAAAAGGAAGGAGGGGGGTGGTTGGTCTCATTCTCATTCCAAAAAAACTTCTATATATAAATAAGCACCTTTTAGCCAAAGAAAGGATTGCTAGAATAAGGATCAACAAATTCATTTTTAAATTGGAAGCCAAATAGTGAATTTATTTATTTATTTATGATTAATGGTATATGCTTTATATTGATTAAAGAAAATATAAAAGTATGCTTCTGACCAACACAAAATTCCACACTACTATACAGACCCAAATAGTGAATTAGAAGTTACTTTCTGGCATACAGATGGTAGTCTCTTTCTTGAATCTGTACCAGGCAGATATTTGTCCATGGATCTTTGTTTTGGTGATTAATTTAGCCTTATTCACTCATATGTATTGTTATGTAATTGAATGTCAGTTGGCTCTTAGAAATCAGGTGTTTCAAGTATTTGAAGCTTATGGTAGCTGAAGTTGATACCAGATTCTGATTTGTTGTCCCACTGTTGTTGACTTCCTACACTGATTGGTCTCTGCTCTGTTGTTACTACCTCAGTTTGATTTCTTAGATGCATAACCATGCATTCATATATCGATGCCACAAGCTGCTTGTAGTTTTCTTAGTTGTAAATGCATGCACTCTTAGCCAATGTGGTAATCAATATGTACAGAGTGGTAATGAGGAGGAAGAACCAGAGCCAGAACCTGAATATACACCTGCAGGGCGAGCTTTAAAAGCGAAGTTGTAAGTTTGATGTTTTTTATGTGATATTGATAACTATCTGTGTAAGCTAAAGTGCTATTAACTGCTGAATGATTTCTTTGAACAGTGCTAAGCTTCGAGCTAGACAAAAAGAAAGACTTGCTCAGAGGGATATCATGGAAGAATCTCATCCAATTGAAGGACTGCGCATACCTGAATTACCCCCTCAATTCCTGGATACTGTTTCTGTAGAAAGGGTTCATGATTCAGAAGTGGTTGAACCCATCAGAGAGCAGACTTCGGCCTCGTTGTGTAGGAAAGTCGATCAGCCACTGGATGAACCAAAAAACAAGCCTGACCCAAGTCTGGGACTTGGTAGGCTCTCAAAACATTGTCATGATAAGTCCTTGGAAATGCATCTAGACCTTTCAGTAAAACCCCCCGGATCTCTTTGTCCTGGCATGTTACCTAGCCATCACCCTGATAATGTGAGCTGTATGAATTCAGTGCCTTCCCACAACCTGCTACCAGTTCTGGGACTCTGTGCTCCCAATGCTAATCAAATAGAATCAACACAGAGGAAGTTACCAAGATCTAACTGCAGTCAGAGCAGAGCACCTGTGGGTTTATCCGAATTTCCATTCCGTCTGGCCTCGAGTTCTGGGTCTTCGTTAGGCATGGATTCAAAGTGCCAAGAAACTGCCAGAGAGAAAAGTATGCTGCCAGATTCATCCTTGGACATTTTACGAAGACTCAGGAACAGAAACCCAGACAGTTCATTCCCATTCAATCCGGTATGTTTATTGTATTTTTATTGTCTCTCTCTTAACTCATGGGAACAGTTGGTGTTGGATTATTATCTAGTCAAGATGCAGTTAGCTCCTATAGCATTTCATTGTTTTTTTTGTCTTTGCAGTATCCTCCCACTGCTTCTCAGGGAAGAGGTCCTGATCCTTTTGACAGGTCAAGAAATTTTTCTGTTCTTCAGGAAAAAATGGCATTGCCTGATCTAACTTTTGATGACAAACAGTTACCTAACTTCTTGCATCTGGGTAAAAATATTTCCAATCCCCATCCCGAATTTTTGACAAGCTTATCATTGAGCAGTCAAATTGAAGCCACCAAAGATTCTGTTCGAGATCTTCCCACAATGCCGCTGTTGCCAGATTTCAGATTGCGGCCCCAAGATACATCAAAATATTGTCAGCAATCAAGGGAACTTCCTCCGACATTAGGTTTGGGTCCAATGCCTTCATATTCCATATTACCTGAGAACCATAAGAAGGTTCTTGATAACATCATGATGAGGACTGGGTCTGGATCGAACTACTTCAAAAGGAGGTTAAAAGCAGAAGCCTGGTCTGAGGATGAACTTGATGCCCTCTGGATTGGTGTTCGTAGGCATGGACGGGGTAATTGGGATGCAATGCTCAGAGATCCCAGGCTGAAATTCTCAAGGTACAGAACTTCTGAAGATCTGGCAGTGAGGTGGGAAGACGAACAACTCAAGATCCTGGACTTGCCAACCTTCATAGCACCAAAGTCCACTAAGTCGGCCATGTTCCCGAGTATCTCTGATGGAATGATGACACGTGCACTGCACGGAAGTAGATTTGCTGGTCTTGGTACAGACCACTGTCCTCCAAAAGGTCGAACTCATTTGACAGACATGCAATTGGGTTATGGAGATCTTACACCCAGCTTACCACATGTTGAGCCGACTGACCATTTTGGTTTGCTTAATGACCGTTGTGCACCTATTCCAGCTTGGACATCAGACAAATTCCAGTCAATTTTCTTGGGTGATTCTCATGCTGGACCATCTGATAGAGTGGGGACTTCTTCAAAATTAAACTTGGAGCATCCATTTATGGTCAATCCATTGGCAAGCAGTCGCTTGGGTTCTCTGGATATTAACTGCTCCAGCAGCTATGATTTACAGCAGGAGGATGAACAGTGTGCGAATAAGTACTCCAAGTTGCCTAGTCTTTTGGATAGATCATTGAATTTATTGCGAAATTCCCATAATAATATGAGAAGTGGTGAATCTACCATCACGGATTTGATGCCTGATGTTAATGGGAGGTTGAATCTTAGTCATTCTACGGTGAGGGATAGAGTAGCTGAAAGTAGTTCTCCAAAGAACAAGCTTCCTCATTGGCTTCGGGAAGCTGTCTCTGTTCCTGCAAGGCCTCCAGAACCTGACCTGCCACCAACAGTCTCAGCCATAGCTCAATCTGTTCGCCTACTCTATGGTGAAGAGAAGCCAAAAATTCCTCCATTTACAGTCCCAGGACCTCCTCCATGCCGACCAAAGGACCCAAGGAGGATTTTGAAGAAGAAAAAACGGAGGTTGCAGACACTCAAGAGGATGACACCAGAACCTGATATAGCAGAATCTAGCAAGAACTTCCCTGGAAGCTTGCGAGATAGCAATAATGCTTCAAGCTCCAATCCACTGGTGCCATCACCATTATTGCAGCCACATTCAATTGCTGGATCATCTGGATCCACCTGGGTTGAAACAAACCTCAAGTCTCCTCAAAAACAAGATATTATGTCTATGCCATCATCGTCATTTTCATATGTAAACCATCACAAGAATATGAGCATAGGATTGTCCCCCTCTCCTGAAGTGCTGCACTTGGTAGCATCTTGTGTGGCTCCGGGTTCACATGCATCAACACTTTCTGGCATTTCAGGCTCCAGCTACCTCAGTTGCGAGTTGCCAATGCCGAAAGTTTTTGAACCTGTTAACCATGGGGGTAGCCCAGACTTGCAAAGTGCACATTTGAAAGGGAAAGCAAAGCAGAAGAGCTCCTCCTTGGGGAGCTGGGAACAGCTTTGTGAGGAGAGAGTGGAGCTGACTGAAAGTGGGAACTCTAGCAAGACTCAGTCGGACCCTCGTCTGGTTGACCGACATCAAGTAGATGAAATTTCTTCAGAGGGAACTGTGTCAGGATGATCACGGGAGTGAAGACGATGCATAGCAGTCTTATATTTGCAAGCTTCAGGCCTTTGACCAATCCTCAATTTTTGTAAGCGTGATTCATTTGTGTTAAGCTGGAAAACAATAGGATCATTTAGGATATTTCATGTAAAGCTTTTGTAAGGGAAAAGAAATACAAAATCTTGTCCGTTCGATAATGCTCTCTCTTTGGCTGGTGCTTGATCTTTGGTCTCCCTATCTCTGAGAGCAGGTTATTTTCATTCCTATAAAGGAGAAATTTACCCTTTTTATTGCTTCTGCATTACATTTGTTTGCAATTTCAGGTACATTAAAATGTAAAGCAGGTGATGCAGCTATTTTCAGACACAACAGAAGCCGTATTAAGGAGATGCGCCCGGAACAAAAGTAGAAATTTGCTGTGAGCAACCATTGAAAGCCAATAGCAACGACGAAAATATTTGTAATTCTGAACTTTTGCCTTTTCATTTCAGTAAATGTATATATCTATTTCTTTCCCCTGTAAGTTGGGATCTATCCATAGATGAGTATGTGCAGTCAGGGGGAGTTAATTGTCTAATTATTATCCTCATCAGATGACTTCCAACTATCTGGTCTATGGTTGAGACTTTTGAGTAGCTTCTTTCATAATCTATTATTTTGAATTTTGACCTACATGTTTTGATTTTAATGACTACTGGGCATTTGTATCACTCTCAAATGTTAAATAATGGTGTGAGCTTTGATCAAGCGAATAGAATTCAGTGGAGGACGTTTTTTGGGCTGAAAGTTGTGTTTTCATGTCATCATCGTTGACTTCATCTTTGTCTTTTTAGGTCTTCCTCTTGATATCTTAGGCCCTTGAATATGCATCCTCTCGCACCTTACAATTGCATCTCTAAGTGTCCGCTTTGCATGTCCAGTCCACCTTAACCCACTCTCCTCAATTTTATCCCTAATGCATGTTATGTCTAACCACTTTCGAATATCTTTATTGCTTACCTTATCTTTTCTAGTTTTGCCACACGTCCATTTTAATATCCTTATCTCAGTAACACTCATTTTCTAAACATGTTTCTTTGTTGCCTGACATTCTGTACCATGCATCATAGCTGATCTAGTTCTCGTATTATAAAACTTACTCATTAATTTAAGCGGAACACGCTTATCCCACAATAACCTAGAAGCATCCTTTCACTTAGGTCAACTAGCTCTAATCCTATGTTCTACATCTTCATTAATTTCTCCATCTTTTTGTACTATTGATCTAAGATATTTGAATTTATTGCTTAAAAGGGATATGTTGATTTTTAATTTTATTAGTTTCATTAGATCTATTGTTATTTGTATTAAAAAGGCATCTTATGTATCCAGTCTTGGCACAATAATTTTAGCTTAACGTTTACTTGTTCTCTAATATGACATATCATGATTACCTCATCTGCAAGCAGCATATATCATGGCATCTCATCTATAACTAAAGCAAATTAGATAACGGCTAATAACTATACCTTGGTGCAAGTTGACACTCATAGATGGAGTCCCTTTAATCCATAAGTCTTGGATGAAGTATATAAAATGTCCTTCAGTATCCTACCTTTCACTGCTTCAATCCATGTATCTTATCAAGCCTCAATCACTTTTGTTTCTCTCCAAATAGAAACTGAACATTAATGGAGTTAACTTCAATTTTTATCATTTAATCTGCTGTGCTTCATCTGAACTCAATCATTCTATGATTTTATGCTTAATATCACAATATTCTTCTTCAAGATCAGATTTATTTGTGAAATTGCTTGCTCTTTGTGGGCAATTTGTTTATTACACTGTTAGTGACTGAATGAATCTGTTCATGTTGGTAACTTCTTACACCACTCTTTCAGGTAATCTTTGTGCACCTACAACAGTTAATAAGTTTATCAAAAAAGAAGGTTGAAGTGGTTTTTGAAAGTGGAGATTATTGCAGGTCTAACCAATCTACCCAATCAAGTTCATTAATTAATGGTTATGGGTTTGCACAGAATTTCTGGGGTTTGGTCCAACGGTGTTCTTACACCAAACAAAGAAAAACAAGACTTGGACCTACATGGATTTGAGTTGCAGATTTTACACCACATCAAGAAACATCTCGGCCGGTTTGTCAGAATACAATGAATTAATGAACTGGGGGAGATGTACCCTGGTTCATGGTTCATGCTACCTCCCCCATCTCCCATCCATGTGCACCGACCATGCATCAAAATGCATGTCAAAGGGAGAGTATTTAGGATTCCCATGTCTTTTTAACTGATAAAAATTCTTAAAACCCTTCCCTCTCTCCTTTTCTCTCTCTCTCTCTCTCTCACTCTTTTTAGACAAATGATAAACTAACAAAGAGTGAGAAAAACATGCGGAGTCCGCATTCATTTCACCGAGGCCAGGTTATAAGGAGCCTTCCACTCTTGGGTTCATTTCCTGTCTTCCATATCAATAAAGAATCCATATTTGATAGTTTTGATTAATGTGCATCATCTTACAAAGCATTTTGAACTAAGAAATCTACAGTTAACAAGCATTATCAAGGATAGCTATTAAAGATGGTAGAAGTTAGAACTATGTACTTCCCTTTTGACCACCTATAATGCTTGTTTCAACGCCAGTCACTCTCATCCAACCTTGAACCACCTCATCTCCTGCTACCTCCACCATTTAGTTACAGATTTTTAGATAAATAACCATCACCAACTAACAAAACTGTCACTTTAATTTAAACTAGCACGGTGCACATGCAATGTTGTACATAGAGGGAGTGAGCAGTTTTACAGCTGTGAAGATTATTTTAACCTTATATTAATTATGCTTTAACAATGAATGGTAAGAACTTTTTGGAAAAGTTGTGCATAATTATTGACACGCTTTTCAAGGGACATATTATCATTAACTATAGCATATATAGAGGCATAAGTTGTTCTAAGTGATTCTAAAAGTATGAATGGTAAGAGCTTTTCGGAAAAGTCATGCATAATTATTGACACGCTTTTCAAGGGACATATTATCGTTAACTATAGCATATATAGAATGGCATAAGTTGTAATAATGATTCTGGTAATTATGAATAAATTACGTCCTTAAATAATTATGAATAAATTACGTCCTTAAACCAATGAAGCTACACTAGGTGGGTTACTTTGAACCTGAGTTGGGAGACAGGTCGCTTAACCAGAAAATCTTTAGTTTCTTTTAGTTTTTTCACCCCACATTTGCCGGTTTTTGCATTCAGCAATAGTACAAGAGATACCCATTAAAGCATTGATAAGTTAAATCACTGGATCCATCCATATGAACTCTCTCTTTCTGCAAAAAAACAAAAATATTTACAGAGAACAAGAAACAAAACAAAACTAAGAAAGTGTTCGTATCCCCCATTAAACATTCTACGTTTTCATCTCTTCGTACCCCCATTAAACTTCTAAATCGAAGCTACAAAACACAAGGTAAAAACTAAGAAATAAAGGAAGAAAGAGAGAGAGAGGTAATTAATTAATGAGAAGCAGCTACTAGTCTTGGAGGGGCAGTTGAAGGGGTGGTGGCGACAAATCTTGAGGAGAAGGCATAGAAGTGATGGTAATCGTCGTCAAGCATTCCTCCACCACAACCGCTCGTATCGAAGTTCAGAGAGTAGCTCAAAGGATCATAGTGACAATGAAACGCATTAGCCTTAGACGTACTACTACTCGATGCGCACAACATCCGGCTATGTTTCTTCAGTTTCCTGATCACAAGTTTCGCCAAGGAACAACAATTGGGTGGTGATCGCTGTCCCGTAACAGTACCAGTGGTGGTAGTGCCGGTGGTTGTGGGGACGACGCCACTAACTCTACCACCACAGTTGGTTGAGGAGGTGTGCTTTGGCCACCACAAGAGCCCCATATGAGTCATCCTCGCTCCTTCTTCCTCTGTTGAGAGCCGAGTGAAAGAAAAGACAGAAGGATTACTGTGAAAGTGAAAACACTTTGAACCTCATTGCACTGATGTGTATATATAATATAAAGTTGGATGTGCAGATCATGTGGATGCTAAAATTTTCCCTTTTTTTAAAGTTTTAAAACGTTGGCAGTTTTCCTCTTTCCTCCGCATTGTTAAGAAAAATTTCATGGCATAAATACCCTTCTGCGTCGCGATCGTTTCAATCTTGTCAGTTTCATTTCGAACGGGCAGCTGCTACTTAGTAATTATACCGAGAGGCCGATAATGATCTTTCGCTTGATTTTATGTTCTTTCGTATGATCATCTTGAGGATGTTTTGGTAACTTCATTCAAAGTCTATTTTTTTAATTTTCCTTTTTCCGGCTAAATAACGATCGGCTACAGTACACAAACAGCAAGATACATGATGTGGGACCCACTAAATATTCACTTTGATGAAAGCGTTTCACCTAGTGCCATTCAATGTTGCCAGTGTGAAACGCACCGATGAATGCCCATGTCAGGAGGAGGCCCACACATCCAAGCTCCATCCCAGCCGGTGGTCTCACAAAACCATCGGATTTTGGCTTTAGAAAAAATGCTTTCCACTTTGATGGATCGATCATCATGTCTCTTTTTGTATAGCGGCTGCAGCCAAGGTGTGCCATAGACGATACTTGAGATGAGAAAAAGAAAAAGTCACATGTCGTTACATTAAGCATGATGAAATCTTCTACCATATTAACCTGAACTGGTCCCGCTCTTGTCCAAAGCATCTTAGTGCATTTTCAGTGCATGGGTTTTCATGGTTTTTCAGTGCATTTTCGTGGCAACATATCACGACCAAACCAAGGATCAATTCAATTAAACACATTATCCTATATATGCTAATATGGTGATAAGGTTCATGGTAAATAGTAAATTCCTTATCAAGGAATAAAATCCTTTTTTCCCTCTTTTTTAGCATGGTACATGAATGCTGTGTCACAGAGCTATAAAGTCCATGTCACAAAAAAAAAAAAAAAAAAAAGGAAGACAAAAGACTAACTGTTTGCCTTTCTAGTTGGGGACATAAGCCTTCATGCTCATTTTCCAATAATCATACTTTGTGTTACACCAAGAGCATTGCATGTGTATTGATGAGCCACCATTTAATATCAAATCCAACTTCACTACAAATATCTTCCCTACTTTAAATCCTTTGTCAAACCAAAGGGAACAATTTGGTCAATATGTTATAAAGTTCAATGTATAAAATGTATTCTCATGGGAACTATAATTTTAACAGTCAATGGCTGTATACCTACGGTTGACCAACAAATCTTAAGGAGGACCTATTAAATGGAGCACCATACTCCTCAATCTTACCCCCTAAGAGGGATGTCTCACCCTTGTCTCAAGGAGAGGAGCATACATGCACAAGCCTTACACTTTTTTTTTGTCTAATTACTATTAAATTTTTTTTATAAAATTTCAGATATTTTTGTATGAGAGACATTATACTAAATACTAAGGTGCTATCATCTATAAAAATAGTCAAGACCTAAGTTCCACTCCCTCTCTCATCATGAATAAAAGGAGAAAACTCAACAGCATACTTCCAATTGAGACAAGACAGTTGTTTAAGTTGACACCCTATGTGGCTCACGTGGGTCTTTTGATGTTGTGCTCCCATAAAGGTAGTGGAACATGTGTGTGTGAATCCCAGCTACATCGGGATGAAAGCATTTCCTCTGCAGCCAAAATCCGGTGGTTCCATGAAACTATCGGTTGGGATGGAATTTGAATGTGTGGGGCCCCCTCTTGAAATGGCATCCATCCGTGCGTTTCACGCTGGCACCACTTAATGGTTCCAGGTGAAATGCTATCCGTCGGGATAGGTAATGCCTCGTAAAAAGTAAAAAAAAAGGGAAAAAAGACAAGAATAAAAGAAAATTAAATTGTCTTTGGTTGGCTGATGTGAAGGCACGAATGCTTGATCACCCAATTAAAGTTATATATAATCATCACCTTGGATTTAACCAAAGGAGGATTAGCATTAAACCCCATTATCAACTAAACTAAAAACTAGTGGGTCAACCGGAACAATGAGGGGTAGTATAGTCATTTGGTAAAGACATCTGCGTAACAGTCACATCAGTCGTATAGAGTAATTATTGAAGTTGAGAATTATGATCTCCAGAGAAAAAATCATTTGAATATTTTGATTGAGTGTCTTGTGGGTCCCACACCGTAACAAACACCATCCCCTAAGGGCACGCTGACCCATGATATACTGCTGCAGTGCCCTAGTTTCAAACGGACATGTGGGCCTGGCACCACTAACACACCGTTTCCAGAGATAAGAATTTTTAATTTTAATAAAAAAGCTTTTTTATTTCGAGATAAATTGGAAGAGATATTCAACCAGGGCCCAACTGACAGATACCACATGTTTTGTGTCTCTCTTTCATCTCTCTGGTACACATTGAGGCGCCCCCTTTGGTTTTATTTCCCCAAGGAAGATAATTCTGAATAAAAAATAAAATTTTATTTGATATTGCAAAAATATTTTTTTATTTTCCTAATTTTAACAACTTGTAATATTATTATTATTATTAGCAATTGTTTTAATCATAAATTTAAATATATGTTTATTTTACTTAGAGAAAAACCCAAAAGCTTGAACACAGATATTTGTCACTCCATTGTGAAACTAAGTTTCTTAGTCAAATCTTATAAATAATTCAACTAGTTACAGTTAAAATCACTTTTTTGGTTTAAGAAAACATTAACCAATCTTCATAAATGCAGTTTGGTACTGCATGACAGATTTGAGAAGCAAAAGTTCTAGTGGGACATGGTGGGATGAGTACAACAGGAATCAAGGATGAAATAGTAAAGGGAAGGACTAAAGAGGCAGGGATATATTGAAGGGATGCATTTTGATTGGTAAACATTATTCATAAAAGTTTACAACACAGCTGGTGAAAGTGCTTTTGACAGAGATATCATACAACTTTTCACCCTTTTGTGGGCTCAAGGATATAGTCAATGCCTGGTCAAGCTCTCAGATCAAATTTATGGTGAATTTCATAGTGTGTTGTGAGCATAACAAAGGCAAGAAGAGACTCCCAAATAGGAGTTGAGATTTTGGTAATGAAATAAGCAACTAAGAGTCTGCATTCACCATGCAATTGTAAAGGTTTAATGCTTACTAATGTCAAGCATGGCCTTTAGGTTAGTGCCTATGCTTTCTTTCATAAACCCATCTTGACATGAACATGGGTCAAATTATTAGATGGAGTTTTGTGTACTCATGTGGGAAAAAAATTTAAAATTTTTCCCAGGAACATGAGTCAAATTATTAGAAGAACTCGGATAGGTTGTCAGAATAATGGTGTGAGAAGCAGGCTTTTTCATATTTGATTATTCCCTTCAACTCAGAAGAAATACGACAAAAGCACAGAAATGCTTTAAAAAGATGTAGTACAGCTTTGTTTGGATCTAATTCACATTTTTCAAGGTCATGCATATTGACTTTGTGAGAATATGAATCTAACATGGTGGAACCTAAAATTAGGGTTTCATCTCCTTAGAATACATCCAGTCTAGATTCCTCACAGCCTAGCTGCTAGGCAAAATCCAAATGGGGTTTTGAGAAAAAAAGCAAATTTTGCTTATCTTTGACCAGATTCTCTCTCTCTCTCTCTTTATCTCTCTCATCACATGACTTGTACAAACATGTAACCATGTGAAAGACCTGAAACATGGTTTCACAAAAGAAGAAAAAAACAAGGGAAAGAGTTCAAATGGAACTTCATAGTGAGGTCATGTAGATGCTTATGTAAATAATATAAAATACTCAACCATATCATGTGATGTGACCATAAGTCATCTTTGTTCATGCTAATGAAATACTGAACATGGACTCTCTAATTAGTAAGTAAATTCAATTCTTTACCAACAAGACCCACCCTTCATTTAATCACAATTAGATGGTCATGAAACCAGGTAAAATAACTTTGATCTTTCCACTCAAATATTTCCCAATATAAAGAACCAAAAAAGAAAAAGGAAAAAAAAAGTTAAAATAATGTTTTGTAACTTATATTTTGAATGATCTCAAAAACCCAATATTCTGGTTGGGAAAAAATGCATTTTAGAGTTGTTATCAATAGTCTTATTATAATTAAAAATGATCTATACACTTGTTATTTGTTAAATCACATTCTAAGACAAAAAGGAAGTCCCAAGGCAAAGATAAGGTTTTGATGAATCTGGCAATGAAAGCTTAAATTAAGTCTTTGGGTTTGACTGGGTATGTCATGTGTGAAATATTCTTTTGCTCAAGAGTCAAGATTGGGTCTTGTTTGTTTATTATATAACCCATATGGGAATGCTAGCTCTAAGAACATGCTAAGGTGAGATGCTACTTAGTAGTGAAACCTTAATAGCTAGCCAAGGGAAGACTGTTTCTTGCATGTGAGTAGGATTGGAAACAGCTGAGTTCTAGCTCTGAGATTGCTGTTAGAATTTTTTTTTTATTATTTTAACAAATGCTAAACAAATAGTGGAGCAGCCTACAAGCAATATTTTAGTTTTCCAAAGATTTATAATCTTTAAATAAATATTCCACGGCAAAAAGTTAAAACTCGTTTTCAAAATGAAAAAGTAGTTTTAGAGACTGATTCCATTGGAAAGGGGTTTTTCTTACGGAGAAATTGGTTTTTAGTGATACTTTTTAAAAATAACCCAAGTTCAATAACCTAGTTCTTCATAATTGGAAAACAGTGATACTTTTTTAAAATAATTGAGAACCAATGTTCACATAAGACTTCTTCCTTAATGCCCTTAAAAGACTCTAAAAGGATATATAACAAACAAAATGTTTACAAGTCAATTTTGGAAGAAATCTTTTGTAAACATTAAAACAACACCCATTCTCAATTATTTTAAAAAATTATCACTAATTTACAATTCCAATGAATTAGGTGATTGAATCTGGGTTATTTTTTATTCATAACTAAATACCAATTTCCAAGAATTGATTTTTAGTGTTACTTTTTAAAATAACCCTAATTCAGTCACCAAATGCTTGATAATTAGTAATCGTGATGCTTTTTTATAAGTATGTTAATATAAGACTTCTTCCAAAAATGACCTTAGAACACTTCTTAACCTCATTAAAATATGACAACAAACTAATTTTTTATAAGTATGTTGAGGGCATTTTTGGAAGACGTCCTTCACGAACAATACTGATTCATAATTATTTCCCGAAAGTATCACTAATTTCAATTACCAAGAATTTGGTGTCGGATTGTTTAAAAAAGCATCACTAAAAGACAATTTTCCCCTTGTCTTATTCTAATTTTGGGACTACTCATTCTGCCACACCTAATCAAACGCCCATCTATAAACCAAAAGTCATTTCAATGCAGAATGAATTCCCAAAATGATTGCCAAACGAGACATCAGCAATCGAATTTAAGCTTGGTTTGGGCTAACTATTAGGCTTTAGGTCCTGCCCACAAATTGTATCATGGGCCAAGCCCAGCTGATTAGTCCCGGCCCAACATGCCTTATCCAAAGCCCGTATTCGTCATACATGTCACCCGTTTTGGGTTTTTGCCACGTGTGCTTTCTTGTCCAACCCGATTTACACCCTTCGTTGGTCGCTACTCGCTATAGGAGCACCGGCGATCGATTTGGGGCGAGTAAAAGAAAGCGAGTGGAGATAGCACGTCTTCGAACCCTAATCGCAGAATTTGGAAACCGCTTTCCCACTCGCCAAATCCACTCGCGAGGAATTTCCGTTGCAGATTCAGATATTCTCTCCTTTCCTTCCATGATCAGGTTCTTCATTTCAGTCCTTTCTCTCTCTTATGTCTGTTTAGTTTGTGTCTGATTACTGTAACTCTTTTTTTCAGTGTATAACAGTTCTCCTTCAAATGCAGAATAGATTGTTCTGTAGCTCCCCTAAGAATCCTCCCCACAACCCACCAATGCCCTTCTTTTTCTCAGTGATTTTTATTGAATTATTAGAAATTCAATTTTTTTTGACTGATTGATGTGGAAATGTTGGAAAGAAAGACTGGTTGCTGGAAGTATCATAGGTAGCAGCCCACAAAGTGATGGATTGAGCAAGCCCCAGTGATCATGCTAATTTAATTATTCTTGGGAACCCTTTTGTGGTTGAAAAACAAAAAAAAACTTTTAACAAGCAGGAAGAAGAAGAAGCAGTCAGCTATTGAGTGTAGGATCTAAAATTCAGATAATTTTGAAAATTTTACAGCCAATGGTCAAAGACATGAAAATCCACAAAAGGGTTCCCAAGAATAATTGAATTTCTTTATGTGAACAGCTGCCCTAGACAAGATACTAACAGTGGACCATTTGAAGAGTAGGAGATGGCATTTGGCAAATAGATGCAGCATATGCAAAGAAGAGGAAGAGAACGTAGCTCATCTACTATTGCACTGTTCAGGTGCTACTCGGCTTTGGGGTTCTATTCTCCAAAGATTTAAGGTAGAATGGACCCATCCAAAAGAGCTTAAACAAGCTTTAGAAGCTTGGGGGTGGAAGAAAGGGAAATCTTGTGGTGATATTTGTTGGAATGTGGCCCCTGCAGCAATAGCATGGGTAATTTGGGGCGAAAGGAACAGAAGAATATTTAGGAACTTGGAGAGAAATAATCAATTGCTAGAGAGGGCTGTTTTGAGTTTGATGCACAGCTGGTTGATTGGGCAAGTAGTAGGAACTAATATATCTATTGAGGAATTTCTGTTATGTAACAACTTCTATGATCTGGGAGGGGGATGTTTGGGTTGATGTTTGTAGTCCTTGGGTTCTAGTCATTGAATCTATGTATTGACTTTTTTAGAACCTAGGCTTGGGTACACTTTTTGTGTGCTGTGTTCGCTGTTTTCGTCATATATATCATTTCCATCTTTTACTGGTCAAAAAAAAAAAAAAGGTTTTTTGTTCTTCTAATGAGTCCATCAACCACCTTAGGATTGTATTTGAATGAAAACATTGGTAGCTTGTAGTCTATTTCATCCTTCAAAGGAGGTTTTAAATCATTTAGAGGCTGGTTTCCCAACAGTTTTAGAAATCATGCAACTAAAATCTTATTCAACAGTATAATTTTCTTCTAAAAGTTAAATTGGAAGCACATATATTGAATTCCTATGTGTTGCTATTCTACTTGAACAAAAATGACCATTTTTTTTTCTTTTCCCTGAATCATTATAATAACAATAACATCATGTCTTATCCCTAGCTAGTTGTAGTTGGCAATTTGAATGAATATTATTCCATCATTCCAATTTGTCAAAAGCCATTCCTTCAATCAGATTGTAAGCATTGATATCCTTTTTGACGGATTTTGTCTATGTTATATCTTCCTTTCATCCTATTAGATCCTTTAATGCATATACTCACACATCTTCTCACAGCTACCTCCATAGATCTTCGATTTACATATCCAAACCATTTTAACTTACTTTCCTTTTTCTTATGTTTTATTTGGTGATGGTTTCTGATGTAGCTCGTTATATGTTGATAACCCATAGTGTATGTTTTTTTGGTTCATCATGTATTTTGGGGTGATCCCGCTCCTTGTGGGGTGCCCTTCATTCTCCTTTTGATCTAATGAAATCTTCATTATTCATAAAAAAAAATGTTTTATTTGGGCAACACCTAGACACTCTTGGATATGCTTATTTCTGACCTTATCTTACCTTGTCTCCCCAATTATTCATCTCAACATCTTTATTTCAGTAAGATTCCTCTTATGCTTAAGTTATTTCTTTGCTTCTTGACATTCTAATCTGCACAACATAGAAATCCAAATGGCTGTCCTGTTAAGTGGAGCATTTCCATTTTGCTGGAACATACCCATCACATAAGACTTTTCCCGACTCAATAATGAAGATAAGGGGGTTTGTCCTTCTTGCATCCGTATATCCTAGTAAAGTAGCCTCAAAAGTTTTCTAACCCACTAGAAACCTTTGTCAGGATGAATGCTTACATAATTGAATTGTGAGGTAGTGAGGCTGGAATTTTGAATTTCACTATGCGGGCAGTATAGTATTCATCTTACATCCAGGGTTGGTATGCACATAACTTGAATAATACACACAAAAATTATGAAAATATCTTTTCTCCCAAGGTCCATTTAGGAGAATGTTGTTCATTGGAATAAATGTGAAGGAAATATCTTTGCACTCTTTTCAAGGAGATTAGGATGCAAACTAAAGTTGACCATCGAACCATCCGCGAGCTTCTTTTTGAGGAAATGTTGGTCACATGGTTTCTACGAAGTTTTGTGGCATGGGAAAAAGTTAAATTCTTTTTGAGTTTGAATGATGCTTGAAAATATAAATTTTTCTTCTGTATATTCTGTTCCCTATGTTTAGTAGTTAAAACGGTTCAAACTCAAAGAGATGTAAAGAGACTTCTTTTGGGACATGACAATGGGAAGAAAATACCATTTGATGGGCTGGAAAGAGGCATGTTAAACCCGGTAGGTAGATTCGAGCATGGATAAGCTGTCTGAAAGGCATTAGGTTTATGGTTGATGCCTCTTTCAGGTTATAAAATATAGGAAGTTTATGGTTCCCACTTGTTCAAGAAAATATTATTATAGTATGAATGGATGGGATACCAAAACTTGTGCAGAAGGTATGGAAAAGGCTTATGACCACATGTGTTGGGACTTCCACTTTTACGTGTCTGTTTTTGGGAAAATTTGGATGAAATGGATCAAGACTTTTATTTCAATCTTCTCCTTTTCTATGCTGATAAACTTGGTGTCCACAAGTCTTTGCAGATGTTCTTGAGGTGTAAGCCGAACAGTGCTCTTTCTTATTTTATCTTTATTATATTGATTGAGATCCTATGGGAAGGCTTATTTTGAGGGAAACTATCAGTGAGTTTTTTGGAAGGTTTTTCTTCAGGGGTAAGAGTTTGTGTTGTTTCCTGTTCCCAGTTTTTCTAATCACGCAATATTTTATGATTTTTCTTTCTTTTTTTTTTTTTAACTTGAGACTTATTTGATGTATTTTTCACTGTTTCCAGACTGTGTTAGGTTAAAATTAATCTGCATCAAAGTGAGATTTTTTATGTTGTTGATATCTTTAAAATCCAATTGCAGGTAAATTAGGGTTTGTAGGGTTAGGAAGCTTCTGGATGTGTATCTAGAGAATCTCTTAGGTACTCCGTTTAAAGAGTTGACAGATTTGGTGAAAGTTGGTTTCTTGTAGGAGTCAGTATCTTTTGAAAGGAATTTAGATTACACTCAACAGAAGCATGTTATATAATCTCCATAAATTTTTTTCCTGTGGAAAACTGGGTTAAGAAGCTTCAAGGGGACTTTTTATGTCAGAAGATGGGAAGTAGGGTTTAGATTCTAATGGAGTATAATAATGCAATACTTGGAGAATGAATGTGAACATTCACTGAAGAAATGGATAATATTTGGAGAAGGATCACTCTAGCTAAACGTATTAGCTGCCCGGTTGATTATCAGAACCTCATTGGGGCTTTTATAGAGTTATTTTATGGACTATGTCCTAATGTAAATGATTGTGAGTGTAGCCCCATTATAGTTGTCAACAAAAGAAGGAAACATCTTCAAATCATAATGTAAATCTAGTTGGATATGATTTCTTGTCTTGAGGATATTATGTAGTACTTTATTATGAGAGCGGCTATTGTTATTTTATTACGTATTCATTTATAAACTTTATCTTTAGAGGTTAACTATACCTATTACTTTATTCTGTATTTAGTGAGACTTGGTATGATTTCAAACTTCCTGTCATATATTATTTTCTTTCTACGAACTTCAAGGAATTATTTCCACTCATACGGGAATTCAAGTGTATGCAAAAATCAAAGTTTTAAACCTTGATTTGAATGCTGGATCGTAATAACATATTCTCCTGAAGGTTGTTCATTTAAGCTTATATAAATCCTTTTCTTATCTGTCCATTACTACTGCACACAGATATTCAGAACTCATTAGGTGCCTCTCAATTCTAATGATTTTTATGGATGGTAGCTCTCTAGAAGGATAAGTTGTGACGGTCTACAGAACAAGTGTAACGTCTACCTTCACCTTTCCTTGAATTATAGGAGATTTGATTAGAAAGAATTTTTAAGGCTGCCCCTAGAAAGATCAGTTCTTCTTTTATGTTGCAAATAGAAGAGGTATATCAAATTTGATTCTTGACTAGAAATATGAAGCTTCAACTTCTTTCAGAAATGACCTTAGTGATAAGTCGCAAGAACTCTTTTACCTTTATATTGAAGAGATATCATACTACTAATAAAAGTTAGAAAGAACTTTTAAGCTTCTCAAATTTATATATATTTTTACATAGTTAACTGTAATAATCTCAAAAAAAGAAGAAGCATATAGTAACTTTTATATAATATACATATTATAATAGTTAATGGTCTTGTCATCCTTTCACAAATACTTTTGTTTCTAAAGAAATCGTTGACCATTTGTATAATATTTTCTTCATTAAAAACCCATTTTTAATACTCAACTAATTAATGATAAAAATAAATGAAGTTATCATATTGTCACGGGCAATTTTGAAATCAAAAAATTTCTGGACCAACAAGCACTAGTTTTAAGATCATGGTAAAAAGAGCCAAACATTTTCAATGAATCTAAAAAGCTTTTTAAGCTAGAATGTAAAATATAAGAAAGTAAAGTTCAATTATGAAGCAAATATTTTTTTAAGCAATCTCTTTTGTGAATAAAGATAATCTTTAAAGCTTGTCACTTTAAATTAAATCCATATAAAACAATCATTTATGCTTATTTTCTCTTTCTAAGCACATAAAAAGAATCCTAGCCTAATATCTATATGGAGAAGGGGAAAAGCACTAAGAAACACATAAAATACTTTCAATGATTCGAATTATAAAACCATTAAAGTTCCTATACTGAAGAGCATCTCGTAATTTTAAACTATCCAACAACATAATAATCTTTTAATATTTGAAAAATTAAAATAGATAACAATAAGAATGATGTCACACATTTTTTTCAAGTAATTAAGAAGCATGGTTTTACTGCCATTACAATGGATTCATTGGCAGCAGCAAATTAAAAGCATAATCTCCCTTGAAGCTGAGAAAGAATTAAAAATAACAACTGAAAGAGTTATTCAGACATATTTTTACAAGTATTTAACAGTTTTGCATTAACAATTATCATGACTTTTACACTTTTGAATGTTGAATGTTTTTACACTTTTATTTTTTTATTGAAATGCAATTAATAATTTTTACATTTTGCTCTCTTAAAGTTTCAATTTCTTGAGTAAAGCCTACTAAAAGTTAGTTGGATTACTCAACATGGCAAAATAAAATTATAATTTAAGAGCTTGAGATGCCACGGGTATATTTGATGTGCAAGAACTTGCTTTGAGGTAGAAATGATGTATGTTATGTATGTTTTTTTTTGTATGTGTCTTTTATTGTTAATGAAATAATATATATAACTTATGGAAAAGCTAGTACATTTTGTATTTATGTGTTGGAGAGAGAGAAAGAAAGCAAGAAAAAGAGATCTAGTGAAGGGGACAGAAAGTTAGAGAGAGAAAGAGCATGAGCATCATCCAAATAGTTCCAATCTATAACGAAGAGAGGAAGGAGGTTTTAGAGAGTGACTACTAAGGGCTGCTTGAGCTCTTTCTAGAAACCAACATGGATACTATACAGAAATCAGATTAAAAACTCATTTTCACATAAGTTTGGGTCTCATATATAAAGCCAGAGAAAATGTCTTTCATATGTTATGGTGCTTATAGGAATTAGATTTATCAAAGTATAAGAAAGTTTTAATCTTTTCAAAATTTGCATTATTATTTTTGTGTTTAATTTTTTAGTTTCTACGAGATTAAAAGTATTTATGATGCTTTGTTCATATATGTTTTGCATTTAGAAATAGTAATAAAACTTATCATTATGCCCAGAGTTAAGTACAAGAATAGACTATATATATATATAAGATTTCTCTTAAAAGTATAAACTAGAAATTATGTTTAAAACTTATTTATATAGCAGTACTTTAATTTTTTTTTTTTGCGTTTTGTTATTTTGACAATATTAAAAACATTAAAGTTAGTAGGAATATATTTATATAAAAAAATTTGATGTTCTTATCTCTTATGCCTTTATTTTAATTTAACATTAATGAGTGGCACGTGCATATCGCATGTAGGTATAAGTTATTAGTTAGGATATAGAAGTCAATATGGAAACATGGGAAGGCCTCTTTTGGTTACAAATCTCTGTTGAGAATTGGCCCATTCTCTTCTGGGTGTAAGTTATTAATTAGGATATATAAATAAATAGGGAAAGAGGAGAAGGGCTACTTGGGCAGCAAATCTCAGTCGAGAATCCACATGGTTCCCTTTATAATGGTATAGATTAAGTCTATAACATGCAATGCATGCACAGTATTACTGGTATATATATAGTTTTAAAGTAATTAAAACACATTTCATTTTATCACCTTCCGGTAATTGATTTTGGAAGGGGTTACTTCTGCACCAAATTATAGGCATTAAGGTTAACCTTGAAGGCATGCCATAAAGTCTTCATGTGAAATTTGCCAAGCAGCTGTTGGAAGCAGAGTTGCCATCATGAATAGATTTGTCCTGGTAGAACACTTTAGTTTACATTAGTCACTCTTCAATCAACCTTTGGAACTTTTCAGACATAACTTCTCCATGTATTTCCTCAGTATCTACAGATCGTGTGGATGCTTATTGGTCAATTTCTTGAGAGGTATTGATTGGTGCTTTGTCCTGATAGACTAGAGAAGACTTCAGTGTACCACTTTAAATGATAATTTGTACTATGATTGGATTCCCTGCATTGACCATGCATAACATATGCAAACCCTCCAATATAAACAGAAGGTGTAAGGACTTGTATTGACTTGAAAAATATCTTTTCACTTCAAAAACATTTGTGTTGATCCTTTCGAACTCCTTTACAAATATCAGCCAAGAAGTCACGATAAATCCTGTGGAAGCACAAATCTGCTGAATTGGAACCCAAGAGTCAAGAAAATCCTATTGTTTTCTTCCAAATATCTTGAGACAGTATATGGAAGCATCTTCTTTAGTATGGTATCTCAGAAATATTAGACACTTGAGAACATTGGAGAGAAGAATCAAAAGACAGTTTGAAGAGATAAAGGAAAAAGGAGCCTCAAAGTTTCCTTGATATGCCTTAATGGTCAAAGTAAGTGATTCATGCTGTTTTCTTCTTCTTTGCACTTGACGCATTTATTTGGATTGATCATTCCCTTCCTGGTGAATTAAATGGTCTGCTGTTAAATATAATGAAAAAAATTTCTCCCTTTAGGGGAGGTGTTAATAAGCAATGCTTTTAAAAGAAGACCTTTAACAGAACCAAAATATTACACTTAGACTCCTCGAGGTTTGTCACTTATGCACATAGTGTTAGGAATCCGACTTGATTCCTAGAAATCGTGAGAAGCAAAAAACAATAGAAAGAATCAAACAAGAAGAAGACACAGAAATTTTACGTGGTTCACCCCAGTATAGGGCTATGTCCACGGTCGCCAGTTTTGTTTCACTATCATTTTCGAATGGTAGAAGCTTATAAGGATAAAACAACAACAAGGGAAAGCTCGACCCGCGAGGGCTATGGTTGAGTGTCCAGTATGATCAGGCTCCACACAACTCAACACATAAACCCCCTAACTTTTGGAAAATGTCAAAAACCTCCCTTGACTAATACACAAATGATCACAAAGCCCCTTTTTAAAGATTTTATACCTAAAAGACCCTTTGAGTTTGAACAAAATACTTTACCTTATATGCTAAATGAAAAAATTACCCTTATTTATAGATTTATAAGGAAACTTTTGGATAATGCTCAATGGAGAAAGTTGGAATTTTGTTTTGGGATTATATTGGATTTTAAATATATTTAATCTCAAGGGTTAGTTTGGTGTTTTCAATATTCTTGAACTAACAAAAGGGGACTTTGTGACCATTTGTGCAGATGTCAAGGGAGGTTATTGTCATTTTCCAAATGTATGGGAGTTTATGTGCATAAGTGGCAAACTTCAGGGGTCTGAGTGTAATTATTTTATCAAAATCTTTGAACAACAGTCCAGCCAGTTTCATATTGTTGGACCATTTTTGTTTCCAAAGTTTTATTTTTTAACTTATCAGAAAGAATAATCAGCATTTTCAAAAGCAAGAAGACTGGTTTGTCTTAGTTGACCCAAAGAAAATATCTATGTATTTATATCTAATCTCTGCATTTTTGAGCTGGAAATTCTTACTCCTTTTCTGTTGAGATATTTTGAGAAATCTTAGTGTATTTGATGAGAAAAAAAATGCTTCATTTTTCCTTTTTCTAACTTGCACTATTAAAGAGATAGAAATCCTGTTAAATGTGAAATTTAATCATGATTTCCTCATACAAATATTTTTCTCCTTAATTGGCATTTTTTTTCTTGTCCAAGGATTTGTTGAAAATAAACAAACGAGATGGCAAAAAACCAACTATAAAGCTAACACAGAGAACACGCAAGATGTACGTGGTTAAGCTTTTAGTCTACGTCCACGGTCGGAGAAGATGAGAATAGTTCCACTATAACAGATCAAGGATTACAAAAGGAACTCTTCTGTGCAGTGATAAAAACCCTAACAGATAGAGAACGAATCCTTAATAGTAACCACAAAAAATTCGGGTCCCAATGGGCCTTTTGTTGCCCCATCAACGAACCTCCTGGGTCCAGCCTTCCCGGATGGCTTCCTTTGCCATCCCACAAGAAGGCCCAATGGATACTGGGTACCTGGTGAAATACAAGACATCTGCATTACAAGATTTGGTTTAATGATAAAAATAACAGAATGAATGCAAGATAACTTTTTCATCTGAACCCAAAAGCTGGATGTTTGACAGTTAGACTAACAGTTTTTAACCAGTCATTCCTGTTCATAAAACTATCTGTTCAATATAAATTGGACTAGAAATGCAAATCCCATTGAATGAAGTCCTCTGCGGCATCATGATTCTTAAATTTTGCTTCTGAGCACATGCTGAACAGGAACCAAGCCTGATGCATCGTCCAAATTGATATCAGAAAAATTTTACAGAGTGGACAGTCAATTTGTGGAAAACCTTGAGGCTAGCTAAGAGGAAGCAATGGTCTTCGACATCATTGCTTAAAAAAGCTCTCCTCAAATAATGGCAACTTTGCAACCTCTTCAATGAATCCACTCATTTATGAGTTTTAAACAAAAAAAAAATTTTTTTTTTGAACTGTTGTAGCCATTCACTTTGAAGTGCTAATAATCCTTCTCTAATACAACTTTTGTTACAAAATTAGTATTTATTAAGTCTGTGTGTATACCTTGACATTTCTTTCAATATAACTATCTTGGAAATACAAGGCACTAATTGATGTGGACACTGTCTTGTGGGAAAGCTATCACACTGAGTTCAAAGGTGCAAGCTTTCTAGTTCCAATGAATAAGAGACTTATCCATGTTGGTTCTTCTGATGAATTATACATGTATAATTTTAAAAGGAAGACAGTTAATCGTGGTTTTGCAGTCAACCATGGAGTTGAACTTTGGAAGGCCAAACAAACAGTGTCTTGGTCGTTATTTTCCTGTAGAATCAGGTGAACGGCAATTATGTTGGACAGAGTCATGCCAAGTCTATACAAATAACCTCAAGCTATAGTTATCTCCTATTCATTCTCCAATATACATTTATATACCACTTGTATATGTCTATTCCAGTATGTTGTATACAAATATAACCTTGTTGTGTACTTGCATATGCTACATTAGATGCATGAAACTCTTAATACGATTGCAGGCACGCTTTTTATTTTGAAATGTTCCTGTATATTGTCATCACTTTCCTTAACTATGTTGTCTGTGTCCTCGGTATTGTTTTGGGTTGGTGAAATTATTCTGTGAGTGAAAAAATGTTATTGCAAAAACCTGTTATTTGATTGTCTTAAGGAAGTCACATCCAAGCAAACATCAAAAGTGTTGTGTAAATTAATTATGAAATGATTATAGTGTCACCTGTCTCCCCATCTCCATGCCTTTCTCCTCCTCCTCTTTTCTTGTAGATTGATAGATAACTTGGAATAGAGTGGAGGATTGGATTTTTCCTGTATGATATTAGGTTGCGTCTTACAGAGGTTAACTGTATAAACATTTATTTTCACGTTTCAGGGACTTCGTATTCACTGGAAAATTTAGCTGGGAAAAAATTAGATGCTCTCTATGGAAATAGATCTTGAAGTGCCTTCTGGTGAGCATGATAAAGAAGGTGTGGAACCAAATGTGATTGACATTATGGTGGATGGTGGTGACCATTTGCATGGCAGGGATGGAGACAGTGGAAATATGGTGGATGGTGTAGACAGTGTGCATGCTGGAGATGGAGAGATTGGAAACATGGTGGGTGATGGGGGTGGAGAGGGTGGAAAAATGGTAGATGATGGATATAATGTGCATGGAGGAGATGGAGAGAATGGAAGAATGTTGGATGTTGGAGATGAGTTGCACAACTTAGATGGAAGGGCTGTGAGTTCTCCTACTATGGACACTGTTGAGCTTGAAGGTGGAATAGATTTAGAGCCATATAAAGGTATGGAATTTGAATCACATGAGGCAGCATATTCATATTATCAGGTATATGCCAAGTCTATGGGTTTCACCACCACAATAAAAAACAGTCGACGTTCAAAGATATCAAGAGAATTTATTGATGCAAAGTTTGCATGTTCTAGATATGGAAGCAAGCAAGAATCTGATAAAGCTGTTAATAAGCGACCATCTGTAAAAACAAATTGTCTGGCCAGCATGCATGTGAAGAGAAAACCAGATGGAAAATGGGTGATACATAATTTTGTAAAGGAGCATAACCATGAGCTTTTACCTGCCTTAGCTTATTACTTTCAAAACCAGAGGAATGTGAATGTAGCCGAGAAGAATAGCATTGACACTTTGCTTGCTGTTAGTGCAGAAACAAAGAGAATGTATGTTGCAATGTCTAGACAAACTAGTGGGAATCAAAATGTAGTTTGTGGAAATGATGACATGAAAATTCATTTGGACAAAGGACGTTATTTGGCTCTGGAAGCAGGTGATGCACAAGTCATGCTTGAGCATTTTATGCATATGCAAAATGAGAATTCAAACTTCTTCTATGCGATGGATTTGAATGAAGAACAACGGCTTAGAAATGTGTTTTGGGTCGATGCCAAAAGCAGGCATGATTATACCAATTTCAGTGATGTGGTTTCTCTTGACACTACATATTTTAGAAATAAATACAAACTGCCATTTGTTCCCTTTATTGGGGTTAACCATCATTTCCAGTTTGTATTACTTGGATGTGCATTAATAGCAGATGAGACAACATCGACATTTGTTTGGTTGATGCGAACCTGGCTTAGAGCAATGGGTGGAAGAGCTCCGAATGTGGTAATCACCGACCAAGACCAAGCCATGAAAGTAGCTGTTGCAGAAGTCTTTCCAGACTCACGTCACTGTTTTTGTTTATGGCATATTTTAAGGAGGATCCCTGAAAATCTTGGCCACCTAAACAAAAGACATGAAAATTTTATGGCAAAATTTAACAAATGCATTCACAGGTCATGGACAGATGAAGAGTTTGAAAAGAGATGGTGGAAAATGGTTGATAGATTTGAGCTTAAAGGGAATGAATGGGTTCAGTCATTATATGCTGATCGTAAGCAGTGGGTGCCAACATATATGATAGATACTTTTCTTTCTGGAATGTCTACAGCTCAAAGATCAGAAAGTGTCAACTCTTTCTTTGACAAATATCTGCACAGGAAAACGACATTGAAGGAGTTGTTAGAACAATATGAAGCAATTTTGCAAGATAGGTATGAAGAGGAAGCTAAAGCAGATTTTGATACATGGCACAAACAGCCAGCCTTAAAGTCTCCATCACCTTTCGAGAAGCAAATGTCAACAGTGTACACACATGCAATATTCAAAAAATTCCAAGTGGAGGTTTTGGGAGCAGTTGCATGTCATCCTAAAAAGGAAAAAGAAGATGAAACATCCATAACATTCAGAGTTCAAGACTTTGAAGAGAAACAAGATTACATATTGGCATGGAACGCAAGTCTGTCAGAAGTTTCTTGTTTATGTCATTTGTTTGAATATAAAGGCTTTCTTTGTAGACATGCAATGATTGTTCTTCAAATTTGTGGTGTGTCTAACATTCCGTCTCATTACATATTGAATCGGTGGACAAAATATGCAAGAAGTGATCCTACCATAGGACAAAGATCAGAACAGTTACAATCTAGGGTGCAGCGCTACAACAACCTATGTCAACAAGCCATTAGGTTGGCTGAAGAAGCATCTTTGTCTCAGGAAAGCTATAATATTGCATTTCATGCACTGGAAGAAACATTGAAACGTTGTGTAACTGTGAATAACTCCTGTAAGAGTATTGGAGAACCTAGCACCTCAGCAACTCATCGTATTTCGGACATTGAAGAAGAGAACCGAGGCAATAGCATGACAAAGACAAATAAACGGAAGAACACAAACAAGAAAAGAAAGGTTAGTTGAGAATTTGGTTCTTGATCTTTTTGTATCCTATTATGGTTGTAGTGACTTGCCTTAAATGGGTTACTTAGAACAGCCTATTTTATTTACTGTATAGGTGCATTTGGAACCTGAAGTAATAACTATTGGGACACAAGATGGTGACAGCTACGAACAACTGGTTTGTCTTGTCTTACTATTGTTTTAGAATGTATGCAATGGAAATATTAAAAAAAAAGAATGATATTTTTTTATGCCTGTTTCATACTTGTAGGGACATATGAACTCAAGAGCAGCAGCTTTTGATGCTTCTTTCAATACTCAACAGAGCATGCAAGGGACGGTATGATATACTGTAATTTTGACTAATTGAACTGTTATAATTATAGCGACAATGTAAAAGAGGTAATTACATATTTTAAAAATTGAATTTTCCAACTTCCTGTAGGAACAACTGTGCTCAAGATCCGTAACACTTGATGCTTATTATGGCACTCAACAAAGGGTCCAAGGAATGGTATGGCACACGATAAACTCAATCATATTCACTGACAAAGAAATTTTTGTATGTTAGAAATTACAGTTATTTTTTAAAAAGAAATGATATCCTAGTGTTTGGCTCATAATATTTCAGGTGCATCTAAACTCAATGACACCAACTTGCGATGGTTATTATGTTAATCAACCGAACATGCAGGGTTTGGTATGTTCAACTATTGTGGTGACTGAAATGCTTGTCATTATTTGGCTATATATAGTTCAATATAAGTGAATATAATTCCAAAATTGAGGTTTCATACTTGTGCAGGGACAACTAAACTCAATAGCACCTAGCCATGATGGTTACTATGGCACTCAGCAATGTACAAATGGACTGGTATGGTAACCTGTAATAATTTCCATAATGCATTTGTAGAGATGTTTTGCTATATATGACATGGTTCAAATGGCAACTTCTCACAATTATCGGCTTTCATATTTGTAGGGACAATTGGATTTTAGACCACCAATTAGTGACGGTTGCTATGCCATTCAGGTTAGCTTCAACTCTCAAGTATTCATTAGTGAGCCAGAACTGGCTTTCTGTTCTTGATTTGATTTTTCCATTGAGTTTCACATTTGTCGTAGGGATACTCCAATTTGAAACCCATCAACTTCACTGAAAAAGCCAATTTATCAGATTACGTATCGCTACATCTGTTTTACTCTTTCAGAAAAGTTGGGGTTCAAAAAGTTATCTAACTATAGTAATTCAATATTGAACTACATAGGCTAACATGTTATTTGATCAAGCTTGAATTAATTTTATTAATGAATCATTGCACAATAGAATACAGATAAAAGGAGAGGAAAAATAATATTTGCCATCCATTTTTCAAGTTGATATGAACAGCTATAAATAGCTAAAAGAGATTATTTGAGCTTTCTTTCTTCTGCAAAACACCTTTATATTAACGTGGTTCGGCTGGAGAGCATTTTTCTTCAATTTTTATTTCATCTTTAGCAAATTTGAGTTTTTAAGCAATCTTCACATTGAATTTATAGTGCTGCAGTTATCTATGAAGCACTGCTAACACTTGAAATGCTTCAATTCGTTGCAGGGGCCGCAAAATCCTTAAGACAAATTGGTGTACAGTGCTCACATAATTTGATTTTTCCTTGGTTCTTTTTCTTTGTTTTCTTTCATCTGTAACTTCCTTTGCGTGAATGAATGTTCATGTGCTGTAGAGTTGATGTAATAGATAGTTACCCACATATTGTAGCCATACATGAATAGATGAAGAGAGAACTTTGCTCACAAAACCAGACTGAACAGCTTTACAAAGAGAAATGCCTTTGAAGTTGACCTGGCATGAAGGTTGTGTTACATGGAGCTGCACTTGTAGAAGATTTCAGCTCCAAAGCATGAATCAGTAGGGTCAAATGTCAAAGATAGACTTGAAACTGGGTTCAAACTATGCATACTAACTCTGCCCTAAAGTCTAGCTACTAAAAATTATTTCTAAGGAAAATTGTGACTATGGTTCAATTTTTGGTCTGTATTTATAAAAAGAGTCCATTAAAAATCTTTTTTCCAGAATAGGGTCACTTTTAAAAAAAAAAATTCAAGTGTAGGGTCACTTTTAAAAAAAATAGTATCGTTTTATAGTAGCTGAAAAACATTTGTATTTACATTTGATGTGCTCTTATTTCACGTAGAATGCGCTCGCATCTTACGTAAAAAAATTCGTATTCAACAAATAATGTGCTTATGTCCCAATTAGGCTATGCTCATATCCCACATATTTCTTGTAAAGTGATCTTATAATTTAATTTAATTTTTTTTAAAGCAATCCCCTTTTAGAAATAAGTTTTTTGATGGATTCTTTATAAAATACCTGTCAAAAGTGACCTTTTTTCATAATTTTCCCAAGTACTCATTTTTGCCCACAGAGAACAAGAAAAGATCTCAAATAGAATTGAGTTTTCAGTGGCTTTTTAACAGTCTATTATTAATATTGCACAATTAATAAGGACCAATAGAAAGAAGTTTTCCTAACTTAGAAACACTGATTTTATTTTATAGTAAGAGATTGGAGTAATAATATAATAAAACAGAGAAAGAAAGAAAGAACAAAAAGACAAGAAAGTTCATACCCAGATCATGATAGTGGAGTTTCAGCCAAGGGAAGATGTCACTGAAGGGCACTTCACGAAGAGATGGATGTGAGATTTTCCGACTCTTTTAAACAAAAATCACACTAAAGATGATCCATATTAGCCTAATTGACTACTATACTTCTCACATACTTCACGAAGAGATGTACAATGAGATTTCCCGTAAAAGGCGTCACGTCAAGACTTTAGATCATCTCAAAAGTTTATGAGCCGGAGTGAAACCGGGAAAATATCGAGTTTGGCACGGCTGGTTCAGAGTCTTTGTTCGAGCTTTTAGCCTTCAAGCCATGATTTGTTAGCTAGAAAGGAAAGAGATGGGAGGATGGTGCGAAAACCGAAAACGTGAGCATTAAAGAATGTGGTGGGGCTATTAGCGTACGAAGCAGAAGTGCACATAATTAATTATTTTCAGAAAGTTCTAAAAATAAGGCCTCACATGTTAGTTTTAAGCAAATGAAATGATGGTTAATAATCATTGATGGATACAAGCCAATTCATTGGGGGATATCAGCTGAAACATAGTGATTAAAGACTCAAATCATCGGATTGCAAGCAAAATCAACAATGCTTACTAGTACGTCCATCCATAGAAACAGAGACCATATCAACTGGTCCCTCACGCTAGAACATCTGTTGGTCCAATGGTGGATGGTGTGTACACGTAGGCTTCGTGCACCTATGCAAACACATATTTCATCGTTGAACCAGCAAATCTTCTAGCCAAGGGCTCCAGTATATTTCAAGTTATAGAAACAAGCATAAGGATCGAAGCATATAAACATTACAATAATAGATTACTAGCATATCCATTGGAAGCATTGGTTATTGAAGATCTACATCATCGACTCATAAGAAAAATCAATGATGCTAGCTAGCTTATCCATCAGTAGATACAAGCGGTAGATACAAGCATAACAATCGAGGCATACAAGCGGCATACAAGCATTAAAAATAGAGGAAGGCCTTATCTCTAAAAATTTTTGACAATGAGGCCTACAAGCTTTATAGTTTATAGTACAGGCCTAAAGAGAAAATGCTCTCCAAAAAGAAGCCTTTCTCGTACTTTACCCTTTTAAAGTATGGAGCAGCTTCCTTGTTCCCTGAAAAAAAATATTGATCAGATGGTCAGTTGAAGAAACATTAAAATTTCCCCCTACTCAGTTCATTAGCAAGGCTACCTACTTAGTGTCTTCGTAATAGCTTAATGCTTCCTGAAATTTAGTCCAAAGTGGCCCTGTCTCCTGAAGATTAACATTTTCTGGCCTTGCAAGATATGCCTGAATGACAAACTGTGGGGTTCTTTCCCTGGTTTGTAGCCATCAGAAAGCAAATTATATCAGTTAAAAGAGAGTTCAACTTGTAAAAGTTAATAATTCTCATGCTAAACAACCCACCTTCCTTCATACCCCGATAACCAGGACAAGTAAGCTGCACCAAAATACATGGAGATAAAAGGCTTTCTAAGATCCTCTACAGACTCGATTCTGTAAGCTTTATAGCCCACATCCCTTGAAAAAAAATCATTGGGAATATTTAGTCTAAATATAAGAACATGCAGCTCCAAAACACACATACACGCACACATAAATTTTCACTTATGTCAATCACGCACGTACTGGTAAAGCCACAATGCTTTGGGATAGTCAATTCCCATTAAGCCAGTATGTGGTCCCACACCATTCACAAAGCGCATGCTAATGACTTCTGCAAGGGCCGCCAGAAATGTCTGTGCACAAGATGTCTTTGAAAATCAGAATCTTGAGTAGGAGATGAGGTTCAGCAAGAAGAGAAGATTATGCTGATGACAATGATAATGCTACTGAAACAGCATAACACAAAAAAAAAATTTCCATGCTGAAATCAGCTTGTAGCCTTTTCTGGTCATTTTCAAGTGTCAAAAATAAGGCTAGTAACTGAACTGAACTTCACAGGACACTGGAACTGTCTGTGCACAAGTTGTCTAGAAGAGCTGGAAAACTATTATATGTCAGACATGGCTTGCATGTTGTAATTGTGAAGACAGAAGCAAAGCAAACATTCAGAAATATCAAACGTATAAAGCCAAGTAAATGATTGATGCTTTTTTTTTTAAAGTACATGGATATTTGCATTAATGCAAAATGCAAAATGCTACTATGGTAATTCTGGATGTCTCCCTATGTCTTAATAGTTGAGGGATATCATGGTGCATATTATGAGAAACTATTCAATCACGAGCAGCTACATAGCACAAAGGAGTCATTTGTTGACTGGTGCAGAATGAAGCACAATATCAAACAGGGAGTGCAAGAAGATGTGGTTGACCTACAGAAAATTGATAATTCAAAAGGGATATTTGGCAGACTTCTACAGAGTAGAAACTGAAAAACAATGAATAAGAGAAACACATTCCAGACCCTTGTGGACAAAGAAGAGTAATATCTGACAGCTAGGGAAATGTACAGAAAACAATAGTTTAAATAATGAAATCCTGTGGATTGTTTTTTTCTTATCTCCTCGTCGGTTATGTAACTTCCAAGGAAAATCAGGGAATGATTTTGAGCACTTATTGGAAGTTTGGAATCATTGATGCATTATATTGAATACTTGAAGAAAAAACAAGGTAATGACAGGGGCATGAGTGGTCTATGTGGAGTAAGTTGTCCACAAGAGGAGGGCCATGATGACCAATCCTAAAGAAGGAAAGAGTTTTCTTGAGCCAATAAGTAGCAAATCAGGCTCAATTGGAATGGACTTCTAGATATTCATCCCTTTCAGCCACTAAAATTTTTGGCCAAAGTGAGTTCTCAAGTAGTAGTTACTTCTAGATTTCACCTCTTTCACACTTACTAAATATTTTGGCTGAAGGGGTTCTAATTAAGACACAAGTTAGAAAAATTTGTCCACTGGAGAATCATTTTTCTGAGATTTGTTTCTTCAAGTGAGATTTTCATAAACTTGAAGTTCATTTCACTGTACTCTATGTATGTTACGTCTTTGGTTTTTCATTGCATGGTTTGTATCACTTCCAAAAATGCAGCTGTTGCTGTTGGAGAAACAAATCTGAATCCAGCTTCATAATCACTGTTATTGGTGAGTGAAAGATTTTCATCAACAAAAACTAAAAAGTGCTGACAGAATATTTACGAGACTCAGAAAATATTTACGAAGTTAAACTAACACACCAAATCTGTCTTGTTTTCTCTTCAAGTGCACTGGCTGTCCAACTTTACTTTTCCCAAGAGTATTTTGGATGAATCTGATCAGTTGTGCAGGAATTTTCCGTGGAATGGAACCAATTCGAGTACGAGTCATGGAATCATGGGATATGGTTTGTAAACCCGACAAGGGAAGCTGGATTAGGATGCATCAACACGCAAACACAGAATTTTGCAGCCACTATTAGGTACATTTGGCTTATCACTTCTTCTCATCATTCACTTTTAAGTATATTGAGTCTAAAAATACTTAATCAGACATAACAATTCCCGGACTATTTTGCTACCAATGGTGAAGCTAAATGGATTTGGTTAGACCATTGGCATGAATTCTCTCTACAATGGGTTTGGTCATCATGTCAGATATGATTCAGGCCTCTCTAGAGGAGATTGACTTAAAGAATAATCCTCAATGGTGAATGGAACCCATCCGTGGTTAACTCCATGGATCTTCAGGAAATTTGAGAGGCTTGGATCACCTACCAAAACCAGATGCCACTAGATGATAGATTGGAATTGAAATGGGGGAAAATTCACTATCAAAAGCTGCTACGAACCAATCAGATTAAGGAAGAAAAAAGCAGTTTGGTCGAGATTAGTTTGCCTTCAACGGTGCATCAATAGATGAGCTTTCATTCTTTGGCTTGCAATCCTCAAGAGGCTATGTACACTAGAAAGATTATCACTTAATCAAAGTGAATTTTCTGCCAAGATATAGAAGAAAATTGGAGCATCTTTTTTTGAATGAAACTTCCGTAATAAAACATGGTCAACAATTTTAAGAAAGAACACAATTTATAGATCAGTCAGATGATGGACTAAGGAATTCAAGTGGATTTAATACCATTTCAATGGTAAAAACCTAATTGCCCATGTCAAGAAGGCCTCCTTGCTGCTTCGGTGTACCACATTTCACTCCAGTAACCGTAGGATGTTCCAAAACAGATACATTCCACATCACTGTCACTGATATTGCATTGAAATTTTGCAATCAGCAGGCACTATTGAAAGACACACCATCATAGAGAGTCATGCCAAGAATGGGGCATTTTGCCAAATTTTTTGTAATGTTCATTTGATCAATAACTGAATATTCAGTCTTTATTCTCTCATAATGAACTAGTTAGGCACAGCCGTTAAGGCTTTGTTTGTATATTTTGTTCATATAATGGAATATTTGCTTTCCAAAAAAAAACATAATGCCCGTATACGTTTCAATCTTATCTCAGGATTACGTTCTAATTTTAGTAATTTTCAGTATAACATTCAAAAACATGTTGCCATTTATACAACTACAGTCTACAGAAGGCACATGATAACAACCAATACCATAATATACTAGAAAATTTCAACCATGTCTGGACTTGGAAATGTTACCCGAGGGACTCGCATGAATTAAACATGTATATGATAAACTGACATTAAGAAACCACTCAAGATTTCAAGAACTAGAAACTAATATTGAATTTTGACTAGAAGATAAGACATTTACTGGAATAAATGTTAAAATTGAAGAAACATCAAGTAAAAGAAGTTGTAGATTTGAAATAAGAAAACAGAAATAAAATTTAAGGCCCAGGGACAGGAATGCATAAGAGCAAGGAAAATTTTATGGAAAAGAGAAAGCCACGAAGGTACTGAACAAAATGAAAGGCTTTTAACAGATGGAAAATATGTATAATAAAAGTATGGCAGAAGCTTGGATCATCCCTTGGGACGAATCTGTGCTGTAACTACAATGCAGTACTATCCAAGCCAACTTGCAACACCTTGGTGGTGAGCTGATGAATAACCAGAAATGAACACCTCAAAATTTTAAAGTAAATAACAAAATGAAATTAGCAGAGTCATATTTTATATCTAATGTTTGTGTTCTCACTTCCTAAATGTCAACTTACAGGTCTGATTGCTTTTGAACTGAAGAATTTCGAAAGAATGATTCCAGCAACAGCCTGCAAAAGGAAGCAAAAAATTAGACACTGTTTTAACAGTTGAAATTTATCAAATTTATACCATATCTAAGTATCTACTGGGTACTGGCAATCTCACAAAAATTAGAGGCATGAACTTCCAAAAGAGCCAAAGTCCACACTTCTGAATTTTGACATTTTAAGTGAACAAGAAACTGATCTTATAGCTGCTGCCACAGCAGACATCATATGCCGCAGTTTTCAAGATGGGCAAAGAAGCACTATATAGACCACAATTGAGCATGAATGAAACAAGATAAAGGTAAGAGGTTCTGTTTGTTTCTCTAGAACATAAGAGAATATAGAAAAATAAACTCTGAAATAGAAAATTATGGAGACAATATTGCCTCTCAAAAATTTTGTTTTTCCGGGAAACACCCAAGAAATCTTAGATAGTTGACAATTTGGATGGCGTGTAATGTTGGCATTACTGCCCTTGCAAGCAATATTTAAACCATTTTATTTAATTTTCATGACTGACTTTTCACATTCCAAACCTTTTGCTTTGTTTTACTCCATAATGCTATTAACGATGATAACATGTGTTGTATTATTTCCTGGACCATTATAATTTATTGAAGAGGGCAATAGGCATTAAATATGAAAGTTGTGTCCTCTAGGAACACCTCAAAGAAAAGGCTGGCAATTAAAATTATTCCGTAAGTGAAAATTAATTCTTGAGTAAATGTAGAATGCTCATGACTAAGGAAGAGTTGCAACAACTCCCTTGCATGCTCACTCTATGTTACATGACTATCGTTTGCAACGTGATAGATTCTTTTAAACATGGCAGTAGTATTCTTCATCCACATACTCATGCTTATCATTATACATACGTTAAACCAAATAACTACGTATTGACACTTAAAAAATCAATCACATAGTCATGGTTTTCATACATCACTTGTCATAATCTGAATAAATCCTTCAATTGAGGGAAATGGAGAGAAATCTAAATTTGACTGGTTAAAAGGTGATGCCTAATGGACCAATGCGTTTATAAGGGAATCCATTAGCATTGCACCATAGAACCTAAAAGAGGATTTCATCAATAATAACAGTATTCTTTTTTATTATGTTTGGTTTATCTCTTCTAAGTGACCATAGATATGTTTTTTGATAGATTGGATTGGTTAAGCTGGATTTTGTCTTCCTGCCAACTGGTTGGAATCAATATTTACAATGTCATTTAGAATGATATTTCGCCAAGTGTTGCCAGCGAAATGTCGAAATAAGGGAAAAATTGCCAGACATTAAAAAAAATAGAAAAAAAAAGCTAAATATAGTAAATTAATGACATTTCGCGAAATTTTGCTGACATCAAGGAAATAAGCCTTGAATCTATTGAAAATCTGATCACATTTACTTGATGTCGCCGAAATATCGACGACATTTCGCTCACAAAATGCCACAAACATTAGCGAATCTTCAACATTTCCTTTTCCAAGGTAGTTTCGTGTCACCACCTTGAAAATTAGCGAAACTTCGCGAAATTGCAAACCTTGGTTGGAATAAGGTATTTTGTTTCTGCTGATATTATTATTTTGCTATTGTTGTTTCTAGATTATCACTACGGACTGAGACCAACTCTTGCAAACTAAAAATCCCTAGGATACGATAGAATGACAAATCGTATGGAAAATTATCAAAGTATTATAAATATAGTTATTTGTGATAAAAAAAAGTATTAAAGTATTATAAATATTGTTATTTCTGAAAGGAATTTTCACATGATTGTCCCTTACATTTGTAATAGTCCTCATGTCCTGATGAAAAAAGGTTCAGATCCTCAAGTTAGTATTGAAGTTTATTTTCCTCAATGACTTCCAAAGGATAAGAGGAGACATCCATGAGTTACCATGAAGATGGAAAACTTGTGTAAGTATTAGAAGTATGGTGCAACTCAGTTCGGTTTGGTCCGGGTTGAAATCAACCCAAAACCAAACCAAGGTTCTTGACTTTCAACCCAAAACTCAAAAAATCAAATTGAGAACTAACCTCTCCGACCCAAAAACCAAACCAAAACTAAATTCCCTAAAACCAAACCAACACAACCCAAATTACAAATTTGAGGTTAATTTAACACATATTAAATGAGTTTTCTAATCTTAATAGCCTTTTTAAGAATAAGGACAAGCCTTGTCTTTGTATCATAACTATGCTATACTAGTTGCAAATATAAATAACGTACACACACAGACACACACAAATATAATTTTTTATGCTACTACTATTGTGATGTGAACGATTAAAATTGGTTTGATCTTTCCCAGTCATTCTGGTTGGAACTTGTAACCATATGGATAAATAAAGATTCAGAGTGCATAGATTATGCAGCACGGCCCCTACAAGCAAAATTCCCGAGCTTCACAAACACGGAATTTGTTTGGTGGGAACCAAAACCGAACCAGATGCCTTGAAACGCAACCCAACCCGACCTAGAGTCCGTTTGGGTTATTCGGTTCAGGTTTAACCGATCCAAGTTGCACACTAATTAGAAGTCTCCACTGGTGACTCATTCATATTTCACAATGTTAAAAAGTACGAAAATTGGGCAAAATATCACCAAGTGTGTAGCCTCTATTCAATCTTGAGGGCCAGGAAAAGAAAACTAAGCCCATTATTGACCCCAACCTGGAAGTTCCAGTCACTGATTGCTAGATTCATTGAGAGTTAGGGATTTTACTCCTCACCTTCAGATGTCCAGAATTAGGTGATCTAAGGTGTGCATCTCGTGGAGACAAGATGCTGCTTCTGGGGTTGAAGGTGTTATGACTTACGATTGTGCTTATCACTTAAAAAATGAATCAAACAAATTATATCATAGAACATAAAAGAAACTTTTGACATTTTATTACTTAAATAATAATCACCGTGGCATCACAAATGGACAACATTTATTGGCAATGGTTGTGATTATTAAGGAGAAAAAGATAGGTTGACAATGTTTACAGCAACGGTGATGATATAGTTCAGTGGGGAGAGAAAGATAGAGCAGGGAGAAAGAGTTCATGATTTAAATTTCCTTAGAAGACAAATAGATTCGTATTCAACATTCCAAATTCAAATCAATTTAGACTTCCACTAACTTCCTTCAACTTTCACCAACACATAGCATTCTTCAATAACTGTAAGACTTTTATTCAAGTCATAGTAGAACATCTACAGAAGCTTGCCTGACTTCCATTAAAAATCCCCTAGAGCAGACCAATTTTAAGTCTGGTTTTAGATCCATCTTTTGCCTAAATCAATCAAAGACTAAAATTTCACAATCAATGAATTGAGGACAAAAACCTCCTAACAGAATGACATTTCCTAGATCAGGTTTCAACATTTAGTAATGAAAAGATCAATTTATCAATTACCAGTTCTACCATTATTTATTTGTGTAGAAATTTGGCATTTAGAGTTCCACGCAATGTGATGGAGTCTGTCATCCTGTTATCAATCCCAAATTTTTAATCAAAGCAGTTCTTATTTACACAATGATAATCAGGTTTCTGGTGATGCTTAATCTTTTAAATCAATTTCCGAAATTTCATCTAGAATCATACCATTTATATTAAACTTCTATAAGCATCATTGATTTCTAAAATTTCCAGGGTCAAATTTATAATCTTGAAGACACGCTGAAAATTAGAATTACAATAACAGAATGACAGCTAAAAAATACAATATCCATCAAAGGCACCTATTAAGTATTAAAAGACAGCTAAGAGTTTGAAGTATGTTCGTTCACGCAGTCTTACCTTCACTTCAACTCGGGAAAGATATGGTCTCTTCTCTGCATCATGAGAAAATCTTACTTTTCCTCGTCTCTCTCCTGACTTGATCCATTCTTTATAAACATCAGGATGCTTCCATAACTCTTCCATGTCTTCTGGAGAGGCCCTTGAGTCCCAATATGTATACGTATCACCTACTTTCACATGCAAAGGAAATCAGATAAGAAGTTTCCCACTATCAGCTAAAGTAAGACAAGGAAATTTGTTCTTAATACATTACAGTCATAAACAAAACGAGGGGGCTGGACAAGGTTCTTATGAAGTTTACATATATTTTAAAAAAGAAAAACTGAAAAGACAGAAAATGTTTCTACTACCAGCACTTTTGCAGTAGTAACACAATCACAGGAGCAACCTATCTTTTTAGTTAGCTTGATTTGATGCATAGTTGTTATGGCCCAATTTTAAAATAACTAAGAGTGAACGCTTTTTTATTAAAAATTCAAAATGACCAAAGAAATTTCTTCATATTAACTACCTCTCAATTGTAATCACTAGAAAATAAAACATAGAATCCACATGTCCACTCAAGCTCCCATAATTAGCTAGAGAAAAGATGCCTACCTGGCTTTCGTGAAACAGGTGCAGCAGGAACAGAAGCATCATTTATTGTGGGAATACTCTCAAAAAATTGTCTGCACAATATAAGACAACAGCAACCAATTTCAATTTGCACAAACTCATCCATATTGGATATTGAATTATTAATTGATTACTTCTAGTAAGTAGTAGCAGCAGTGCCTTCAGAATTCAAACAGACTATCTCATCAAACAAAGAAGGGAAAAAAAAAGGAACCAGCAATGATGGAAAAATCTCAGCAATATCTCCGTGTAATATTTGGCAATCCTTGATGTTGATTTGATACAGCTCACGCCAACAAGCAACAGTAATCATGTGATAGGATTCTTGAATTGTATTTGATTATCAGAACTGATCTACAGTACTGATCAGTAAGTTGCAATGGAAATCAGATTTGAAAAAGAATTGTATTCATTGAATTGAAGGATTTTACAGGAATTGGAAAGAAAAGAGCTCTTTAATTGTCTCTGAAGATAAAAGAAAGAAAATACAGTTGGATGGTGATTTTCGAGAGATCACCCCTCTCCTATGACTCACTTCTGTGTTATTCTCTACTTATTCCTCAATTCCTCTCTCTATTTATAGACATTACATTGTACTTCCCCCAACTAAACTAATTCATTCCAGGATCTTTAGTTGTACTCCTGTCCACCTCAGCATAAGTCTTCACTTGTCCTCCTGTCCACATCAGCACTCTTGCCACGCTTCCTTCTGGAGTATGTGAGTCTCACTGGAGGTTTATCATCATGCCACATTATAGGATGATCAATTTGGAGATAAAGCAGGTCTCCACATTTCTTTTTGTTTAATAAAATGAACGGTGTTTATTGTAGTACGTCATTTATATCTATTACAGTTTTGCATGGGAATTGTTTCATAATACTCATAATCCTTCCCATTCTCTTGCAATTTTTCTTTTATCTTTAACTGAAAAAACGACACTAATGTGATTCAGACATTAGACCCACTGGCAGAACCATTGGATCATGACAGAATCCCTTCAGAAGTTTTAAGATCGTCAATCCTAACAGTATGTATATACACAATCCCTTCAGAATTTTGCAAAGCAACCTTTAAAGCCATGTTTTCCTCAGGGCCAGGAAGAATTTCCTGACCTCAAAAGGCTTCCCACCAAGGTTTGCATGTCTCATATCATCTAGTAGAAGTAATTTGAACACAGTGATTCTTGAAGAAGTGCATTTTGTTGAAAATGGAAAGAACAGCTTCTAAAAATTACCTTTGCAGAAAAGAAGGGTTTACATGGAAGTCTTGAATTGTCCAAATTACCTTATATTTCTAGAATCCCTTCTTCAGAAAGACGAAATATTCTTTACCATACAGTTATATATGGATTGCCCTTTCAAATAATTTCTCTTATCAATTTTTACCTAAAGGCTTTGATTCAAAGACCCTTCTCACAAAGCCTTTCATCCCCAAGCCCTCCTATTTGTAAAAAAAAGGCTTATCACATACACGCACACACACACACACACATGGAGAGAACAAACGCCCAATTCTTCACATGTTAGATACCACTATCAACAGCTCAAATCATGACCCTTCATTGATGCAAGTCAGAAATAAACTATCTAGGGTGTTTTTTTTTTTTGATCAGTAATCAAGGAGGTAAAAGTATATTAATGGTAGAAGATAGAAACTATCTAGGGTGTTAGTAAACCGAAATAAACTATCTAGGGTGTTAGTGAACCTTCATTGATGCAAGTCAGAAATAAACTATCTAGGGTGTTAATGATCCCATAGTCTTACTCTTACAACACTGTTTCGGTAATTTAACTTACGGTATGAATGCATTCAACACTCTTCCTTTTCTCAAGTAGTTGATACCAACAATACATGAAGATTTGACTAAACAATACAGATAAAATAATTGAATAAAAGAATGAGTCATTTCGCCACCATAATTTCTCATGCGTGAGTTGATCTGGTGCTTGGGGTTTCTACAAAAATGTTGTAATTCCATTCAACCCTAAGACTCTGAAACTGCTGATGCAAGAAAACTTGGAAAAAAATTTTACTAAGACCATTGCTAAATGGTAGGCACATTGGACAATCATGGATACTTTCGCACCATACCTGTAATATAAATCGCCCAGATTAACCAAAATATGTTCTCACTTGTCCTAAATGTGAAATTACAATTTACGGCATGGAATATCACATAATACCATGTAATAGGATAGTTTGCTTTCATCAAGACATGCACTGACAATTAAGAAAAGAAAAGCTTTATCGTTAAAAGAACCCAAAAAAAAGGATATACAGAACTGCCTTAGTTTTTTAACAGAAAAATCAAATTATAAAAAAATAATAATAATAAGAATTTCAGTTTGCTTTGCACAACTGCATTACTTTTCTTTTATCCCGTTCGAAGAATACTTCCGGAAATGACAGAATAGATTTATGTTTTCATCAAATTTATGTGGTCAAACTAACCTCCTAGAAGGGAGGCTCTGTTTGACTGAAAGATAGCGTTTCCAGTACTCCAATGTAGACTTGGAAGTTGCCTTTTTCGTACCACCTTTATAAGCCCTAACCACAAACTCCTCACTTCTTTCCCTGCAAAATCATCCCAAGCGTTGATGATACAGGCTGAAGTAACAAAAACGTCAGTTAAAATAATTCCTATTGCAAAGTATTATAATAAGAAAATCATTCTGATAGTAAAAAATGAAACTTCATTGCTAACAATCTACATCAACAATTGTGAACATACTTCTGATCAAAATGTGACAACCACTTAAGAAAGGCAGCACCAAAATACACATTTACGAAAGGCCTGTACAGAAGTGTTGGGTTCCCCTCCACTTCATATGCCCGATATCCCATCTCACTGAAAGGAAACAAACCTAGGCTGATAAAACCAGGCAAACATAGATATTCTGTATCTCGTATTGAAATTAGAACATATTGTTAGTACTTGACAAGCCATTCTGCATTTTTTGGCAGCATTTGCATGATCCCCATGGTATTGTTCTTAGTTTTCCGGTTGTACCGCATTGCAACGGGTTGTCGGTCACTTTCAAGTTCAGCAATAGCACAAATCATTTCCTGCACAATAGAGTACAGATGAAAACTTAGAATCTTTTGAGATTACAATGCAGCTAACTATTGATAGTATTGAGCCATATAACTATCCTAAACAGAGAATTCTACCCTATACAAAAATAGACATATATATTTCAAGAATACTATCAGTTTGGGCAAACTTCAAGGCTTCCAAAATTAAAGCAAAATGCATGTCTTCTACACATTCATAAAAAAAATGCATTTCATTTATACAAATTATGAGGCAAGTACTATACATAATATAATATTATTATATTATACAGATTATACATAACATATTATTATAATAAATACTAATATTATAAGCATTATAATATAATATATTACTGATAATATAACATAATTATATTATACATAATATAATATTATTATATTATACATAGCATAATATATATTATATGTTATTATATAATATATTACATTACATATCACATATAATATTATATATTATAATATTATAATATTCTATACTAATATAATATTATATGTATCATATAATAATATACATATTATTTTTAATATATTTAATAATATATTATTTTAAATGAGATATTAATTTTTCAATATATATTATATTATTTTTGTGTGCAATTTTTAATATAAAAACTCCAAATTTAATCTTAATAATCAATGTCTGCCAAACAAGACTTTATATTTAATTGTATAATTAGAATCGAAAATCTATGATATCAAAACAAGATTAGGGATTTTGAAAATTATCAATTAGAGTCTAGATTATCAAAATCCAGATTATAATCCATAATCCATAATGCCCACCAAACGCCACCTTAAGATATTACCTCGTAAGTAAATAAAATCCATTTGACTGAACTAAAAAAATCCAAAATCCAAGTTCTAAAATGATTGAAGGTCAACCTTTCAATTTAAGAACAAACTCCTATTTCTAAAGGATTAGTTGAGATAACAACTTTCGAATGCCAGTTTTTGCTTTGAATCTTAACATTTTATAAAGACCATTATACAGCAAAACATTGTCAAAACCTAAAAGTTAAGTAAGAAAAAGTCTAATTTGTTTAGCTCTCAGCAGTTTCCAGTCTCAATATGTCTATGGTCAACGTTTTGCACCAAAATAAGTTTGTGACACCAACACTTGCAAGGCTCAAAAGCCTCAATGATGGTTACCATCTAATAGAATAGTTTAAAAAAATAAATTATCATGATAGTCAATGGTATATTTTTATGTTAAGTCACTCAGAACCAAAAAAGTCAAACCATCGTATTGTGTTTTATCTGAGAAAACATTATTACACATATTTTTGTCTGTTCAAGCTTTCGGATCTCTTTTCATTTATACAGTCGATTTAGCTTGTTTTGAATGATGGTTAAAAGGCTAAGAGTTAAATCAAACAGTCTGAAATCTGACTGCACCAAAGCATATGAAAAATGCCTAGACTTTGAAGCACTCTATCAAAATTAAGTATTCTTTGCTTACTTATATATATGTATTACACACAAACATTCACATTCCATACATGTGGAGATAGACACACATGCAAATGTACACACATACACATACATATATTCTGTATTTTATTATTTTATGGAAAATGTTAGCTTCTAAACTTTTTTGAAAATTTTGAAATTAAATTATCTTCCATGCCTGCTCCCTGCCTCTGCCCCTTGTCCTTCAAAAGATATAAGAAATTTTCTAATCTGCCTTTGGCTGCAGCAAAGCATATTATATCCATAAAAAATGGAAGATAAATTTTATTCTTCTGTAAGGAAAGTTAACAGAGAAAATATATAGATTCATGCCAAAAAAAATATGAAATCTAATTTTAAGACGCACCGGATCAATCTGCGATATGAAGTGCCTTCTGACTATAATCCCCGCAACAGCCTGAAGGGATACAAGAAAACGCAGCAGGAAATAAAAAGTCAAAATCATAAAAATTCTAACTTCTGGACATCCAACGTCCATTAGAAAAAGTCAGAAAGGTTGAAAAACTTTCTAGGTTCCATTATTACCTTACTGATTGGTGAATACAAAATGAAATAGGAACTTCAATCTTATAAGAGAAATTGTTCAGAACTTCATAACCATTTAAAACTTCAAAGCAATGAATAGCACTTCCACAATATAAAATTATTTTGTGAAATAACACTGATAAAACTATGGTTGCATACCTTGCTATTTCCACGTACATGCTCAAATCAGTTAAAGAAAAATATTAACGGAAATTATGTATAGTTATCTCCATTGTGTCCTACTTAAATGCTCTAGCCGCTCAGCTAGGCTTACCCTCATCTCAGTCTGTGTGAGAAAAGGCTGGCCATCAGGATCCCTTGATAGGTGAACTTTTTGTCCTTTTGTCTCCCCGGCATCAATCCATTCATTGCGTACCTCAGGATCCATCCACATCGCCTCCATGTCGTGGGGATCAACACAATCATCCCAATATTTGAAGCTGACAGCCATTCTATTACGTTTTCAGATACTGCTTAAGGCGTCCGGCAGCAGAGGAAAGACCAATTTGAAGTGCAATGCGGCATGAATTAGAACCGAAAAATGTCCCTGAAAATCATAACAAGATAAGCACCAGATCATAGCATGTACAAATTTAAATCCTCACAGTTGACCAAATTGAGCTGTCAGTATGCAGGATAGAGTAGGAGTCAAGTTTAAGGTTGTGCTATGCCTTCCAGGTGAGCATCACTATATGAAGTTGATAAATCATCTAATAGAGAAATTGAACAAGAAAAAGACTAAATTGATAGGTTCAGAACATAAACTTGTAGCTTTCATTGGTAGATCATGTTATTATCGAGAATTTCCAATCACGTACAAAATTAACCCTAGCTCAACGGAAGGATACAAGATCACTCATTTGTTCATTTCAGCACCCAACTAAAGAAGACTTTTTGCAATTTCTTTTAATAGCATAGAAAGATGCCAAAAATATACGAAAAACTCAAAATAAATAAAGAAAAAAGTAAGTAATTACAACATAAGGGACAGAATTTTGCGGAAGAAATATATTTATAAATATACTAGAAAAGGAACAACAACACTCACGGATAACAGCAATCAAAAAAAAGTTTTGGCAATAGGCCATTTAGAATGTCCAACATTCAATAGCAGATATGTTGTGAACCTGAGAATAATGATCTCCAATCACATCAGACAGGCACCCATGTGAAAAATGAACAAGGCAAATAGTGTGAAAAAAAATTTCTTTTATACAGGTTTAGAATATAACAAGTATCACTTAGCAACTTTCAGCACGAAAGAAGGAGACCTCTGTTACACGTAATCACGTCCATCCTCCAGATTCTTCAAAATGCTAAGTTATCATTATCCTTTCTTCACCAATCAGCATTCTCTATTACTTGCTAGTTCTATATCAATCTGAATTATGAATAACCATTTTACAATGGCTTTCCCACTCAACAGTAATTAATAATCAAGCATTCTTAGGGGATACCAGATAACCATTTTTTGTAGCATCTCTTGGAATATATTACCAAGTAGCTTTCCCTAAAGAGCAATCAAAATTCACAGATGGAAGCAAAGTTAAGTCAATAATATTCAGCCTCTAAGGTGGTTTATTTCCAGCATGAAGTGAAAACATTAAACATTTGTTCTTCAGCTTCCCCTTTCCTTCAGTTGTTTGGAATGTATACATTTAAGATGGCCTGGGTTTTCCCTAAAACCAATTAGTATGTTTTCAATAGATAGGCCATGAGTGTTTTGGAAGTAAAGGGCCCTCTTATGAAGTGTTATGCCTTCGTGATTTTTTGGAGGCCCTTGATCAAATAATAAAAGAATTGTCAACTCGAAATTCTAGTACTTGCAAACTTGCTTTAGTGCTATAAGATCTGTTTTGGCTCAGTGGGCCTTGTCTTTGCCTAAATTCATAGATGAACACTTGTTTGTATTATTAGGAAACTCTTCTTGATGCAGAGAATGGGTCACGTGTAGAGTGCGGAAATCGCTTCCCCTGACTTTATAAAATCCCCTTCTCACTTTAATGAGTTATTTGCTTTTATCGTATGTGGGAGAGGAGAGGAGTTGGGGAAGCGGAAAGGGCAGGGCACAGCCACAGAAGGGGGAATCATCCTCTATAGCTGCAAAGAAAATACAGCCACTACGGCTGACATTAATTCTGTGTGAATCAGAAGAACAATAATAGACTTATCCAGACCCCATAACAAGCATAAATAAATCTAATACCTTCATTTTCTATGCCCATATTTATGGAAAAAGATACAATTCTGCCATACCGGATTTTAACCATAGGAACAAGAAAACATTAGCAGTTATATATATATATATATATATATATATATATATATATATACCATGGGAAATGCAGACAAAAAAATGGGATGCCAGCATAATAGGTCTTCCCAAGCAAAACTTAAGCATCAAGCGCAACTTTAATGACCACAATTCCCAAGAGACCAAACACTAGAAATCCCTCTCTGACTGAGAGGCCCATAACTAACTGAATTATTTTACTCTTCCCTTCAATTTTTCAATAAATACATGCATATAGCTTACAATTATAAGAGCAAAATCTTCCTCTAATCAAAGCATTCAGAAAGTCCATGTTAAAAACCTTAAAACACACTTCCCTAGGCGGGGATATTGAGACTGGAACTCTTTCCAGAAAACAAAGAGCGATAAGAGAAACTCTTAACCAAAAATATCTTAATGCAGTTAGGATTAAGGAAAACGTTCATTGGAAAGCAGAAATTTAAGAACCTTCAAAGAAAAGGAGAAGCAATATGAATAGCTTATTTTAATAAATAATTTGACAAACTCAGAGGTCCCTTTCCACAGAGATAAACCAACTTGTCCAATTCATTCAGGTGTCAGAAACACATTATCAATGTGCAGCAAGAACAAACTTATAACAATAGCGTACCATCTAACAAAAATCCATATATGGCATGTGCACGCCAATAAGATAAAAGTCCATGAAGCATAGCAAGAAACAATAACCAAACAAATAACAAGCCAATAAGCAAAACAATTCAACCTCAAACACACTTAAAATTAGATAAACCTGACACTAGCGTTACGATTACAATCAAGAATCACAGCAAATTAAACAAAACAAGAGCTCCGATCGAGCTTAATCCAAATCAAAAGTTCAGATCGTAAGGATATCGAAAAATTTACAAAACTCGTACCAAAAATCATCCAATATATACAACAAAACCATCTGAAACATCGATTGAAATTATTTAAAAAAAAAAACATGGCGAGATTGCAACGCAGAAACACGAGATAAGAATTCACTTTACCAGAAGAAATGCAACGACAAGGGAAGAGATTGCAAAGTGATTTCTCTGAGAATTTCTAGGGCAAGAATAACGGGTTTTCTTCGATGGACTGCGAGGACAGAAATTGCAAATCGCGCAGAAGAAAAGGGAACGAGATGTATTTGCATTAACGAACAACACGAGATGGATATATATGCAAGAAGCTTTACGTTAGTTGCGCGGGTTGCCATTCGCGACGCGTGGCATGCCACCATGGCCACAACGAAGATTTGCTGCAACGTAGACCTGAAGAAACGAAATGGTTAGAGAGAGAGAATTTGCCAAATACAGGAGAGAGAAAATCCATCAGGGATATCCATGGCGCAGAGGCAACGTACCTAAAAAAACCTGAAAAAAATTTGAATGCACTTGTTTACCAACTCGCTTCCTGTCTACCAGGCAGATACTTGTACGTAGAGACCGTTGGGAACGTTAATCACTAAAAAAAAAAAAAGAGGTAAATTACAGCATCACCCCTGAGGTTTGGGAAATGGGCATGCGGTACCCCTGTGGTTTAGAAGTGATCACTTATAACCCTCGAGTTTTATAAAACAATCGATTTCTACCCCTATCGTTAGTTGGAGAGCAATGGTGCTAAGTGTTAGATTTTTAAAGACGAAATTACCACTCCTCTCTTAACAGTGACCGCCCCTTTCTCTCACGAAACCCCCCAAAACCCCTTTCTCGCAGAAAATCCCCCATTCTCTTCTTCCTCTTTCTCTACCGGCGAGTGGAGACGATTTAGCGGCGAGGTGAGACGAAGAACCGGTGAGGGGAGAACTAGCCAACACGAAAAACTAGTAAGTCGTTTTATCTATTCGGACCTAGGGTTTTCTCCTACCTCAATGACGAAGCTAGGGTTTGTCAGTTTGTCATATTTTGGATTCCATGTATGTCATATTTGGTATGGGAATCGAATGGTATTCGTAGAATATATCAAATAAATAAACGGACTAAATATTCATCTTTATCTCATCATTTTATTCCGTTGTTATCACTTTCCCAAGTCCAAAAAACGAAAATTTTAAAGGTTAATTTGTGAATTGAAGGTAAAAAAAAGTAGATTAATCATAATGGGGTTTGTGTATTTTGGTGATTTTTGGCAACATCTTTTGATGAAAGAGGTTGATGTGGTTCGTGACTTTTGATTTGGAGGTCAAAAAAGTAGATTAATCGTAATGGGATTCGCGTATTTTGGTGATTTTTGGCAACATCTTTTGATGAAAGAAGTTGATGTGGTTCGTGACTTTTGATTTGGACTTGGATTTGATTCCATGGAAGTGGGTGTGGGTTTTGTGATTATGGAAAGAGATTGAAGGAACAGTAAGAAGGAAATGTTGTCGAGCTTTACTAAGGGTAATAATGAGTTTTAGTAGCATCAACACACCAATCAACTTCAAAAAAAAGAAAAGAAACAGTAGAGACACCAAAAAGGAGTAATCATCTTGAATTATGTTTGATGACATCAAATTGGATACATGGTTTTCCAAATGCTTTTGTGTTAATCTAGATCAAATTGGATACATGGTTTTCCAAATGCTTTTGTGTTAATCTAGATCAAATTGGATACATGGTTTTCCAAATGCTTTTGTGTTAATTTGGTCATGTTTTGCTATTTGTTTTGTAGGATTTAGTCTATTCAAATTGGCATGGCATCATCTACTGAAAATTGTCTGTTTGACTTGAAGTAGGAAAGTAAAAACTGCTTCTGCAAAAAGAAAACAATCATAAGAGTATTAGAGACATCTGAACACCCAAATAAATTGTTTTATACATGTGGAGGAAATGTATCCGTAAGTATCATCTTGACTTTATTAATGTGTTTACTAAATGTCTTATTCGTGCTACTAATGTAACTATGGACTTGTAGGTTACAAGTTCTGAAGCATCATGTAATTTTTTGCAATGGTGTGAGCCTATAGCACGGTGTGGTGTTAGTCAATTGAAATACGAAAGTCGTGTTTGTAAGCGTAAAAGGAAAGCCATTATAAGAATATCTGATACGTCTGCCAATCCCAATAGACTATTCTATACGTGTGCTACGAAGGTCATGGTAAGTATAGCTATTTTTTTTTTATTAATTTCATTGCTTCCCCTTATCTTATGAAATTTTACTTTACCATTGTAGGTTTCTACTTCAAAACCATCATGCGATTTCCTTGAATGGTGTACTCCTGTACGTATGTATAGTCGTGAATTTATGGATGAGAAATGCAGTTCTACGAGGACAAATTGCTATGAGCATGTCTGAAGATTCAACTAGAGCATCAATTAATTGATAATCTTAGTTCACGAATGACCCAGATTGATGAGAGAATGGAGGATCTGAAATCCCTAGAAGAAGAAATAATGGGTCTATGAGAGGAAATGAAAGGGTTGAAATTGCTAATTTTAGTAGCAATTGTACTGCAAGTGATTGTAAATATTTTCTAGTTTTTTTTTCAGTGGAAATACATATTTTCTAGATGATATATTCAATTAGAAAGTATGCAACTGGGACATACTTGTAATGATTATCCTTGAATGTTTTGTGCCAAGTAACTCGTTTAACATGTTTTGTAGTGATTATCCTTAAATGTTTTCCATCTTCCATTGTATATATCTTAAGGTTTCTTTGCCAATTTTGGATATTTAGATTGGATAGTATTTGTCCTTGTATCAAGTCATTATAGTTAACAAAGGTTATAGTTAACAAATATACTTTTGGAATTCTTTTGGATGAGTGATATATTTTTGGCCAACATCATGGTGGTGGTGGCTATTGTATTAAGGAAAGTGGTAAACTAATGTTCAATTTTTTTTAACATTCTTATATTACTCTCGGGGACCATTTCATGAGCTTGTTCATCTTTTCTACCAAGGCTTATATATTCTTGAGATACTCTGTCAAGTATTGTTTAGGATAATTTCTTAGTTTCTGGACATGAACAGGTTTTACTACTTGAAATGCCAATGAAAGTGTCCATCAACTGTGTTTTAGCCAACTTAGACCTTCCTTATTCAAATTTCAGTCAGGCTCTAGGAATTTAAGCACTTTGCCTTATTAATTTGTTTCATTATACTCTTCACAAATGCCATGGTTTGCATCGTTGGATTACTTAATTGGACATCATCTTGTGACTAATAAACAATAATTCCCGTTACTGCTTGTGTTCAAATTGATGGAGCGTCTGGATTGGAACCACAATACACAAGCTTTCATCAGTTAATTTTGTATGGAAAATTCACTGCTGCAGCGTTCATGACTTCATGGATTGGCAAGATACCAGATGCCACAATACACAATACACATGCTTTCATCAGTTGGAATGATTTACCATAGCCGATTTCGAGCACAAGCAAACAGCAAAAAAAAAAAAAAAAACCTTTTACAGTCGTTCATTTTAAAGGTCCAAAATAAAGCAAACTAATTTAAATGAAGACCATGCGAAACTGGTTTTGCACATCTTCCTCTTCATCGTTTTCATCTTCATTACCTGCTTCCAAATCATTGCCTCCAGCATCTTCTTGGGATGGCACAACAGGCCTAACCAGGTAATCTGCACTGCAATCTTCTTTCTGCCATTATCAAAATTATCAAGGGCAATCCAATATATTGAAACAGTAAAAAATTATATCCAAGATAAAAGACACTTGAAATAAAAGCCCCAAATTGAAATTTGGAAGGTCCCAAATACACATGCATAAGGACTAATACTTTATGTTTCTCATTTAAACAAGTGCAGAGGGCAGTAACATGACAATGAACCAACCATTTGATCCCATCTACAAAATTTTCCAACCACAGAATCATGCCATCTTAATCTATGATCAAGTCAACTTGTTAAACACAGAGAAGCACCAAACAAGAACAAGAACAACACAAATTCCTAAATCTGCTAAATGTTCATGCAAGCTATTGAACTGCATCCAAAGTTATCAGAAAATGAAAAATAATAGCCTTGTTTACATAGACCCACACCCAGAAATCTAAAAAAACCTCTAGAAGAGTCTATCATTTTTAGCATCTAACATTTTTAGCATCACACCGAGTGACAGTCCCTCACTATTTGGCTTCCATATTTACATAGACCCACACCCAGAAATCGAAAAAAACCTCTAGAAGAGTCTATCTAGCTGTAAGCACCTCATTTTTGCGCCCCCGAAAGAGCCGAAAATGCAAACCCTGGTCAAAAAGTCAAACCCTGATGGGTCAAAAATTTGACCTTTTGATCAAGTAATAAACTTCCACCTTGCTTCATCCCATTGGATAGAGAATCTCGACACGATTCCAACGCAACTGGGTTTGCTGGAATCGGAGTCCGGATGAGGGTTCTGCGGGCGGTCAAACTTGAGGATGAGCCGAAAGTTGACTTTTCCTCGAACCCCGTGCCAAGTGCTTAACCCTATGTCATTGAATAGAGGGCTCCGATACGAGTTCAACGCAATTGAGTTTGCTCAAATCGGAGATCAGATGAAAGAGATATGAGCTGTCGAAGTTTCCGGGCAGCAAAAGCCGGAAACTGCACACGTGGCGCAGGAACTGCACACGTGGCTGCCGACGCAGCGAAATATCTCGGGGACTAAATCTTGAATATCCAAAAATCTCAAGGACTAAACAGAAATTCGTGCGGGGCAATCCGTAGATATCCAAAAGTGTCAAATCGGTCGAATCGGTCGAATCGATCAAGTCGAAGGGCAAATCCGTAATTTTTCGATTTGTATCCGGTCAAATATACCGGATACACATACCCTTATGTATATCCGGACTCCAAGGCCGGATACGAAGATTTGCTCGGCGAGATTCGCGTCGATTCTCCGACAAATTCGCGGCGGAATTCAATTTTGCCAATCATTATGTTTTGTATCCGGACTCCAAGTCCGGATACAAAGGAAGCTTAGTGTATCCGGACTTGGAGTCCGGATACACATGATATATAGTGTATCCGGACTCCAAGTCCGGATACATTAAGTTTTTTATAAAAGGGGGCAGCAGCCCCCTTTCCAATGGTTGGTCTATTTTGGGCTTTTTCCAAACATTCCTCTCCATTCGTATCCTTCCTCCCAGCACCCTTTTTTGCCTCCACTACCCTCCCACTCCCTTCCAAGATCATCTCACCCCCACCACCTCCTTCTCCTTCATTTCCTTGCTACAATAAAGAGGAGTTAGTTGCTGTTGGGAGAGAGTTTGACCATCCAATCGGTGTCCGGCAGCTATCCAAGTTTCAAGGAACCCCCACCACCCCAAGGTATTGTTTCTCACTAATTTTTACATTACATACATGATATTGGTTAGTCCTTGTTATGGCATGAGTTGGTCTCTCCCATACTTTAGATCAAATTCCTTTTAAGTGGTTGTATGCTCTAGTCCCTCCATCTCACCATGAAATCCTCCAAAAGAGAAGAGAGGAGGTAGGTATTTCGTCCTAGGGAGAGAGGGAGGGTTTTTGTTAAGCACTCTTGGGCTTGTTAAGTTGCTGTTTAGTGTCTAGAATGCTTGTTCCAGTAGCTGGTTTGCATGCTTGTCTTCCTTAGGATGCATGTTTCATATCATCAAAAGGGAGCATGTCCCCTACTAGCATTTTCCTCTTGTGTACCCCATATATATCCCCCTTCTTTTTCCCTTCTTTAAGAGCTTTGTGGTAGGTAGGGAATCTGAGTTCAGATCTGGGTGAAGCAAACAGGTGGTGTAAGCCTTCCCCAAGTTTCATCTTTGCATGGGCATGGTTAACCCTCCCCAAGCTTCATCTTTGCATGAGCATGGTTAACCTTCCCCAAGCTTCATCATGGCGTATGTGCCAATCTACTGTCTTTTTATTTTCGTATGGATAAATGAATACCAAGGGTGGTGTATGGTATCACCTACTGGTGAGTGATGAAAAAAACTGTGCATGTAACCTATGCCATGGTGAGAACCTGTTTTTTTTTTGTGTCATGAATGTGGTCGAGTGCAAGCATGATCCTTCTTCTTTCTCCTTTACACATGCAATTTTTCTGTGATTTCTCCTCCTCACTATGCCACGGTTAGAAGTGTCAAGCATGCTCCCCCCACCCCTGGTAACTTGGTGTTCTTTGCGTGATAGCATGCCTCCCGCACCCCCTTTATAGTGTTGCCTTCAAGTTGCTGCTGGGAACAGCAGTGGGCTTTGATGCCACTGCTGTTCCCAGCAGATTTGCCACCTCAACCGAGCCCCCAAGGCACCCCCACCCCAAGTGCCAGGTGGAGGTGCTTACCCACCAATCCCAAGGTGTCTTCATATGCATATTTGGGCATAGGCTGCCCTATTGAGCCTTTGGTGAGAGACCATCTTGATGCTTGGTGGCTGCTGTGTTTTTGTTGTTTGTTTATTGAATGACCACTTGCTGCCCCTGGTCGTGCATTAACATGCCTACACAGCCCCTCAAGCCTCACTTGTTTGCTTCCCATGAGCACACAATATATGCTCCTTTGTAATTATTTTTTCTCATGCCATCTTGATGAGTATGCAAGACCCTTTTGGGGCTGCTGCTGGCAGCAGCAGCAGCCCCCATTGGTCAAGGTTTAGTTGAGTGCCAAGCCTCATTGTGGGCACCATGAAGGTAACCCGAGCCCCTACAAACCCCATGCATTGCTCACCACCATTGCATGATTAAGGCCCATGTGAGCTTCTTTTGTTAGCTGCTGTTCTCTTGCTCTTATTTGACTGTTCGGATGCATGGCCATTGGGTTCTAATTTCTTACGAAGCGATAGCATGGAATCATGGAATCTGGAGGTGCAAGGCCCCATACCTTGCTGCTGTAATTGTTGGAGAAGGAGGGATAAGGGCAGCAAGCCCCATGCCTTCCCATGTCTCCATGGCTTTATGAGAAACCAAAAGGGGAGGCCAAATGAGGCCTTCCCCCCAAACCTGAGCTAGTGTGGGCCCTCCCAGGGGCCCATCAAACCTTAGAAAGGCCTTAGGAAGCCCCTGGAAGCCATCCCAATGGCCTAAGCCCGCAAAAAGGCAATTTTGAGGTGATCCGGCAACTCAGGCCGGATCACCTAGGGCCCATGTGTATCCGGCCACTAAGGCCGGATACACCCAGAAAATGTGTTTTTTGTATGTCTTGATGTCTTGCCGAAATTTGGAGCGATTTGAACCAAAAACCACTGAACCAACAGGACCCGGAAACCCAACTTGGGACATGGACCGCCGTCCAACTCGGAATACCCGTGGGCCTTCCAACGAGGCCCACCAAGCCCAATGAACCCCAAAGCATGCTAATTAAACAACTTAAGTAAAATGAGCCATTTGAATCGGGCGGGCCAAACCCAATGCGGCCCACCCGTGCCCTGTAGTGTGTAATGGACATATGAATTGCATGGTTTGGCCGAGACCATGGGCTAGGGCCTATCGGGCCCGCCAAAGCCCATTAACCTAACCAAGGAAGGGTGCAAACCCTAAGCCTCAAGGAACTGGGCTTTTTAAAGCCCAAATTTGTACTACGGGCCCCAAGCCCAACATCCAACTCACATGGGTGAATTTAAACAAGATAAATTAAAGTCATTTTGGCAACCAACATGGGGGCCCACCCAAGGGCCCGCAAATCAAATGCCGGCCCGCTTCTTGCATGGAAAATCACTTAAGTATCCAACTTGAACAAACTAAACTAACACACTTAACCAAACCCCACAGGGCCTCCTAGGCTTAGACAGAGGCCCACATGGGCACATGGGCTTACCCAAGCCCGCCAAGGACACCGTGAGCCTTCCAACGGGGCCCACCCAATCAGACTAAGACAATTTAAGTTAAAGCAAAGATAAAATCAATTAAAGGGACCCACACCACTCAGGTGGTCCCGCCAAGACCTAACTTAAAAGCATGCCGGATTAGGAATCGGGTGAAGACCAATTAGAGAAGCTGACTCAAAAATAGGGAACCCACGGGACCCGTCATCCGACGGGGTGGATTGGGGTGTCTACGGACTTCCCCAGCCCGCAACCGAGAACCAAGACTTAGAATCTCAAGCCGCAGACCAAGAGCCCTAATTAGACAGGATTAGGCACCCAGGTGTCCGCCTGCACCCCATCAGGCGGTGGCGACTCCGAATTACCCCGTGCCGCGTTTCCCACGCGCGCACAGCCTGGCGACTCTGCTGGGGACCACTCAGCCCAGTAGGACCCTACTTTGGACCGAGTCAGCTCAAGAGGGACTTAGGCGATATTCTAGGAACTTTTGCTACCCCGCCTAGCAAGGAACAGAATACACGTAACTACGTGTTCTGGGGAGTCCTGCCAAAAGGACGCGATAATTGCCTAAGGCAAGTGGAATTTAAGAGGTCCCCTGTGACCCTCCACTTACCTGGGGATTCTCCCAGGACATCGTAAAACGTGCCAATTCTGCACCTTACTATACGAGGCAGTAGGGATTCCTTTATCACCTAAATCCAAACCAAACTCGCCCGTATAGGCACGGCACGCAGCCCAACGGCACACACGGGCACACCACCACACCGTGGATGGATGTTTATGTGAATTTAAATTCCCGCATTAATATGATGGAACTGCGTGGGGTGACACGCACGAGGGAGGATGCGTGAATGATCTGACCTTTGATAGATGAGCGAAGCGGATACTGCTACTTCTTTACCAAAACTTAGACCTCTCTAGCAGCCTACCCTTCTTCTTACTATGAACTGATCTTTGGGATGGTATTAGCACCTACGCTCCCGTGGCTTGCCGGGGAAAGCAGGGTAAACCCATCCCCCCAGTTTTCTGGAGTCCATTAGCACCACTGGTTTCTTGCCGTGGCATGCGAGGATCCAGTACTGGTCCAGACCCTTGTAGGCTTATGTCTCGGGCTGGGTATCCTCCCCCACCTAACGTTTCTGAATAAACCTTGCGTTGAGCATGAGAGGGTGAGTAGGATGTGAATGATGATTAAAATTGAAATAAAATCCAGAGTCCATTTGGGGCAGCAACCCCCGTTCTTCGCATCCAATTGAGTAAACCCTAGATGCTGGGTTACCTCGGCCCTAGCTTAGGAAGCTCACCTAATTCTTGATCAGGGGAACCACCCCCGATCCATGCATGGAGTCCTGTATGCTATGGGTCTTGACCCATTAGAGTCCGCTGGGAGCACTTTAAGTCCAGATTGGTCTTTTAGAGCAGACGAAAGCCAGCCAGATCAGACAGACAGATGAAAGCATGCTAGGGTACTAAACCCTAGATTTAGGGATTTTTTAGCCTACCCACTTTGAAAGCAATTTGTATCCTCCCTTTTGGCTCCCGACAGCCTTAAGGATGAATTCTTTGAAGTTTTTGTAAATATCTTGTAAACCTTCGCCCTCAATGGCAAGTTGTAATTTTTGCTATGGTCTGACACTGAAAGCAGATGAAAGAACAGATGAAAGACAGAAAGACTGATCGGGGCTTGAATGTGCTCCTCTACACCAGTATGTCTAGGAGTCGCGCCTTAACTGGCGCCAACCCCTAGGACCACACACCATGTGTGCCTGAGTTAAATTCCGCACTGTTTTGTTTTTGCTCATTTTGGTGAAGCATGATAGAACTTCTAGTGGTTATCTCTTTTGCTTAAAATTATGCATGTCTTAGGACTAACTTAGAGTCTTGGTGTGGAACCTTAATTTGACTCGGAATTTTGATCGGATAGTTGGCATGGCATCTTCATCCTCATCTGAGAGAACCCGTTTCCCTAGGATAAAGAAGTGTGCCTGGGATACCCCCTGGATCCGTTCTTGGACAAGGCAGCTCCAAGGGAGTGAGCAGATTGAATGGGAGCACAAATACCACATGGGACAGACTTTGTCCCTGTTAAATGTGCCGATTAACTGGGATATGATCCAGGCAGCCCTGCTTTTCTGGGATCCCCAGCTTTCAGTGTTTCGATTCGGGGTCTATGAGTTGACTCCCACAATTGAGGAACTTGACCTGTTCCTCCGATTTCGTGACTTAGGAGAACCCGCTAGGCCAAGTCTCAAAGAAAGTTACAAGAATGAAGCTTGTATTTTCTTTGGCCTCTCAAGGGGAGAATTTCAGACCTTAGGAGGTGACAAATCATTTACTCGGGTCTCTAAAACATTCCTAGCTGAGAAAATGAGAAACAAAAAGCAGGAAAGACCCCGGGCTTGGTTTGACACCTTCACCCTTGTGGTTCTATCACAAATCTTCTTTCCAACTGGGGGAGACACCATTAATTTGGCCCTCATGGAAGTTGTGGATCAACTCAGAGCAGGATACCGAATCATGCCACTGATCCTAGCTCAACTGTTCCATTCCCTGACTTTGTCCAAAAACGGAACCCGGAGGTTTCAAGGGTGCGCTCCCCTTCTCCACATTTGGCTGCAAGACCACCTGATGGTGTCATCACCTGTCAGTGCATATTACAAGGCAACCGGCGACAACATCCATTGGTTGGCTCAAAGAGAGATCAAACCAGACCTACCCGCCCGTGAGGATTGGTTTAACCATTTTCTCCACCTGAAGGGAGAAACAGACATTAGATGGTGGGGTACCGACAACATCCCCTACACCCCCATCATAGCTTTCAAGAAAAGAGAGGGGCTTGCCCTGATAGGACTCACCCATGCCGTGCCGTACTATCCGATTCGGGTTCTGAGACAGTTTGGGAAACCGCAGGGAATCCCGGTCAAGGATGACATGAGCAGTTTGATTGGTCCACTCACCAAGGGGTTAAGGACACAACTGCTGGTGGAATGGAAGACAGTTTGCATATATCGAGAAGATGTCTTCATCGAATCGCACTTTCGAGACTACGAGCAATGGATAGCTCGTGAATTTGGCCATGACGGCCCCCCACCTCTCCAGCCTATCGCTTCAAGCGACATTCCAGTTCCGCCCCCTAACACATATAGGGACAGGGTGGCTGAACTGCAAGAGACTCACTCCCATATCCATTCAGCTTATGTGGATTCGGAACGGGAGAGTAGGCAGGCCAATACGGCCTTGCAACATGAAATGGAATTAGTGCGCAAGCGCGCTGAGGAGGACCGACGTCTGCGGAACAAGCTCCTGCGAGCCTTGAGGAGGCAGGACGGGTCCTCCCACTATGATGATGACCAACCTAGCTAGACTTTGGCTTTGTTGTATTTTGCCATGAATGATGATGTACTTTGTGCCGTGACGGCGCCTTTTGATTAAAGCATGAATTTATTTCTACTTTGCTACATATTGTGCAAACTTAATAAGAACAAGAGATAAAATAATTAATTCCCTCCAATAGGGCAAATCGGTCTCCGACAGACCACCTCTCTCCAGATAATTGCAATGTGCTTGGTCGCTGCGACCACCTAATTTCCTTGATTGCATCTCTCTCATTGAGATCGCCAAACCCGGCAAGTGTTTAAAAACACCCGAGACTTTGAGCTCAGATCACACCAGTCTGCATCTTTTCAAGATCATACGGTCAAACCTGTAGGGCACCGAAGCCGCCGACGGATGAGTCGGATATTGGTGGAGGAGCGTCCTGGCATAGCCTACCCCTTTTAGTGACACCAAAGCCGCCGGTGATTGAATCGGATATTGGCTGCGGAGCGTCCGGGTACTACTTGCCGAATTCTTAGGGCACCGAAGCCGCCGACGGATGAGTCGGATATTGGTGGAGGATCGTCCTGGCATAGCCTACCCCTTTCAGTGACACCAAAGCCGCCGGTGAGTGAATCGGATATTGGCTGCGGAGCGTCCGGGTACTACTAGCCGAATTCTTAGGGCACCAAAGCCGCCGACGGATGAGTCGGATATTGGTGGAGGAGCGTCCTCGCATAGCCTACCCCTTTCAGTGACACCAAAGCCGCCGGTGAGTGAATCGGATATTGGCTGCGGAGCGTCCGGGTACTACTAGCCGAATTCTTAGGGCACCAAAGCCGCCGACGGATGAGTCGGATATTGGTGGAGGAGCGTCCTGGCATAGCCTACCTCTTTCAGTGACACCAAAGCCGCCGGTGGTTGAATCGGATATTGGCTGCGGAGCGTCCGGGTACTACTAGCCGAATCTTTGTATCGCCGAGACCCCCGACGAGTGAGTCAGGATTTGGTTAAGGCAACCCTGAGTGCTGTTCTTCAGTCCCCTTTCTGAGACCTTGATTGGTCCAACCCTGTGATTCTGAGCTCAAACAAAACCCTTAAATTGAAGGTTCTCTTTCCTTGCCTAAACAGCTAAAATAGATTAGTTCAACCGGGTTCTCTTTCCCAGTCGCTTCCAAGCGACTAAAATAGATCAGCTTTCAGAAAATAGGGTTCTCTTTCCCAGTCGCTTCCGAGCGACTAAAATAGATCAGCTTTCAGAAAATAGGGTTCTCTTTCCCAGTCGCTTCCGAGCGGCTAAAATAGATCAGCTTTCGAAAAAAAGTAGGGTTCTCTCTCCCAGTTACCTGCGGGTAGCTAAAATAGATTCGATCATTAGGGTTCTCTTCCCCGGTCGTCTTAGGATAGCCAAAATAGATCAGTCTTCTAAATCCCTTAAGGTTCTCTTTCCTTGTTACCTACGGGTAACTAAAATAGATCATTGGATTCGAAACCAGGTTCTCTTCCCTTGTTGCCTTAGGGTAGCTAAAATAGACCAGTTAGTCAAATCATATCATAAAACAAAAAATAAATAAATAAATGAATAAATTCAATCAGATAAAATTGTGTAATCAATTTGTGTAATATTGCACTAATGCCTGCGAATTGTCCCATCAGGTACCAAAAATTGCTTTCAGAAGTCCGTACCTGTTAAGATCGAGGAGAAGGCTCGATATGGAACAGCAAGGAGAACAGACGCCGCCAGGGCAGCATCCGGGAGAGTCCAGTCATACCCAAGTGGTCAATGAGATGCAGCAAAAGATGGACAATATGGGTTCCATCATCCAGGAACTGATGACAGAACTGAGGGAATTGAGGCAGGCCCCACCGGCAGCACCAGTTGCCCAGCAGCCGCAGCCCCGTTCCCACCACAGGCAGAAGTGGCGCCACCGCCGCGTCCAACGAACCCCCCTCCCCTAGCACCACCACCACCACCGGCGGTGCCATTCCATGTTCCCCAACCAGATCAGTTTCTGCCTATCCATCTGGGACAGGGTGATGAGGACTGGTACAGAACCCAGGAAATGCAGTTTGAGGAGAAGCTGACAGCGGTAAGGGAGGAGAATAGAACGGAAATGGCTGCCCTGAAGGAGCAGCTCAAGCAACTCCAACCTAGCACAGTGCAGAGCGAGGCTACTCTGGAAAGCCTCTGTTTCTTTTCAGATATCCAACTCCCGGCTAAGTTCAAATGCCCTGAGTTGCACCAGTTCGACGGCACCGGGTGCCCCCTGAACCATCTGAGGTCCTATTCTGGTGACATGTGCCAGTATGCCAAGGAAGAGCGGATTATGGTGCAGTTCTTCCAGAAGTCACTAGCCGGGGCCGCTTACTCTTGGTTCCTGAGTCTAGACAAGGCTAAGATTAAGACATGGAATGACCTGGCAGCAGTCTTCATCCAGCAGTACCGCCTGAACAGTCAGATAGTGCAGACGAGGGCAGAATTGCAGAGGCTGGCAAAGAAGAGCCAAGAGTCAGTAAGAGAATACGCCAAGCGCTGGAAGGAATTGGCAGCATTAGTACAGCCGCCGTTGCTAGAACAAGAGATGACGTCGTTGTTTATTGCGTCACTGGGCCAACCTTTCTTCACTCTGCTGCTGGGGCAGAGTACATCGAACTTCAATGACCTGATCTTGACTGCGGATCGGATTGAAGACGCAGTAAGGGCCGGAAAGATAGATGGCAGTGGGCAGAGTGCCGCACCAAGGAGGCCAGTGTCAGGGCAGGCTAGCAGAAACCAGGGGCAAGAGCCTAGGAGGTCAGAACAGCAGGCAGTGAACTATGTATACCCCACACAACCCCACCATTTCTCCCAAGGACCGGAGGCAGTAGCACCTCAAGGAACCGGACAAGCTGCTTACCAAGGGGTAAGAAGAACCAGGGAAGAGATGGAGGCCAGAATGAAGCGGGTTTTCACTCCACTCCCGTATGCGCCAGCAGAGTTGCTGCCTACTTTGCTAAAGAAGGGGTACGTGCAAGTCAAACCCCCGAACCCTCGTTTGGTCAACGCCAGAAGCTATAACGCTGCAGAGCGGTGCGAGTACCACTCTGGTGCTCTAGGGCACCACACCAATCGGTGCTGGGATTTGAGGCACGATATCCAAGACCTGATTGATAGTAAGCGCATCACGGTCGACCCTCCAGCGCCACCTGCCCAGACTCCAGCAGCCGGAGTAACTACCAATCCTCTCCCAGATCACTCAAAGGCCTCCACTAGTAGGACGGCAAATCAAGTGAGCAGTGATCAAGGCACCGAGCAGCTCAACCCTTCCATACTTATCGGACGGCCAGGGCAGACAGTGAGGGTACAGCTGCAAACAGGAACCCCCTCGGCAGCAAGGGCAGTTAATGAGAATACAGACGTCCATGTCTGCACGATTGAGGATGAACCTCAGAGCAGTGAGGAAGTCACGGGACCTTGGAACCTGATACAATGTGGATGGATCAGTGATTCCCCGTCCCCCCCACGCAGGGAAGGAGTGGGCAGCTCCAGTGGGCTCCAGATCAGGGATAGGCCGCAGATCTCGGACGCTTCAGTGGGTAGTTCAAGGGTGCCACCCCAGTTATCCACCAGATGGCCGCCAGAGGGCATGTCCGCCACATCGGGGCCACACCCGTATCTGGCATACTCTACCGACTCGTCATCACTTGAGTCTAATCCCGCCCCCCTCCCATACAACATGCATGAGTGGTTCGCCCCCCTCATGCCGCAACGGAAGAGGAACCACCATCCACTCCTGAACTCGTAAACCTGCCGGATCCATACGAGAGCTCGGACGAGTCTGCTGACGTAGGCTCAGATGACACGTCCGCAGAAAAGAGTGAGACAGTGAACGTTATCGAAGGAGACGGCGGTGACCCTTCTACAGATTTCCCTCTGGTGCACTTCCACCCATCCGAAGACCAGGAATTCTTCTACCCAACCCCCATCTCTCACCCTAGCCCTTTAAACCTCGACATCCATGACATCATGGACTCACCTCCACAAGACCCCTTCTTCCTTTCATTTGAACCATCCACCCTTAACCTTTCACAACTCAACCTGGAACCACCCTCGTACAACATGGTATCCCCACCTTACCCCACCCCATCTTTCTACCATCAAGCCACCACCACCACCATTGAAGCAGAAATCGATCGGATCACCCGATCCGGTCGATACATAAACACCGACCCCCCACCCGCACCAGAGGAGGGAGCAGAAGCAGAAGCAAAAAGGAAAGAAAAAGGGAAGGACGCGGTCACAGAATTGCCACCGACCCTCAAAAGAAAGGGAAGGGCCACAGAAGAGGAAGTCACAGATTTGCACCATAGTGTGTTCACTCCAGAGTACGACCTCCTCCAGCAGTTGAACAAGGTGCCCGCCCAAATCTCCATAATGCGACTTCTGATTGATTCAGAAAAGCACAGGGCAGTGTTAATGAAGGTCCTGGGGGACGCACACGTACCAGCAAGCATTGATCCTGAGCAGCCAGGGGCAGTGGTGTCAGTGATCATGGCACCCCAGGCCATCTCCTTCTCTGCAGCAGATCTGCCACCTGAGGGTTGCGACCATGTTGAGCCGCTTTACATCACAGTGAAATGTACTGATCTCATCGTAAAACGTGCCATGATTGACAATGGGTCAGCTTTGAACATATGCCCGATGAGGACATTTCACAGTTTGCAATTGGACCCTTCAATGATCAAGCCAAGCGCTCATAATGTCAGAGGCTTCGACAATGCCAGAAGAGACTCACTGGGAGAGGTCACTTTGGTGATCATAATTGCAGATAGGCCCTTCACCATGGACTTTGAGGTCATGGATATCAATGCCTCATTTAACTTGCTGATCGGGAGGCCTTGGCTGCATCAGGCAGGAGCAGTATCTTCCACACTGCACAGGATGGTCCGGTTCGTATCAGGCAACGAACTTATAACCGTACACGCTGAGGATCATCAAGAGTTCGAAAGGGTTGGGGTACCCTATGTGGACTATGAGTTGCCCACCACCCTCAATTTCCAAGCTGTGGAGATGGTGCAGGTGAATAATATCCCTGAGTCTAAAAGGGGGCGACGACTCTCGAAGAGGCAAAGAAAGAACATGTTTAGTGCTGCTGACTGCGCAGACTGGGGTCTCAGAGCAGGCGAAGGACTAGGCAAGTACAAGCAAGGCATCAGGGTAGCCATCAAACCTTATGAGCAGACCACTGGGTTTGGATTGGGGTTTAGGCCGCAGCCAGAAGACTACTCTCGACTCCTTGGGAATCGGGCTGAGAGGAAAAGAGCCAGAACTGAAGGGAGAGACCCCCACTGGCCCATATGCGTGCACGAGAACTTGTACCACCGCTTCTCTAACATGGAGCGTGAAGCGGCCCAGGCTGTCGAGAACATAGTCCCCCAAGGGTGGGGAGATGAGTTTCTGGATACCCCTGCCATGGAAGAAGACTACCTGCAAGGATTGGCCCAAATGCTCGGGGAGGAGCCACCGTCTATGGACATAATTGGAGATGCTGTAGAAGTAGACCCGTTGGCTCCTGAGGGGTCGCCAGATGGCCTACCGGCACTAGTCGCCTTGGACTCAGTTGATGAAGTTACCATGGCCTTCGCCCCACCAGATGAGCAATTCATCCCTGATGGGGTCCCGATCAACTCTGCAATTGTGATGGAAGCGCTGTCACCTGCTCCCATTGAGGAACCCAAAGAAGAAGGTCCGATCATGCATGTCTGCATGATGGAAGGGCGGGACAGCTCAGGAGCGCCAACCCGTAGGCCAAGGTCGCCTCCTCCACGCCCCTATATCCCGCACCCTGGAACTCGCGATGGCTTGAACCGCATGTTCCGTAGCATGCCCCAAGTGCTAGGGCCAGTACCGGAAGAGGTGTACCATGCAGCTTACGGCAAATGGGCACCACCAGCTTACTCTTCTACGGTGCCAGGGATACCAACTGGCATACCCATAATGTTTGCACCCCCCAGAGTTGACCCAGCCAACGAAGTCACCATTGCATGCGCGCCACCCGAGGACGAGATACCATGGGCAATCGCCCTCAGTGGATCATGGGTAAGGGTATCGTCAGAGTCGGGCCCCCGATCAGAGAGAAGCCAGAACAAGCCGGTAGGAGGCGCAGCACAGGATCCTATCTACATTTCTTCTGACGAGAGCGCCAACATGGTGGTGGTAGGAGAGCCAGAGAAGACGATCGCTATGAACAAGGAAGCCGAGGCATCACTGAAGAACTGGAGCGCCACGCCTTTTGCAATCAGCAAAGCTACTATCCCAAAGGGGGTTTCTATCACCTCTGAAATCTCTGTTGTAGCTACTGCTGAAGTTTTTAATGAATATCTGAATGCTTCCTACTACTTGCATCTGTTTGAAAATGAAAATAACAAAAATAAGCAGCTCGAGCATCGCAAGCTTAGTGCCAATCCCGACGCACACCTGGAAGATCTGGGGCACGGGATAGGTAATAAGGTTGCCATAATTGAACAAAAAGAACAAAAGGAAATGGAAAAGCCAGTCCAAATGGCAATAATAAATGAAATGCATGAGCCAATGTCCAATCCTGAAAGCGAGCAAGAACTCGACAAGTCAGATTGGGGCACTCGCCCATCGCAGCAAGAAGATTCAAACATCGTCCCCTGTGAGCTTTTCGAGCATGAGGACGACAATGAATCATGGGAGACCCCGCTTGAAATCCAACTCGCATTGGAAAGGCACGAAAAGGGTCTCCAGGCTAACATTGAGGAAACAGAGTCAGTTGACATAGGTGAAATAGCACAACCAAGGATCCTCCAAATCGGTAAAAAGCTGTCACCATTATTGAGAAAACAGATGTTTGATTTTCTTAAATCTTATTCTGACGTGTTTGCATGGTCATACGAGGATATGCCCGGGTTAGACACGGACTTGGTTGTGCATCGGTTACCAACAAAGTCTGAGGCCGTACCTGTGAAACAGAAGCTCAGGCGCACGAAGCCGGAGTGGGCCCTGAAGATCAAGGAAGAGGTCACCAAGCAGTTGGATGCCGGATTCTTGCAAGTAACTCACTATCCAGAGTGGTTGGCCAACATCGTGCCGGTTCCCAAGAAAGACGGGAAAGTCAGGATGTGTGTTGACTATAGAGATCTGAACAAAGCGAGTCCAAAGGACGACTTCCCGTTGCCGCACATTGATGTACTGGTGGATAATACAGCAACGCATTCGATGTTCTCTTTCATGGATGGCTTCTCTGGTTACAACCAGATAAGAATGGCACCTGAGGATATGGAGAAAACATCCTTTATCACGCACTGGGGCACTTACTGTTACCGCGTGATGCCGTTCGGACTGAAAAATGCGGGTGCTACATATCAGCGTGCGATGACTCTGTTATTCCATGACATGATACACAAGGAAATGGAGGTGTACGTGGATGACATGATAGCGAAGTCTAAGGAAGAAGAAGACCACTTGGTGAACCTGGGAAAGATGTTCGACAGACTAAGAGAGCACAAACTTCGGCTCAACCCAAACAAGTGTGTGTTTGGAGTGACTTCAGGAAAGCTGCTCGGCTTCATAGTGGGCAAGCGAGGCATTGAGGTCGATCCTGTCAAAGCAAAGGCAATTCTGGAGATGCCTCCTTCGTCGACAGAAAAGGAAGTGAGAGGATTCCTGGGCAGATTGCAGTATATCAGTAGGTTCATTGCGCAGATGACTCCTGTGTGTGAGCCTATATTCAAGCTGCTAAAGAAAGACAACCCTGTGGTTTGGAATGAAGACTGTCAAATAGCGTTTGATAAAATCAAGGCCTATCTGATGAGTCCACCAACGTTGGTCCCACCTGTCCCAGGACGACCCTTGATTATGTATCTGACAGTCTCTGAGACGGCTGTAGGATGTGTGTTAGGACAACACGATGAGAAAGGGCAGAAAGAACAAGCAATCTACTACCTAAGCAAGAAATTTACCAACATCGAAGTCAGATACACAGTGCTCGAAAAGACGTGTTGCGCACTGGTTTGGGCAGCTCAGAAGCTCCGACACTATTTGCTTAGTCACACAGTCCTACTAATCTCCAATCTGGATCCATTGAAGTACATCTTTGAGAAGCCGATCTCCACTGGTAGGGTTGCCAGATGGCAAGTCCTTTTATCTGAGTATGACATTGTCTACACAACTAGGAAGGCAATAAAAGGGCAAGCTGTGGCGGATCACTTGGCAGAACATCCACTACCTGACTACCAACCGCTTCTGACTCACTTCCCAGACGAAGATGTGATGTGTACAGAATCTGCAGATGATACAAAAGAAACCAAGTGGCAGATGTTCTTTGACGGGGCAGTGAATGTGAATGGAAAAGGGATCGGAGTAGTACTAATCTCCCCAGACGGTGTCCATCACCCGATAGCAGCGAAACTTCTGTTTGATTGCACTAGCAACATGGCCGAATATGAAGCATGTGTGTTAGGCCTGCGAGCGGCAATTGAGATGCATATACAAGAGCTGAAAGTGTTCGGTGACTCAAGTCTTATTATCTATCAAGTGATAGGAGACTGGAAGACCAGAGATGTGAAGTTGGTACCATACCAAGAGCTGGTCAAGGAATTAGAAGAAGAATTCGAGAGCGTGACATTCGACTACATGCCACGAGACGGGAATCGGTTTGCGGATGCACTAGCTACGCTGGCATCAATGGCCACCATCACGGATGATGCGTGGGTGCAACCATTGGAGATAGAAATTCGACGCTACCCTGTTTACTGCTTCAGTATCGAGAAAAGCACACCCAAAGAAGAGCCTTGGTACGCGGACATCGAAAGGTACATAAGGAACAGAATTTTGCCAGAAGGTGCCTCAGCTGCAGAGAAGCGAACTATACAGAGGTTGGCAGGGCAATACTTCTACAGTGGAGGTAGGCTGTACAAGAAGTCATACAACGATTCCCTACTGCTATGTGTCAGAGAAGCAGAGGCGCAAAAGTTGATTGAGGAAGTCCATGGAGGGTTGTGCGGCGCACACATGAATGGGCACATGCTAGCAAGGAAGATTCTAAGGATGGGCTATTATTGGATGACCATGGAAGCAGACTGCTACGCTCATGTCAGAAAATGCCAGTTATGCCAGATTTATGCCGACAATATCCATGCACCGCCGAATACGTTGTACTCCATGACATCACCTTGGCCGTTCGCCATTTGGGGAATTGACATGATAGGCCAGGTTCATCCAATGGCTTCAAACGGGCATCGGTTCATCTTGGTGGCAATTGACTACTTTACCAAGTGGGTAGAGGCCATGTCCTTCGTGAATGTGAAGAAATCTCATGTGCTCAAGTTTATTAGAAGCAACATAGTCTGTCGCTACGGAGTTCCAGAAGCAATCATCACTGATAATGCAAAGAATCTGAATAATAAGGACATGGAAAAGATGTGTGAAGATCTGAAGATCAGACATCTAAACTCCACGGCATACCGGCCCAAGATGAATGGGGCAGTAAAGGCTGCCAACAAGAATCTGAAGAAGATACTTGAAAAAATGGTAGTCACTTACAGAGACTGGCATGAGAAGCTGCCCTATGCACTGCACGCCTATCGGACGTCGATTAGGACATCGACCGGGGCAACCCCGTTCTCCCTGGTATATGGAATGGAAGCAGTCCTCCCAGTGGAAGCACAGATTCCGTCACTCAGAATCCTAAAGGAAGCAGAGATCAGTGACGTCGAATGGGAAGAATCCAGATTTGACCAGTTGCAATTATTGGATGAAAAGAGGATCAAGGCTTTGTGCCATGGCCAACTCTATCAACAGAGAGTGGCGCGAGCCTACAACAAGAAAGTGAAGCCGCGACAGTTCAAAGTGGGAGATCTGGTACTAAAGAGAATTTTTCCTCACCAAGAGGACAACAGAGGGAAATTCAAGCCAAACTACGAAGGGCCATTCGTAGTCCACAAGGTTCTATCTCGAGGAGCACTTATCCTGCAAGAAATGGACGGGGCAATTTTTCCTGAGCCGATAAATGCAGACGCAGTCAAACTGTACTATGCCTAAGATCATTCTGATTGGGAAATGAAGAGAGGCCATCCTTAACTCTCCTTTAGACTGTAAATCCTTCCAAATACCTTAAAATTCTCCCCTAGTTAAACAATTTTGAGCCTTAAAATTCTTTCAACCCATTACAAGTGTTCTACACATCAAATGGGGCATTCCTGGCAAAGCAAAAAGAAACCGGGCATTCTTGCCCGGAAAAACCTCAAAAAGAAGAGAAAATGCAACAAGAAAAAAAGAAGGAAAAAGAAAAGAAACAAAGAAAATGGGGAAAAGTTTGCCCCGCCCAAAAACATAGATCCAAATAAGCCAGGATGTAAGTCCCACCAACAATAAAAGTAGCACACTTTGCGAACCCAAATAATTAAGCTTTTTTGAGCGATCTATCCTTTCTTTCATAACCGAGATCAAGCCTACATTTCGTCCTATCTCTAAGACCTCTCAGATCCCAAAAGGAATGATCTGGGCAAACAGTTAGGTCTGCATTCGTCAGCAATGATGGAATTCAGGGTCTCCCAGAAAGGCTAGACACAGTGAAAACCCGAAAAAAGGGCGTTGTGTGGTTAGTCAAGCAAAAAAAAAAAAAAAAAAAAAAAGAGAGAAGAACTGGTCGCATCTGGATTAAGCAAAGCAAGATACAGACGAGAGCAGTGATAGTGGCAGACAGTAAACTGAAAAAATTGCACAGATCTGAGGGGTCCGAACCGGCAGGTTGCGCCCGAGTCAAAGACTCCACAGTGGCCTGTGATGACAATGCTTCTGAAAATACCAAGCACTCCAAGTCCCTTCTCACCTTGGGAAATTTCTTTGATATTGCAAACACAGGCACACACTGACACACCTGTTTTCTCTATAATTGTTCTGCTTAACTGTTTTTGAGCTCCACGTTGGGCTACTAACCTGAGTGGATAATCTCTGAACCTTGGCAAAAGCCGGTTCCAGCTGCAATGGGCAAAAGGCTCAGAGCAAGAGAAGAATAAAAGAAGTGTTTTGCATTCCCCAGCTATTCCACGGCTAACATGTTGTCTTTTCCTGCCTTCACAGGTATGCCAAAAGTGAGATGATGAACGTCTTCTCCAAAATCCCCAGTGGAGTTCCCTCAGTAAACGGAGAATAACAACCTCCCAAAAATCCCCAGTGGAAGGCCTTCAGCAAACAAGGGACAACACCCTTACATCCCCAGTAGAGTCCTCTCAAGCAATAAGAGAATGATACCGGATGACGTAGACTTCTCAAGCCTCGCCCAGTCTGAAGAGGCCGGCTTTGCGAAGAAGAGTGGAAAGAGGACAAAACAAGCTCATTTCAATCCTTGATGGAGCCTCTCGCACTCAACAAGAGCTTGAACGAACATGAAGAATTCGCACCCAAGCAGAGGGAGAAGGCCTTATGAAGGAAAATGACGGCGTGAGGAATCCCCACTTATCCCCAGCGGAGCATCCTTCCCCGGGGAACTCCCACGCTTGTCACTAACAAGGCTCGACCCGAAAGAAGAGGCGATAAGAAAAAAAGATTCCTTCCCAATCCCCAGCAACAGTCACTCCAAGCTAGGGAGCCTCCACAAAAAGGAAAGCCAACCAGAAAGCACTACAGGAGAAGGAATGACAAGACATGAAGAAGAATAAGCATAAATGAGGATATCATCGGGCAAGATGGCCCCCTTTGTAATTTTTGATTTCACACTTTTGTAAATAGAGTAGAGCAGGTGTGTGGGCTCCCTTGAGGCACTGGACAGCGCTGGAAGCACCTCCTCACCAACAGCAGCAGCTCCTCCACTCTTCCTTCCTCCTTTCTTCGTTTGGTCCACATCCTAACCCAACCCCTGGCCATCAAATTCTCAAAAAAAAAAATAAAAAAAAAAATGCAAGTAAGCTTCAAATAAAAGACACAAAATGGATCAGAAGTCTGAAGTCACCTAAAAGCTTTAATGGAACAAACAAGAAGAAAAGAATATTGTCAAGTGTCTGGCATCGACGCCGAAACAGGTTGGCGAGCTCAAATCCAATCTAATCTCTTTCAAACTTAAGTTAAATGCTAAAGAGTTGCCCTACAAAAACCCGAAAAGCAAAGGGTGAGGAAACTCTGAAGCTAGGAAGTGACGCCACATCATTGGCCGCTTCCCGCTCAAAATGAAAACTTCAAAGGACTAAAGCTCGTTGACCATGTCAACAGAAATGCCAGGCGCAAAAATGAGATTCTTTTCTCTTTGCCGTTCATCCACAAGGTGACTCCAGCAAAGAGGGGCAGCTGTAAGCACCTCATTTTTGCGCCCCCGAAAGAGCCGAAAATGCAAACCCTGGTCAAAAAGTCAAACCCTGATGGGTCAAAAATTTGACCTTTTGATCAAGTAATAAACTTCCACCTTGCTTCATCCCATTGGATAGAGAATCTCGACACGATTCCAACGCAACTGGGTTTGCTGGAATCGGAGTCCGGATGAGGGTTCTGCGGGCGGTCAAACTTGAGGATGAGCCGAAAGTTGACTTTTCCTCGAACCCCGTGCCAAGTGCTTAACCCTATGTCATTGAATAGAGGGCTCCGATACGAGTTCAACGCAATTGAGTTTGCTCAAATCGGAGATCAGATGAAAGAGATATGAGCTGTCGAAGTTTCCGGGCAGCAAAAGCCGGAAACTGCACACGTGGCGCAGGAACTGCACACGTGGCTGCCGACGCAGCGAAATATCTCGGGGACTAAATCTTGAATATCCAAAAATCTCAAGGACTAAACAGAAATTCGTGCGGGGCAATCCGTAGATATCCAAAAGTGTCAAATCGGTCGAATCGGTCGAATCGATCAAGTCGAAGGGCAAATCCGTAATTTTTCGATTTGTATCCGGTCAAATATACCGGATACACATACCCTTATGTATATCCGGACTCCAAGGCCGGATACGAAGATTTGCTCGGCGAGATTCGCGTCGATTCTCCGACAAATTCGCGGCGGAATTCAATTTTGCCAATCATTATGTTTTGTATCCGGACTCCAAGTCCGGATACAAAGGAAGCTTAGTGTATCCGGACTTGGAGTCCGGATACACATGATATATAGTGTATCCGGACTCCAAGTCCGGATACATTAAGTTTTTTATAAAAGGGGGCAGCAGCCCCCTTTCCAATGGTTGGTCTATTTTGGGCTTTTTCCAAACATTCCTCTCCATTCGTATCCTTCCTCCCAGCACCCTTTTTTGCCTCCACTACCCTCCCACTCCCTTCCAAGATCATCTCACCCCCACCACCTCCTTCTCCTTCATTTCCTTGCTACAATAAAGAGGAGTTAGTTGCTGTTGGGAGAGAGTTTGACCATCCAATCGGTGTCCGGCAGCTATCCAAGCTTCAAGGAACCCCCACCACCCCAAGGTATTGTTTCTCACTAATTTTTACATTACATACATGATATTGGTTAGTCCTTGTTATGGCATGAGTTGGTCTCTCCCATACTTTAGATCAAATTCCTTTTAAGTGGTTGTATGCTCTAGTCCCTCCATCTCACCATGAAATCCTCCAAAAGAGAAGAGAGGAGGTAGGTATTTCGTCCTAGGGAGAGAGGGAGGGTTTTTGTTAAGCACTCTTGGGCTTGTTAAGTTGCTGTTTAGTGTCTAGAATGCTTGTTCCAGTAGCTGGTTTGCATGCTTGTCTTCCTTAGGATGCATGTTTCATATCATCAAAAGGGAGCATGTCCCCTACTAGCATTTTCCTCTTGTGTACCCCATATATATCCCCCTTCTTTTTCCCTTCTTTAAGAGCTTTGTGGTAGGTAGGGAATCTGAGTTCAGATCTGGGTGAAGCAAACAGGTGGTGTAAGCCTTCCCCAAGTTTCATCTTTGCATGGGCATGGTTAACCCTCCCCAAGCTTCATCTTTGCATGAGCATGGTTAACCTTCCCCAAGCTTCATCATGGCGTATGTGCCAATCTACTGTCTTTTTATTTTCGTATGGATAAATGAATACCAAGGGTGGTGTATGGTATCACCTACTGGTGAGTGATGAAAAAAACTGTGCATGTAACCTATGCCATGGTGAGAACCTGTTTTTTTTTGTGTCATGAATGTGGTCGAGTGCAAGCATGATCCTTCTTCTTTCTCCTTTACACATGCAATTTTTCTGTGATTTCTCCTCCTCACTATGCCACGGTTAGAAGTGTCAAGCATGCTCCCCCCACCCCTGGTAACTTGGTGTTCTTTGCGTGATAGCATGCCTCCCGCACCCCCTTTATAGTGTTGCCTTCAAGTTGCTGCTGGGAACAGCAGTGGGCTTTGATGCCACTGCTGTTCCCAGCAGATTTGCCACCTCAACCGAGCCCCCAAGGCACCCCCACCCCAAGTGCCAGGTGGAGGTGCTTACCCACCAATCCCAAGGTGTCTTCATATGCATATTTGGGCATAGGCTGCCCTATTGAGCCTTTGGTGAGAGACCATCTTGATGCTTGGTGGCTGCTGTGTTTTTGTTGTTTGTTTATTGAATGACCACTTGCTGCCCCTGGTCGTGCATTAACATGCCTACACAGCCCCTCAAGCCTCACTTGTTTGCTTCCCATGAGCACACAATATATGCTCCTTTGTAATTATTTTTTCTCATGCCATCTTGATGAGTATGCAAGACCCTTTTGGGGCTGCTGCTGGCAGCAGCAGCAGCCCCCATTGGTCAAGGTTTAGTTGAGTGCCAAGCCTCATTGTGGGCACCATGAAGGTAACCCGAGCCCCTACAAACCCCATGCATTGCTCACCACCATTGCATGATTAAGGCCCATGTGAGCTTCTTTTGTTAGCTGCTGTTCTCTTGCTCTTATTTGACTGTTCGGATGCATGGCCATTGGGTTCTAATTTCTTACGAAGCGATAGCATGGAATCATGGAATCTGGAGGTGCAAGGCCCCATACCTTGCTGCTGTAATTGTTGGAGAAGGAGGGATAAGGGCAGCAAGCCCCATGCCTTCCCATGTCTCCATGGCTTTATGAGAAACCAAAAGGGGAGGCCAAATGAGGCCTTCCCCCCAAACCTGAGCTAGTGTGGGCCCTCCCAGGGGCCCATCAAACCTTAGAAAGGCCTTAGGAAGCCCCTGGAAGCCATCCCAATGGCCTAAGCCCGCAAAAAGGCAATTTTGAGGTGATCCGGCAACTCAGGCCGGATCACCTAGGGCCCATGTGTATCCGGCCACTAAGGCCGGATACACCCAGAAAATGTGTTTTTTGTATGTCTTGATGTCTTGCCGAAATTTGGAGCGATTTGAACCAAAAACCACTGAACCAACAGGGTTTCCGGGTCACCCGGAAACCCAACTTGGGACATGGACCGCCGTCCAACTCGGAATACCCGTGGGCCTTCCAACGGGGCCCACCAAGCCCAATGAACCCCAAAGCATGCTAATTAAACAACTTAAGTAAAATGAGCCATTTGAATCGGGCGGGCCAAACCCAATGCGGCCCACCCGTGCCCTGTAGTGTGTAATGGACATATGAATTGCATGGTTTGGCCGAGACCATGGGCTAGGGCCTATCGGGCCCGCCAAAGCCCATTAACCTAACCAAGGAAGGGTGCAAACCCTAAGCCTCAAGGAACTGGGCTTTTTAAAGCCCAAATTTGTACTACGGGCCCCAAGCCCAACATCCAACTCACATGGGTGAATTTAAACAAGATAAATTAAAGTCATTTTGGCAACCAACATGGGGGCCCACCCAAGGGCCCGCAAATCAAATGCCGGCCCGCTTCTTGCATGGAAAATCACTTAAGTATCCAACTTGAACAAACTAAACTAACACACTTAACCAAACCCCACAGGGCCTCCTAGGCTTAGACAGAGGCCCACATGGGCACATGGGCTTACCCAAGCCCGCCAAGGACACCGTGAGCCTTCCAACGGGGCCCACCCAATCAGACTCAGACAATTTAAGTTAAAGCAAAGATAAAATCAATTAAAGGGACCCACACCACTCAGGTGGTCCCGCCAAGACCTAACTTAAAAGCATGCCGAATTAGGAATCGGGTGAAGACCAATTAGAGAAGCTGACTCAAAAATAGGGAACCCACGGGACCCGTCATCCGACGGGGTGGATTGGGGTGTCTACGGACTTCCCCAGCCCGCAACCGAGAACCAAGACTTAGAATCTCAAGCCGCAGACCAAGAGCCCTAATTAGACAGGATTAGGCACCCAGGTGTCCGCTTGCACCCCATCAGGCGGTGGCGACTCCGAATTACCCCGTGCCGCGTTTCCCACGCGCGCACACTAGCAACCTTTCAGAATGCCACACAAAATTAATAGCCTTGTTAATGATCCACCAGAATTGAAATCTAGAATGTACATGCATATACTAAGATCAATATCTAGCAACAACTTCATTAATATTTCTTCCAATCAAATAAAATTAAAATAACCCCGGAGCACACAAATCAGAGTCACCATTCTATTAAACCATTATCTATCAAAACATAGGGAATCAAGATATAAGCGTCTTTGAAGGTAATAAGTAGATCACAAGAAAAAATTCCTATCATAACAACGGAATAAAATGATGAGATAGAGATGAATATTTAGTCCGTTTATTTATTTGATATATTCTACGAATACCATTCGATTCCTATACCAAATATGACATACAGGGAATCCAAAATATGACAAAACTGACAAACCCTAGCTTCGTCATTGAGGTAGGAGAAAAACCTAGGTCCGAAATAGATAAAACGACTTACCGGTTCTTCGTGTTGGCTAGTTCTCCCCTCGCCGGTTCTTCGTCTCCCCTCGCCGCTAAGTCGTCTCCACTCGCCGGTAGAGAAGGAGGAAGAAGGGAATGGGGGATTTTCTGCGAGAAAGGGGTTTCGGGGTTTCGTGAGATAAAGGGGCGGGTCACTGTTAAGAGAGGAGGGGTAATTTCGTCTTTAAAAGTCTAACACTTAACACCGTTGCTCTCCAACCAACGATAGGGGTAGAAATCGATTGTTTTATAAAACTCGAGGGTTATAAGTGATCAGTTCTAAACTACAGGGGTACCGCGTGCCCATTTCCCAAACCTCAGGGGGTGTTGATGTAATTTACCCACAAAAAAAGAAGAAGAAAAAATTAACTTTTAGTGATATTTTTTGAACATTATTAAAATTCAGTCAGCAAAGTCTTGAATTTTAATTATTAGTGTACCTTTATCAAAGTAATTGATTTTTAATAACATTTAACTATTACAAACAAAATCTTCCAAAAATGCCCTAATACTACTCACTTGCATGATTTGTACAAGCAATAAAATGATTTATTTAGGTCAATAAAATAGCTGATTTATATAGCTCAATAAAATGGCTTTGCACAAGTTAATAAAATAACTTGTATCTTTTAAAATGGCTTGTACGAGTCAATAGAATGATTTGTACAAGATATTACAGAATGTTAATAGAAGGTACAAGTCATTTTATGGACTTGTACAAGCAGCGAGTGATGTAAGGGTATTCTTGGAATAGTTTGTTTGTAATGGTGAAATATCATTAAAAATTAATTATTTTGAGAAAGATACACTAAAAGTTAAAACTCAAAATTTTGCTAATTGAATTTCAATAATGTTTAAAAAGTATCACTAAAAATTGATTTTCCCTAAAAAAATTTTGAAAACCAAAAGCGTTTCAAATTTATTTATGGTTTTTGAAACAAATGAAGAAAAAACCTGTTTGGTAACTTAGATTCAAATATGATTTTAAAAATCAGTAAAAATGGCTGTTTGGTAATGTTTTTAAAAATAGTTTTTCCATTGTTGATAACAAAAACCACAAAATAGGGTTTTAGGAAGCACAGTTTTCAAATTGTTTTTACAAACAAAGAAAAAAAAAATCCAAAAAGCAACCTTGTTTTTGGAAGCTAAGAATATTGTATGACTGGCAGCTTGGGTACTAAATACACACCTCTAACAAAGATATGTGTCCTCTAAAGGAATTCTAGTGTTAAGGGCCATGATATTTTTTGTGAAGTGAAAGAAGAAAAACCAAAATATTGAGAGATAAAGAAAAGAAATGAAAGGAAATAATGTGTTAGTATAAAATCACAGAGATCATAAATCCCAATAAGGAGATGGTCACTAGAACACATAAAAGCATACAAACATAGACAAAAACATTGGTCAAAACCAAAAAATAGGTAAAGGGAATTAGGTTATGAGTAAGAACACATTTTAGGCACCCTTACTCAACCATACTTAGATGGTTATCATATTTTCATATTTTTAAATTGCTTGCATAATCAATAAAACATAAAATAAAATAAATAAACGGTGAAAATGAAATTGTATATTTTACAATGTCAATCATCCTTTGGATCACGGTGTCTTTCATTGACTGACGTCCGGTTAGAAGCCCTCTAATAGAGAAATCATCATAATTAAATCACTAGAAATTAAAATCCAAACTCAGCTCCGAAATAATTTGATTGACAATGAAACTGTTATTGAGTAATGCAAGTTCAATCAAAATATAACTCCTTCAAATTTTATTTGAAAACTGTAGGTGCCTTTTTTGAATCCACGTCCACGCGTCTAGTATTGCCTCCACGGTGTCAAGATGCCAATGACGTGTCTTCAAATTTGGATTTTGAGTAAGAAAGGTACATCCGACGTTGGCCTAAACCACCGAATCAGCAGCCATTCCCACGCCGTTTCCGAACAGAAGGGGGGAGGAGTCAATAAGACGTGACAGGTAGGCAGTGGCTAGAATGAGAGACGGGAGATATTCAAGTGACCCCTCGTATACCAAAGTAGAGAGCTCCTTTTATGGTAAAGACAAAGAATCTGAAGGACTTATGGAATGTTTAGTAAGCTTGGAGAAGGTTGAGGAAAGAAAAGTGAAGTCTTACTCTTAGCAGTCTCAGAACCTGTAGACACCCCAAATTGCACAAACAATCATAAAAAATCATTATCTCCTGGAAAGCCAGCACAGAAATTGAAGAAAATGAATTTTTACCTGTATCCGGTAACTCAGGCCGGATACAAGCAGGCCTTTTCGTATCCGGTAACAAGTACCGGATACAAGCAGTGCTTAATGTATCCGGTACCATATACCGGATACCTTAAGGCCCTTGTATATCTGGTCTGACATACCGGATACATTAAGTGTGCTCAAAATTAGGGTTTTCCGAGAGAAATCACTTGTTACCATCATGTCCCGCATTAAATGAGGGGAAATCTCGGAAATAACCTTAGGGTTAAGGTTGGGGGGTTCTAGACATTAAGTTGTGTCTACCAATGACCTTAGCCTTTGCCTATAAATAGGAGCCTCCTCCTTAAGCAAAAAAACAACCAACTCTTGTTTTGAATTCTCGCAAAGAAGAACTCCAAGAGAAGAAGGAAATCGCTGCGGGAGTGCTTCCAGAATCCAGGTAAGCCTCAAACTTTTCTTTTACTTTCTGTCTTTACATTCCTAGATCTAGATCTCTTCTTCTACCTTTCTGTAGTGTAAAGCCTTCTTTGTGTGTGGAAATCCTTCCCCGGCTCAAAGTATCTCAAGACTCCCCTAGCCGTAAAACGTGAAGACGGATCTAGGAGAAACGAGACTGGGGATTGACCCTAGTGCTAGAACCCATGTAGCATAAGGCTTTTGAATGATTGAAAACCGTTCTATAATCAAAGTACCCTTCATTATCTCGAAGAACCGTGTTTAACGGGGAGAGAGAACAGAGGGAAACGATAATGGAACGGAACCCTAGGCTATGCTAGAACCTATCTTGTTGAATCTATATGCATGATATGTGGTTGTATTAATCTTACTTGGTTTTTCACTCTTGCACACATATTACACTTTTTTTGGTGAATAGGCTCACATTTGGGGATTTATTACATTCATTGTGATAAATCTCCAATAAATGGCCTCAATCAAATTCTGGAGTGTTTTTAAATGTTTTTCAAAGGTTTTGGATTCATCTCACACGAATCTCACACACTTTATAAATTTTCGGATTTGATTTTCTTCAAAAATGGCCTAACTGGACAGCACCTGTACCCTGACTTCAGACGCTCATAACTTCATCGTCCGGATGAATTTTGGAGCGATTCTAGAACCATGGGAAAGGTGAGGCTGTCTAGTTGATGTCCACCAAATTTTATAAATTTCTATCAAACGGATTTTTGACACCTCTTTGTCGAAGTTGAGTGGACAGTTCAGGTTCGAATACAGAACTTGTCACTTCGACGGACCGCCATGTGTTCGTTTTAAGTCCGATTCGAGTGGTTTTTATTTTTGGGTACTCCTTTATGAGTCTATTTTCAAATCCAGTTGGTATAATAATTTTTGGATTCCATTTGAATTGTTGGTAGCCGATTTACTCAGAACTGTTCATTTGTACTTTTCTGGGTAGATTTGTGATCTTCGGGGCCTGTTCGGGATATCACCCAAGGCACATCCGAAGGGATTTTTGTATGAGGCTAGTTTCTTTCGAAAGATGGCCATACAGACTTCATTCACACCAAATTTCGTGGATTTTTATGAAGTGGATTTTTCTAGACAATTTTCCAAAGTTGCCCACTTATCACTTTTAAAAATCCCCAGCAGCAACTTCAAAGGAGCATAACTCCTAGGATTTTTGTCGGAATGAAGTGAAATTTTGCATGAGACTCTTATTTACTGTAATCTTTCAAATGGATTTGGTTTGGTTCAATTTAAAATTGGATTTGAATGATTTCAAGGCAAATGGCATACTTTTTACTGAATTTTCTGGATTTGATTCAACTTGGTTTTTTAGCAACTTGTGCTTTGATTTCCATCTTTTGAGATATTCCAGAAATGATATTGACATAAGAGAGGATCTAAAATCCATTTAGATCTTCATGTGAAAATATCATACATTAGTCCTTTTTCAAGGTTTTCTATGATTTTAGCAAGCTCTCTATTTTTGCATGAACATATACTTGGCAACCACTTCGTGTGGATGAATGGGGGTGCCTAACACCTTCCCCCGTTCATAATCTAATCCCCTTACCCATCTCTGGATTTGATTTTCAAGTAGGATTATTTTTATCCTAGAATGTTTCTTTTTTTGCTTTTTGCTTATTTTTAATCTTTTTGTGTCCATTCTCACCCCAAAATATGAATAGTGGCGACTCTCCCAATTTTGCGTTGAGCCCGTGTGTTGACGGAGGGATGATCATTCCGGTGATTTTTCCCATGTCTCACAGAACCAGAGAGAGATCCCCCAAAATGAATGAGGGCTCTCCTATTTATAGCAAGTGTGGGTCTCCAGGATTGTGACACTTGTCACGATCTGATGCTTTAGGAATATTTAATCTTTATCATGAATCTGGTCTAAAAAACATCTAGGTTCAAGATAGGAATAAGAGATAATTATTATGTGTTTCAAATAAATAATGGAGCTCTCTTATTGGTACAATGGGTCCCACATATCAAGATGTGAAAATACGTCACTTGACGTCTACATCATCCTAGGTTGGCATGCCAAAGCTCGTCACCGGCTGCCAACGATTCCCACGCCCGTGTCCGCCATGCCTTAAGGACTGCCAAATAACCCCCCTTAAATGGGCTTTTGCCCAAGACGGAGATCTCCACTCCAATATGCCAAATAATAATGACATTTAATTTAACGAATTATGTTAAATTTAATTATTATTTTTATTGGGTAAATAATCCATGACAGATTACTTTGTTGGGTAACAGATGACCCATGATGGGTTGTTTCTGTCGGGTGACGGATAACCCATGACAAATTTGTTATTATCATGTGACAAATCATCTTTGCCAAATTATTATATAAGTGACGTGGTGAGTTATAAACACGGTCATCTACAAAAACTAACTCAAGAAGAAAAAATCAGGGTTTAAAACCATCCAAAATTGAATAATATTCAGTAGATTATAATCAAACAAAGTGACAAGTGCATCAACTAGAGATATGCTAACTTAAACAGTTATAAATAGAAATCGACACTATATAAATTGCTCAAAATGGGCTTGGATAAACTAGAAATGCTCAGTTTTCGAATGACTTAAATATCACTCAAGGATTAATTCATTTCAAGTTTTTGTCCATCCTCCAAGTCGTGAAGAAAACCATGACATATCCTCTGTTCTCTTAATGAGCACTACAAGATCTATCAAATGTAGAGATTCTATTTTAAATGTAAATCAATTTAAAACAAAATTGATTGAAATTAAACTTATCAAAGAAGACTCATATAATAAATTTTATTCAAAATTGAATTGTCTAGAAGGAGATTTGCTCTGATGAAGTTGTAGGTTCTATAATTGACATGCAATAGACCTAGACAGGGTAGGACATCATGCGGGTTCTATAATTGACATGCATAGACCTAGAAAGAGTTGGCATGCAGGTTGTATAATTGACATGCAGTAGACCTAGGAGATCATGTGAAGTTGCAACTTCACATGATTGTAAAATAAAATCACCTCCATGTAAATTACTACTGGTCTAGAAATAGTAGAAATATCGAGCTTTCAAATGAGCTTAGTCTCATTAAAAAAATTCATCCATATAATGATTTAACACAAATTATGAACTTTGAGAACTTCGCTAAAGCTTTAATAAAATGAATGGATATGAGCTTGGATATAATTCAAATCAAGGCAAATATAATGCAATCACCTTGAAATAAATTACAAATTATAGGAACGTGATTTGCTCAAGATTTCCTATGAAGCAAGGGATGTCAAGCAGAATTAGCTTCCAAATCAATATTGAAATTTATAGCTGAATGGAGATCAAAACCATAAGACCATCTCGATATCATCAATTCAAAACCAAAAACATCTTAGAGGGTGTCAAAATTTGATCTAAAGTTAGATTCTCATATTCGACCATATTGAGTATGATAGATTCGAGAAATGGCCTAAAATTGAAAATCAAATATGCAAGTAAAGTTGTATGCATTTTTTAAAATTAAGATGCATGAATAAACATTAAAAAATGGAAAGAAATGTAAGGAACACTCTAGATATGAAGTTATTAAATTAGCATAAAGCAACCATTGCCTTCCCAATTTGAAGAAAACAACACACAAATGCATTAAAATAAGCTAAATTACATCAAGTTAATATCATCATGCCTATTTTGGCTCTAGATTTCGTGCCATCCCTTGATCATTTCCCCTAGCTCTCGTTTTCACGTTTTACAACTAGAAAGAATACTTAATGAGCTAGCCTAGCCTTGGATCAAGGTAAGTTGCAAACACAAACAGGACCTAGCCTAGGAAAATGGAGTAGAAGATAGGAGTTCCTAAATTAAAATAAGTTAATTTAAATGGACTATACCTAAGTGGATCAATCTCCCTTCTAAGTTCAAGTAAGCAAGCAACAAGACGAGCTTTCAATTCTCTTGAGTTTCCTCTTTTACATATTTTCTAACCATTTGCCATGAGGTATAGTCATTTATTTATAGGCAAATAAAGGGGTACGTAGAAAAATCTCAAGTATAGGCTAAAAATCATATCTAATAGCTTTCTCAAATTGGCTTTAAGGATGGGTTGGGGGGTCAATTGGAAGATATGTGGGAGGAAATTGCACAGATCATGTCTAGAGGAAGGTGATTTAGTAATAAACAGACAAATTTCAGACAAGTTTGCAATGATGAATTTTACGTTGCACTGTTAATCCATAACTGTGCAATTAAAAAAATTAATTGAATAGAAAAATCAATTGAACCACTAAAAGTCCACGGTATAGCACGGATCCATTCGGCATTGTAACTAAAGCATAGTCCAAAAATAAAAAATAAACTTGCATCGTTTTCCAAAAATGATGCGGTGAAAACATAATAGCTTGGCACATTTTTGCATAGCTTATGTCCTTATTTTCCATTAGCAGTATTTATTTACATAAATGTTATTTAAGTGACTTACTTAAGATATTACATGTAAATAATGAAATACTCCCCATTCGAATCTATTAAAAATAGTTTCAGATTGGTTTCAAGATCCGACATCATTCAAATGCTAAGGTATTATCAAATTTTGAAAGCCTAAAAATTCAATTATACAAAAATATTGTTGAAACACTGATTTCCAAAAAAAAAAAAAACTAGAAATTTTGTTTAGGTCAAAAGTCCACAGTTTTTGTAGGAAAAGTTGACTTCGTGCAAAGGTTAATGCCAGATCCTTCCATTTGTGATTTTGGATTCAAATTGGTTATGGATGTTAAGATCAAATTCATGTGCTAGTAGTTGATACTTTTTAATAAAATTTCTCCACTATGATTTATTCGAAGTCGTGTAATTCTAGGGTGTTTATAATTCGATAATCAAATAATGGGTTGTAAAGAAAAAAGGGCAAATGATTAGTGGGTCATGCTTGTGCTCAATGCCTGCCCTTTCGGTCCCTTTGTTATTTTATTTATTATTAAATTTATAAGGGCTAAAAACGTTTTTTTTTTAACAACTTTATTATAACCATATAAAGGTAACCATTTTTTTTTGGCTACCGATAAGGAAGGTTGCAACATCTGACAGAATCATATGGGTAGGTACGGCCAAAGGTAAATTCTTTGTAGCCTCCACTTACCGTTTGCTATCAAGAGAATAAGAGAATTAGCAAGAAGCAAGTAAGTGGCTCAAGTTGTGACACCTTCCTTGCCCTCAGGAAATAAAGGTATTTATGTGGAAAATGCTTCATGAAGGTATGCCTACTAATGACCTTCTCCATCATAGAAGTGGTGTTCCAATTGAAATGTGCTCATTTTGCAACCTTGAACAAGAATCAAATACTCGCGCTCTTTCTTAAGTGAAACTTCAGCAGGGCCCTCTAGTTTGGTTGCATGGGGGGTTACTAGACAACTAGCCCCAATCAAGCTTGTGCAAATAATGGTTTTTCAATGTTATAATGCTAATTGATAAGGCTTTGAATGATAAAGAATATCATGTGGCTGTGGCTTGGGCAAATGCTTGTTGGGTGGTTTGGAATTATAGGTATAAGCTACTCTTTGATAATATAGAACCCTCTATCCTGTCTAGTTCTAATTACTTTGCTTTCCTGTAGGAGGACTCTCATAGGCTGAGGCAAGGGATTCTAGAAGGGAAGCCTAAAGAGGTGGAGGAAATATTTATCAAGTGACAAAGACCAGAAGAGCAGTGGATCAAAATCAATGTAGATGGGGTAGCTAAAGGATGCCCAGGGGAGGCAGTCATTGGATGTATAGCAAGAAACAGTGATGGAATCTACATGGGGACTACGACATTGAGAATTGGAATTATAGACTCCCTGGTAGCAGTTCTAGAAGTAGTGAGGATGGCGAAATTTCTCCAATTCAAGAAAGTCATAATTGAATGTGACTGTAGAGTTTTGGTGAATGTGTTATGCAAGAAATGTGACCCTCCTTGGAAAATTGCTAATTTAGTGGAAGAGATATTCCTTTTGGCCCAATCTTTAGACACTGTAATTTATCGGGCGGTTTATTGTGGGTGCTTTGGCCAATTTTGCAATATCTGATTTCTCCTATTATTGGCAAAAAAACCTTCCAAACTGTATTAAGTTGTTTCTAACTAAGGACTTCTTCGGCCGCTCTAGACCCAGAGGATTGTTCCTTCTTGAGTTCAATACATTTTGTGTGATATTTTCATAAATAAAAAGACAAAAACCTTTTTTTTTTTGCTATTGGGGGTTAAAATAGAAAGTGGGGGCTGTTAAAGTCTTTTAGGAAAATAAAAAATCATTATTTTAATGACTAGCCATGAAGCATGCCAATAGGCTACCGTTGGCCGTCTGGCGCGCCGAAGCCGAAACGGGCCATAGCTTACCCGCACGCTGTGGTGAGAAGTGCCGCACGCACGCACGCACTTACAGTCTCTAGGCATCCAAGTTGAAAAGGGCCGCAGGGTGGAAGACGGGGGGAAGGACCAAACATGCTGTGCCTCGCTGCGACCTCCACCGCCACCGCCACCACCACCTCGACCTCAGCTTCCGCCTCCACGTTCGGCTTGACCACCATTGTCAACGCTGTGCGCTCTCTTAAAATTAGCAGTTGCTCTCAACAGGTGCAGAACCTTACTAGCTTCTTCTGTGTTTTTCCCTCGTAATGGAAAAAAAATGGAGAGAAAAAAAAAATGAAAAAGAACACAGAAAAAACCTCTGCCTCTACCAGCCCCTATTCTTCTGAAACTGTCTGAATTTATCTGTTTGTCCCTTATTCATGTGAAGAAATCTTAGATTTGGTATGCTTTCGTCTGTTTCAGTTTCCAATATTCTTCTTTCGCGTTCCTTCATTGTCTTTGCGGTCTAAAAGTTGCCCAATCAACGCCATGGCCAAGTCGGAAACCTTGTCCTTATCAGAGGTTGAGTCTCAATCTTCTGGTTCTGGTAAAAATTCTCACACTCATTTTTTTGTTGCTCATCTTTTATTTTTGTGGTTATAATTATTGATATTGTTTTGAAGTATATGTCTTCCATCTTTATTGCAGGCAAGAAGCAAGCACTGATATCATTATCTGACAAGCGAGATCTCTCCTTCCTCGGCAGTGGATTGCAGGGCTTAGGGTGTGTGACTCTTCATTTAACACTTAGTGATTTTATTTTGGTAAATTCCTCTAATTTGCTTACTTTTGTTGGAATGATTGCTTGAAAACACGTATTTTAATTGGAAAAAAACTCAATATGGACGCTGGATTATAAAGCATGTTCATTTGTATAGAAGGATAAAAAATGCAGTTGTCATCAACTGTTGTGGATATATTTCATGGCTCCAGGATATCATAACAGTGGGTGGTGCGTTCAATATTACAATAAATCACGTAATACAATTTATGACAGTCATGAGAAGTTATGAGTATTCATGAGCACTGTGGTGGGTAGTTATTGTTTGGGATTTCAAAGAGTTAAAAAAAAGGGAAAAAAATATGAGGCTAGAATCTGGCCTGTTCCATATATTCTTCGTGAAATTACTTGGACTTCAAAGGCTTTAAAAAATAGTGAGGAGCATTTTCTTTGTAAATATAAAAAAAAAGAAAGAAAGAAAAACCTTTGGCTAGAATCTGACTTGTTCTCTATTATATATTCAAGGTTGCTAAACCCTTAGAAACCTATAGGTTATTAGGCAGTTGCTTAGTTGATATGGTCTGGATCAATTAGTTTTATGTGGTTCATACTTGCTCTATAGGAAGTTCAATTCCAATATATGCATGTTTTTAGAAGAAATATCATTAACATGACATGGTGTCTTCCAAGTTAGCATGGTTCAATGGTCAGCTACATAGTAAATACGGGGAATTTAAATGAGATGAATTCCAGTTAAAAACAAGGTTGGAAAATTATAAAAACTTATTTTACTAAAATAAATAGCACAACAACCAATGGCGCTTAGTTGATCCGAGGAGCGTAGTTGTTTTGGCACATCAATGGAGCTTTCTAATCTTGGGAAAGAAGGGAATTTAATCTACAATGCATTTTCTTCAGCATCATGTGGGAAAATTTGGTTAGCTTGTAATGGATGTGTATTTGAAGGAAAACTGAGTAGAAAACATGGAATATTAGAGGACATATTGGTTTTAATTTCGGCTTGGTGCACCTAGGGCAGGAATTTGGATGCATATATCATAACAATGTGCTCTATAATTGGTTGACCCATGTGTTTATAGGTTGACATTAGTTTTATAGTGACTTCTAGTGTGGTTGTTTTCCTTTGCCCATATCTTGTGAGTGTTTAGTACCTTTCTTTCCTTTTTGATATTTAACGAAATTCATAGTTAATCATTAAAAAAAAGCACCAAAGTTGTTTCTTGCACTCTAATTTAGTGCCTAAAGTCAACAAAACATGTTAATTAATCAAAATGCAATGACGCATCATGATAAAAATAAGCATAAATAAAAGTAATCATCCAGTAAATTAAAAACATGCAAAATACATATAGGTTCTTATAACAGGAGAAAATGAAATAAACAAGAAGGAAGGTAGGAGATTTAGGTGCTTATAAAAAATTTGAAAGAAAGCATATAAAGTTTACAGTTGATTACAGCATAGACAAGATAGAGAGGGAAAGGTTGGATTTTGTTGTTGGGGGGGGGAGAGAGAGAGATGGTTAGGGAGAGGGAGAAGGAGGGAGAAGTTTAGTACGTATTATAAAAAAAATGGGGAAAAAAAAAGATTCAGTGGAGAGAGGGGGAGGAGGCTATGGGAGGCTTCCTATAAAAGTAAAAAAAATGCATGTATAATTAAACTGACAAGAAGTTTAGGCAGTAGTGATAGGTGTTTCAAGTTTGAACCATGAAGTGATAAGTAGAGAGAAATGAGTTTTATTTCGTTGGTAGGGCATCTTATCATTTCTGTACTAATTTAATGAAGTCTTAATGAGTTTCTATACATACATAAAATGGTTAAGTTAATTGCTATTAGTTTCTAAAAAGGTTAATAAGTACATTATTAAACAATAATTCTTATTAATAACTTAATATAATGTTACTTGACATCATAAAGTTCAAAAATGAAGTTTAAAAAATTTCAGGATTACATAATTAATTAGGCTTGGTTGTATCTTGGCCTAAAATCATGCCTAGGTTAATTGCCTGGTTGCCTAGGCAATCATCTAGGTTTTTAAAAGATGCTTACTCACCTTGGTTCCTAGGTGGCTGCCTTTTGGTAAAACTGGTTCTTTTTGTATCTTTGTATAGTTGGAGCTATGTAACTTCACCAACATAGTCATTTTGCTTAGATACAAATAAAGAACTGGACATATCAACTCTGAAGAACCTTTTTTTTTTAAACCCTGAATTTGTATTCTACTGAATACATAAGCCAAAAGACATACCTTGAATATGTATTTTGAGTAATTTAGTTCATATTTTTCACTTATGGCTACTTCATTTGTATAAGTGTATATATAAATGACTTCAGTATTGAATAAAAGATAACACGGTGTTTCCAGCCAAGAAAAATTCGGAAAAAAATAAAGGATGCTCTTCCTATACAGGTTTTGGAGTTATTATTTTGGGGGGACATCATGCATTGTTAAAATGTAACATTTGATTTAGCATAGATGTTGCATCATAAGCCCTATTTCAAATGATAATAGATTTCTGAAATCTAATTTTTTGATCATCCTTAGGAGCCATTGAAACCAAAATAAAAGAAATGTTAGGATGCAGTATATTAGTTGAATTTTTATTTTTATTTTTCCCGGTTAATACTATATATTCCATATCTTGAACCCTGGAGTTGCGTCGGGAATATGGACCTTTCTTCATCTATGGAAATCTGTAGACCTTAGAGTAAATGGCTAGATTCCAATTTTGAGTTAATATATAACAATGATACTGTAGACTGGCAGGTAAGAATTGAAAAGACACTGTAGAATTCATAGAAAACGCCATTTTGTTGTTATGTTATCGGGATTGAACTTGATTTTTTCTGCTCCATCTAAATGATTCTTCAAATCCAAAAGTGTTTAACATCCCACAGCATTATCCTCTTTAACATGATGTAGGTATACTATTGTTTCAACTGGAGGAACAGCAAGTGCTTTGGAAAATGCTGGGGTTTCTGTTACCAAAGTGGAACAGCTTACTTGTTTTCCAGAAATGGTACACTGCTTCATACACTTTTCATCTTTGGTTAATATGCTGCTATTTGAACTCCCCTTCACTCTACATACACATTAGTGTCCTCTTATGTACCATTCTGACATCTTGATCAATTTGTGGTATTTCGGTCCAAAAGAATATATGCAATATACACAGGATGCCTGTAGTCTCTTGCAGTTAGGTGTGTATTGATTAGATGAATTCTAAAATTCTGTTTTTATCCAAAGCAGATCTATTGCTGATAATTTATGGATTTTTTACTCAACTTTATTGTGAGTTTAGGTTTCCTGCCTTAACAGTCTACCGGGGATGCTTTTCCGCCACTATTCTTGTGAATGGTTAATGCACCATCTGCACTAAAATTCTATTGCGTCTTAACCAAGAATGTTTAATAGAGAAAACATGCTTGGATTGTGATGAAATCATCTTTTTCCAATCAAGCAACTTCCTAGAATTTTACCTTTCAGTCAATCAATTAATCAATCAAAGCCAAATGCCTTATCTCAACTAAAGAGTTAAAACTTTCAGTGGCAAAACAAAATTCTGTTTCCTTTCATAAACCATTAAGAAATGTATTTTGCTCCATTATTTGCAACAACACGCTTACTCACAATTGTCTTGCAAAAAAATCATTGGGCGTGGTTTACTATTGAAAACCAGAGATCGTATTTTGAGGGGTTAATTGAAGTTGCCGTCTGTTCTAACGGTTAAAGTTTCAGAGTGTCATCCTTAAGGTAGGGCATCTCCCTAGCTGGGTTTACGTGCCCAGCCCACCAGGAAAAAAGATGTATTTGAGGGGTTAATCAGTTATGTGTTTATGCTATCACTGTTGACGCGAGGTGAAGGCTTTATTGCATATGCATGCACCTTTTGACCGCTGTCATTTTAGATCATGACCCTGGCATATTCCATTTTGTTATTGAAAAGCAGAACCATATTTTCTTTCTTCATTCTAATACAACATGGTCTGCAAGTTTGCCAGCGTTTTTCTTGGTAAACATAAGATGTTCTGTTGATCCGCGTAATTAGTACATTAGTAATTTCAATGTTCAGTTTCCTTGTTAAAAGATAGCAACTTGCAGTTGCAGTCGAAGAATTTGATCATTTGCAACGAGGATCCAATCAACCTTCAGCAGCATCTGGTAGGCATTCTGGATTCTGGCCAGAATCGGATTTTTAAATTCAGGTTGAGCATTTGGTTCAGATTATAATGAAGATTAAAGAATCTGATTCAATTGTCCACTTTATAATCAGTATCCATGTTGGAGTTGGATTATGGTTGGGTCCTTACCTGTATTCTAGGTACCTTAAATAAAATCTCTAAAAATCGTGATTCTAAGATTCTAGCTAATATATTAATATCATATGATATAATGAATATTATAATATATATTAATATGTATATAGTATATTGTATTATATAATACATATTGCGTAATCTATATTGTAATTGTATACAGTATAATATATTCGGATTGTTCAGTGCTTTGATGATTCCTACTTTATTGATCACAACTTCTGTATTTATTATTGCCTTTATTGCTGCTCCCCAAGTAGATTCTGATGATGTTCATGAACCTGTTTCTGGACCTCTACTTTATGGAAACAATATTATCTTTCGTGCCACTATTCCTGCTGCCAAACCAAGGTGATTCCCAATATAAGAATTAGATCCAATTGGATTACTGTTTTAGTGGTTTGGCGTTTTGATGATCCCTACTTCATTGACCGCAACTTCTGTATTTATTATTGCCTTCATTGCTGCTCCCCAGGTAGATTCTGATGATATTCATGAACCTGTTCTTGGATCTCTACTTTAGGGAAACAATATTATCTTTGGTGCAATTCTTCCTACTGCCAAACCAAGGTGAATCCTAACACTAGAATTGGATCCAATTGGGTTACTGTTTTAATGTTGGGAGGGAGGGTGTGGGCTCTAATATGAAGCTACCTGATCAGGTGATCATAACGATCTGATATTTAATAAGGTTTCTGATGATTTTTGTATAAGCAATTTGCAGAAAAAGAGATGCGGAACCTAGATTCCAAGAAAATTACCTTACAGTCAACAGCTTTCTCTGGTTTAAAATTTTTTGTTCTTGAAAGATGGAAGAAGAATGGCAGCAGCTTGAGTGCCTTAGCAAAGGAAGCAAGTCAATTTAAATGAGTGCTGCACCTTGGCCCATCTAAGCAAGCCTAAATAACATGTGCCCCTTAGTGACTAACGCACCCTTATCTAATAAAGAAGTTGAGGGAATCCTTATAATGTAGCTGTTCATAAATCATACATAAAAGATATGAATTCATGATCCTAACAAAGGATTTCAAGGAAAATAAGGCCTTAACTAAAAGCCTACTAGCCAAGTAGTGATTAAGAAAAGGGAAGAGAGAAAGACACTAGCCAGATCAGAAATTTTCTTGCAATTAAGGATAATACAACAACTTATGGGCTGACCTACGTGCTTCATTTACCCTTATTAACAAAGTCTTATTTCTTACTAGAACATGATATTGAATGCTACTGGCAGCATAATTCTCGGCTTTGTGCAATTGTTTGTTTTCTTAAGCCATATCCATTTTTAAATTTCTTATGTTAACAAAAACATGCGGATAGCCTATTGTAAAGAATCTTATTGTAGGCTTGTGACTTCCTCAAGCAACGAAGCCTCTTGGGGTAAAACCCAAGATCAAAACCATGAGGCTTAGTGGGCCAAAGCGGACAATATCGTTGCTGGTGAGATCGGGGTGTTACAGGTCCACACCAAATGAGATTATGGATTCTAATTGTATAATTAAATTCTAAAATCCATGGTATCTGTAAAGTCCTAGTCAACTTATTTTGAAACTTTGACAAAGACTTTAGAGTCTCTGTTTTATTTCATTTTAAGTGGAGGTGGTATGGGGATTTGTGTGCATGAGCACACATCATATCACACCTCATGTCTCTTTAGATTAAAAAGGAATGGATGGTTGAGATTTAATATTCATTGTTGAAGGATTTTTAGGGAGAAGAAACCCTAAACCGTATGGTTGGTGGCTGCAAGAAGTTTTGGGCTATTGCTAGGGTCTTGGAGAAGAAGTTGGGGGAAATTCAACTAGTGTTGAGGTAAGTAGGATTAGTCTACCTTTTGTGATTCCGTGCATTGCTCTTACACTATTTTCTATTTGATCTAGTTGCTGAGAAGACCTTGTTGAAATGGGTTTTGTTTGCTCTGTACGTTAAAGCATGCTCTCTTGATTGCCCTCTACTGATTCCATTGTTTGTTTTCGTGGGGTGTGCATTTGAAATTTGAATGTACCATATTAAAGAACAAGTACTGGGATCTTCACAAGAGAACAACTAGGCACCGTGAGCTAATTGAAACACAATGACAATTTCTTCTTGCACTTTTGCACACAGCCGTTAGATTACATGATCACCGAAGCATAAGCATAATCATAACTTCCTACCTACTATTCATATACTGTAATCAACTATTGCAACTTTTCTTTTAAAGACTCAAGTCCAAGTTTGCACGAACCACAATGATCAAATGGGTTTGTGCATTTATGTCATTCCGTTTTGTGCACTTATTTTATTGGATTTTGGCCTTGTGCATTTATGTCGTTTGACTCTATGCATCTATGTCTTGTGGCTTTTGGGGACTAGCTTTAATGGAGGTGATTTATAGAGAGGGTTCAAAGTGGTTGACCGAAGAATGTATACTATGGATTGTTGCATTATTTCCCCTACGTGAAACAGTGTGGATGGGTTAGACCGAATGATATTTAGTCATTGTGGATTATTATATGAGTTGTTGAATGAGGGTACAGTGTTTGTAGAAAGGCAATAGTGTTTGTAAAAAAAAGGCAACAGTGTTTATAAACTTGCAGGTACAGTGTGGACTTAGTCACTTGTGGATTTGGTCGTTTGTGGACTATTCTAGTAAACTTGCAGGCATAGTGTTTGTAAAAAGGCAAAGTGTTGTAAAAAGTGCAATTCCATTGTTGTAAATAACTATAAATTAGGGTGTGTGCAGAATTTTAATTCAATTTGAGTGTTGTCATCATGTTTAGAAACTAGGTATAGACAGAACTTTAATTCAATTTGAGTGTTGTAAGAAAAAGGTAATTCGGTTTGTCATCATGTTCAGAATTTGGGTATAGACAGAATTTTAATTCAATTTGAGTGTTGTCATCTTGTTTAGAATTTGGGTATAGATAAAATTTTAATTAAATCTGAGTGTTATATGATATTGTGTCGGTTGAGTTGGTAGTGTATTAAATTAATTTTTTTTTTAGATAGTGGAGTCATTCCATGACATTTTTATATACTGATTGGTTGTTTTATAAAACAAAGGTCACATTGGTGTAGATATTTGTGAGTTGGGGGTACTTTCATGATTACGATTTAAAATTTGGGTATGTGGGGTTGTGTTGGTTAATGAGTTGAAATTGTAAGCTTCAAAGTGTATTTATATATGTTTAACTGTGAATGGGTTAATTCTTGAAACACAAATATGTACACAGAATGTGGAATGTCAAGTTCATTCTATGATATACTTGCGAACTCTATGATCATATTAATGATCCTATTAATGGAACAATATTAAATAGACCGGCATGCTTTAGCATGGGTATACCTAGCGTGACATTAATCCGCTGGGCGATTGACAGACCCATTGGAGGTGGTTAATATTTTACCTAATCCATGGTGTTCTGGAAAAGGGTGAGTCGAGTACTCTACCCTAGGCAATTAATGTGATTGGTTCCCTACATGGTATTCACAACTGCTCCGAAGGTTGGAATTCCTGGGGTTTGAGTCCCTTAAATTAAAATAGTCGGGGACTAAGGAGCCCCGTGGGTTGCAATACCCTAAACCCCATATGAGTACTCATGGGAATGCGGGAAAGTCTGATCCCTGCTGATCGCTAAAGTGGGATCCAAGGGCGTTTGATCCTAGCCATAAGTTGGATCGCTCTAGCGGCGTGCTTGACTGTAAGACCGTCTAGATTTGATTGGGGAACCAGGTCATGTTAATTGTGTATAATTGTTTATAATTGTTATTAATTTAAAAAGGGATGAGTGGTGGAAATAAACTACCTAACTCTTTTGTATTCCAGTGTACTTGCATGCTATTGCATTTGCTTGCTTGCATGTTCGTCATCTTGCTTGATTATTATGTTTCTTAAATGTTCAAAATTTATTATTACATCTCTCGTATCGGGCTACGTTATTGTTAAATTGTATTCTGTTTAAATTATTCTGTTAATCTTATTTCTATTAGAAAAGCATGTTCACACATTAGTAAAAATAAATAAGTTAGTACGCTATCGTTTATGAACAAAACCATAGGAAAAACATAGCATGGTTATCTTTATAAATATATATTAGTATTGTGTGTAATTATATTAATATAAAGAGGCGTAGTGCATTTAATCATATAAGGGAAATTAGCCCTACTTACTGGGTTGTGAAAACTCACCCATTTCCATTTTGCAGGAAATAACCAGAATCGAGGAAATGGAAGAAAGTGAGATATAGGAATTCATGAGAGCGTTTTATGAGAATTGAGAACTATTTATAATTTAATGTTAGTTGCTTTTATATGGTTGTGTAAACTGTGACACCGGTATTAGAGAATGTGACTTCGTCTTTTAGAATCCGGTTCATGTAAGGACTAAAAGTTTTTAATTTCCGCTATACTCTGGATTTGTGTTTTTTTTTTATATATACAGTCCTTGTGTTGGAATGTGTGTATTTGGGTTTCGCTTACGAGCAGGGTCACCTTCGGTCCTACGCGTGTATCGTCATACACAGTGTACGGATTTCGGGGCGTGACAATTTTGGTATCAGAGAGCCCTAGATTAATTAATCCTAGGGAAAAGATACTTAGTATTTTTATGTTATGTAATTGATGTGATTGATATTTCAAATTCATTTTATGTCATTTTGTGATTCTCATGTTTTCCTCTGTCTATAGATGTCGGGAAGGACGAGAAACCAGTCCAATGGGGCCGGATCCCCAGGTGAGGGCCAGCCACCCCCATCTCAAATGGAGGATATTTTGAGAATCCTGGGTAGCATGGCTGAAGTGATGAAGGGTAGTCAAGCACAACAGCCTAGAGCTCCCATCGATCCTAATCCGGTTGAGATGCCTGGAGCGCTCCTAGAGAAGTTTAAGAAGCTGTCTCCACCTGCTTTTAAGGGTTCTACCAACCCAATTGAGGCTCAAGAATGGATATCAAAGTTGGAAAAGATCTTTCGTGGGATGAAATGTCTAAATGAAGATAAGATTTCACTTGCCACATTTATGTTTGAAGGGGAGGCTAATACTTGGTGGGAAATGTTGGTGAAATCCAGAGATACTGAACAATTGGGATGGGAGGATTTTAAGAATTCTTAAAATCCCTTCTTTTAAGAATGCACTCTTTGAATCCCTTCTTTTAAGAATTCCTTCTTTTAAGAATGCACTCTTTGAATCCCTTCTTTTAAGAATGCACTCTTTGAATCCCTTCTTTTAAGAATTCCTTCTTTTAAGAATGCACTCTTTGAATCCCTTCTTTTAAGAATTCTTAAAATCCTCCCATCCCAATTGTTCAGTATCTCTGGAGTTCACCAACATTTCCCACCAAGTATTAGCCTCCCCTTCAAACATAAATGTGGCAAGTGAAATCTTATCTTCATTTAGACATTTCATCCCACGAAAGATCTTTTCCAACTTTGATATCCATTCTTGAGCCTCAATTGGGTTGGTAGAACCCTTAAAAGCAGGTGGAGACAGCTTCTTAAACTTCTCTAGGAGCGCTCCAGGCATCTCAACCGGATTAGGATCGATGGGAGCTCTAGGCTGTTGTGCTTGACTACCCTTCATCACTTCAGCCATGCTACCCAGGATTCTCAAAATATCCTCCATTTGAGATGGGGGTGGCTGGCCCTCACCTGGGGATCCGGCCCCATTGGACTGGTTTCTCGTCCTTCCCGACATCTATAGACAGAGGAAAACATGAGAATCACAAAATGACATAAAATGAATTTGAAATATCAATCACATCAATTACATAACATAAAAATACTAAGTATCTTTTCCCTAGGATTAATTAATCTAGGGCTCTCTGATACCAAAATTGTCACGCCCCGAAATCCGTACACTGTGTATGACGATACACGCGTAGGACCGAAGGTGACCCTGCTCGTAAGCGAAACCCAAATACACACATTCCAACACAAGGACTGTATATATAAAAAAAAACACAAATCCAGAGTATAGCGGAAATTAAAAACTTTTAGTCCTTACATGAACCGGATTCTAAAAGACGAAGTCACATTCTCTAATACCGGTGTCACAGTTTACACAACCATATAAAAGCAACTAACATTAAATTATAAATAGTTCTCAATTCTCATAAAACGCTCTCATGAATTCCTATATCTCACTTTCTTCCATTTCCTCGATTCTGGTTATTTCCTGCAAAATGGAAATGGGTGAGTTTTCACAACCCAGTAAGTAGGGCTAATTTCCCTTATATGATTAAATGCACTACGCCTCTTTATATTAATATAATTACACACAATACTAATATATATTTATAAAGATAACCATGCTATGTTTTTCCTATGGTTTTGTTCATAAACGATAGCGTACTAACTTATTTATTTTTACTAATGTGTGAACATGCTTTTCTAATAGAAATAAGATTAACAGAATAATTTAAACAGAATACAATTTAACAATAACGTAGCCCGATACGAGAGATGTAATAATAAATTTTGAACATTTAAGAAACATAATAATCAAGCAAGATGACGAACATGCAAGCAAGCAAATGCAATAGCATGCAAGTACACTGGAATACAAAAGAGTTAGGTAGTTTATTTCCACCACTCATCCCTTTTTAAATTAATAACAATTATAAACAATTATACACAATTAACATGACCTGGTTCCCCAATCAAATCTAGACGGTCTTACAGTCAAGCACGCCGCTAGAGCGATCCAACTTATGGCTAGGATCAAACGCCCTTGGATCCCACTTTAGCGATCAGCAGGGATCAGACTTTCCCGCATTCCCATGAGTACTCATATGGGGTTTAGGGTATTGCAACCCACGGGGCTCCTTAGTCCCCGACTATTTTAATTTAAGGGACTCAAACCCCAGGAATTCCAACCTTCGGAGCAGTTGTGAATACCATGTAGGGAACCAATCACATTAATTGCCTAGGGTAGAGTACTCGACTCACCCTTTTCCAGAACACCATGGATTAGGTAAAATATTAACCACCTCCAATGGGTCTGTCAATCGCCCAGCGGATTAATGTCACGCTAGGTATACCCATGCTAAAGCATGCCGGTCTATTTAATATTGTTCCATTAATAGGATCATTAATATGATCATAGAGTTCGCAAGTATATCATAGAATGAACTTGACATTCCACATTCTGTGTACATATTTGTGTTTCAAGAATTAACCCATTCACAGTTAAACATATATAAATACACTTTGAAGCTTACAATTTCAACTCATTAACCAACACAACCCCACATACCCAAATTTTAAATCGTAATCATGAAAGTACCCCCAACTCACAAATATCTACACCAATGTGACCTTTGTTTTATAAAACAACCAATCAGTATATAAAAATGTCATGGAATGACTCCACTATCTAAAAAAAAATTTAATTTAATACACTACCAACTCAACCGACACAATATCATATAACACTCAGATTTAATTAAAATTTTATCTATACCCAAATTCTAAACAAGATGACAACACTCAAATTGAATTAAAATTCTGTCTATACCCAAATTCTGAACATGATGACAAACCGAATTACCTTTTTCTTACAACACTCAAATTGAATTAAAGTTCTGTCTATACCTAGTTTCTAAACATGATGACAACACTCAAATTGAATTAAAATTCTGCACACACCCTAATTTATAGTTATTTACAACAATGGAATTGCACTTTTTACAACACTTTGCCTTTTTACAAACACTATGCCTGCAAGTTTACTAGAATAGTCCACAAACGACCAAATCCACAAGTGACTAAGTCCACACTGTACCTGCAAGTTTATAAACACTGTTGCCTTTTTTTTACAAACACTATTGCCTTTCTACAAACACTGTACCCTCATTCAACAACTCATATAATAGTCCACAATGACTAAATATCATTCGGTCTAACCCATCCACACTGTTTCACGTAGGGGAAATAATGCAACAATCCATAGTATACATTCTTCGGTCAACCACTTTGAACCCTCTCTATAAATCACCTCCATTAAAGCTAGTCCCCAAAAGCCACAAGACATAGATGCATAGAGTCAAACGACATAAATGCACAAGGCCAAAATCCAATAAAATAAGTGCACAAAACGGAATGACATAAATGCACAAACCCATTTGATCATTGTGGTTCGTGCAAACTTGGACTTGAGTCTTTAAAAGAAAAGTTGCAATAGTTGATTACAGTATATGAATAGTAGGTAGGAAGTTATGATTATGCTTATGCTTCGGTGATCATGTAATCTAACGGCTGTGTGCAAAAGTGCAAGAAGAAATTGTCATTGTGTTTCAATTAGCTCACGGTGCCTAGTTGTTCTCTTGTGAAGATCCCAGTACTTGTTCTTTAATATGGTACATTCAAATTTCAAATGCACACCCCACGAAAACAAACAATGGAATCAGTAGAGGGCAATCAAGAGAGCATGCTTTAACGTACAGAGCAAACAAAACCCATTTCAACAAGGTCTTCTCAGCAACTAGATCAAATAGAAAACAGTGTAAGAGCAATGCACGGAATCACAAAAGGTAGACTAATCCTACTTACCTCAACACTAGTTGAATTTCCCCCACCTTCTTCTCCAAGACCCTAGCAATAGCCCAAAACTTCTTGCAGCCACCAACCATACGGTTTAGGGTTTCTTCTCCCTAAAAATCCTTCAACAATGAATATTAAATCTCAACCATCCATTCCTTTTTAATCTAAAGAGACATGAGGTGTGATATGATGTGTGCTCATGCACACAAATCCCCATACCACCTCCACTTAAAATGAAATAAAACAAAGATCATGAATTCTGAAAATCAGAAACGAGAATCTGGATTTTCAAAATCCAGATCATAGAATTATAATTTATAGTCCATAATCCCTAGTGTTAAGGTTCTGTAACACCTGTCTCATTTATGCATTTTTATCTACTATCGTCATCTTATATTTGCTGTATAAGCTGGGGGCTGACATGTAGCTTGATGAAGACAGGATGTCAGACTCAAAAATCCACACCTGCAGGGCTGGTTTATGACTGGGTAGTACTTCGCATGCAGGTTTGCCCGATTTTTTCCTGTAGATGGAAACGAGTCCTTAATCAGAAACCCTTGCTGCTTGAGTTATCTACTGTAAATATATGTAGAGGCGGCAGTTCTGTTGTCGCTTCCTATTAGTTTATAGGTCATTTTGCCTATGTTTATTATATTTTTGTAGAATCTTTTTGCCTTGCGTAAGTTAAAGTTACAATTGTGGTTTTGAATTTTAGTGCTAGAGGTAAATTTTATACCTTTATTTTAGAAAAATTTGAGCAACATTTTGGATGAAATTTCAATTCTTTATAGTGTCTCCTGTAAAAAAATAAAGTGCAAAAAATTTCAAGATAAGTGAAATATTGATGTAAGGGAATTCTGATACCCTCCAGAAGGTAAAATATTGGGGAATCTGTGTGCGTTTAAGGGAAATTTTGAAACCATAATTAATCCCTCGATTATAAGGACAATAAAAAAGCCACAAAAAAGAAATACAGTATGGCTGGCAATAGGGATCTTCATGTCTTCTAATTAGCTTGTTTCCTTTTGGCATATGCAAGTGCATGGACGTGCAAAAAGTTTGAGCCTATACTCCCAGGTTCGGGATCTTTTCCCATGACTGAGAGTTTCGTTTTTATGGGAAGCTTACTTGTGTCAGCTGTATAAGGAAGCTTCTCATACTCACAATTATTATGAACATTTCAGGAATTACAAGGAATCTGGGTGTTTATATATATTGCATACAGCTGTAAGCCAAGCACGTGGTTTTCTACAATAATACATGATGCTATTTGTCATATATAATACTATACATGAGGGTAGTTAACAACCATATCAATATCATATTGTTAATGAATGTTAACCATGAAATTTACAAGTGCGATTAATCAAAACCCAAAAGTGACTGGCTTCGTGAAGAATATGATTCCAACATTTCAACCTCCTTGTAATATAGATACTCTGAAGTCTGAACATTATCTGTTATGGCACCTTAAGTTTATTTTAGTGCTTATAATTATCTTAGGAGCTCAACAAGATCAAGTTCATAATTTAAAGGCATAGTTTATGTAAAGTTTAGAAGCTAAATCATAGTTTCGAACTTCCTATGTTTCTAATTGTAAATTGATTGATAGTACTTATATTCAGGAAAGGAACAAGAGAATCTATGAGAGGGATTGTGTTTTTGAACTGAGTTTAATTGTTATTTAAAGTTGACAATGAGGAATAATTCCTGTTCTAAAATGATCTTTATATGTGTGTTGTGCATTGATTTACTACCCTGGGTGTTTTCTCTTATATTGTGATCATTACATGATTACGTAGCTATTCCTGATTGAAGAAGAGGGAAGCCTTTCTATGGCCTCATTGGAGGCTCTCTTTTGCCATTAGAAGCTCCATTAGTACTTCACCGAAATTTTGCATTTTCGTTATTTCATTGGCCGTCTTTCCTGCATCATACTGCTATAACTGAATGTTATATTTAGTTGCTACTTAGAAGTTGATATGTTACTGTGTTTGTATGTTTTTTTTTTCAATGTCTTATAATGTTTTATTATTTTTTTGCTAATAAGATTTTTTGGTGATGGATAACCCGTGATAGAATCTTTTCAAATATCTAATTCCTAATACAACATTTGATTAGACCTAGGTCCTGCAACTTACATTTTTACTTTTACAGCTTGACGGCCGTGTCAAAACTTTACACCCTAACATACATGGTGGCATTCTTGCTAGAAGAGATCAGAAGCATCACATGGAAGCTCTAAATGAGCATGGAATTGGTGAGTTCTGGTTGGGTTGCATGTGTAAGGTTTATGCCTGTGTTTTGGGTGTGTGCTTGTATCATTTTAGTGACTTGTGAAATTGTGAATAAATTGCATGATATATATGTTCTTAAATTATCTAAAACTTCATTTTAAAAAATAAGTCTTAATTGGTCCAAGTATGTCTACATTTGCTATTGTAGATCTTTTTGCTGAATCTGTTCCAGTATAGGTACATTTGATGTTGTAGTGGTGAACTTGTATCCTTTCTATGATAAAGTTGCTTCTGCCGATGTAATCACATTTGAGGATGGGATTGAGAACATTGATATTGGTGGCCCTGCCATGATCAGAGCAGCTGCAAAGGTAATTCTCTTGTAGGGTCGATAGGTTTCCTTTTAGACATGGTACACATGCAACATAATGTGCGAATATAATATAATCATATACAAGAAAGCAACCTAACTCAATTATCGTAAGTTCCAATCCATCTGATGACTTGGCCATCTTTCGGCCACAATTGGCTTGGAAGTGAAGGTTATTATTCAGGATAGTTAGAGATAGGAAAAATCTAGATTGTTAACAAAATGAGACCCTGTGGTATGATACATATGAATGGCAGTAGCATCCTGTCATTCTAAATGTCTCATTACCAATGGTTTTGTGTGTTTTTTATTAACTTCTATTTTTGTCGATTGCTATATTTTGAACAGAATCACAAGGATGTCTTGGTTGTTGTCGACTCACAAGACTATCCTGGACTCTTAGAATTTCTTCAAGGAGACAGGGATGATGAACAGTTCCGTAGAAAGCTTGCCTGGAAGGCTTTTCAACATGTTGCTTCTTATGATTCTGCAGTTTCTGAGTGGCTGTGGAAGCAGACGATGGGAGGTAATGGTGGATTCCATCTATTTTTAATAAAATTCTGATCCCCCGCTGCATGAATTAAGTAGGTTAATTTGGTTCTTTCCTTGTTCAAAGAAAACTTTCCTCTCAGCTTAACCATACCTCTATCGCTCAAAAGTTCACTTCGGTATGGTGAAAATCCCCATCAAAAAGCTGCATTTTATGTTGATAAGAGTCTTGCTGAAGTTAATGCCGGGGGAATTGCGACTGCTATCCAGCACCATGGAAAGGTTAGAGATCAAGCACTATGATTTTTAAAGACTAAATTATTGTTTCGACCATGTTAATGTTTTATGACCAGGTTGTTGTTTTTGACGATAAATTGTTTCGATTTTAGGTTTTTTTGGTTTTGAAAATTTTAAGCCTGTATTGATATCTCATGGATCAAGAAATACTGGAGCAAATTTTTTTTTATTATCAATAATGAAAATTATATATATAAAGAGAAGGAGAATAGTACAAAATAGCATCCCTACAAGAGAGTATTAGTCACAACCCAACTACCTCTACATGCCCATCCTCATAAAGTTGATCCTCCCACAAAACATCTAACACCCATAGATGGCAAAATAAAGTAATGAGTGGAGTAAGCACCCACGGATATGTTGGAACAAGATGTTCTACACATGTTACATAGGAGCATACATCCATAACAAAAAAAAGAAACAAAAGGTAAGAAATAGAAGTATCCATCACTCCAGCTCCACGCCTATGACAAAATCCTATACCCTATACACACAAGGATGCCCAACAACGTATAATATCGTCAATCGAATAATCCCGGAAAGATGGAAGAAGAACAACCCAAGATGCCACATGGAAAGTGATAGAATCAACCAAAGCTGAAAGTGGAGATTGTCTGTCCTAAAAAACTCTTCTATTCCTCTCCTTCCAGACACATCAACAAATAGCAAAAAATAGAACTGGTAAACACAACGTCCATGCCCTCCCAATCCAGAGAATCTCCACTGAGAAAAAAGATTAGATAGTGTGCGAGGATATGCCCAGTCTCTCCCAATCATGTACAGTAATCACAAAGAAACCCCCAATGTACTATACTAAACACAACCCAAAAAAAATCCTTTGAAATCGGCCCACAATGGATATCAGATCTCGTAACCCCATGCTTTGCTAATTTATCCTCTATATCATTAGCCTCTCTAGGCACATGACTAAACGAGACATTCAACTCATGTGCCAAGACTCTAGCTTTGCTAATGACATGCGATAACGTCTATGCACCAAATATGTACATGCGCATCCATCTCATGACCGTAGTGGAATCACCTTCAATAATGCACTCTTTGAATCCCTTCTTTTTGGCTTCCGATAGACCAAAAAAAAGAGCCAACATCTCCATCTGCGTGGAGTCCCCCTCACCCATTGAATTACTAAAAATGACTGAAATCTATCCCACACTATCCCTCACAACATTAATCTTCATAATACCAGTCATGGGCGCTCTCCATAGGACCCCTCTCTTCCCCATGGTCCCCACTGAAGAGAAACAATACATCGTCCACTCCCTCACCACCTGGGAGCCACTCCACACTCGGAACTCTAGAATCACAGAAGCCCAAAGGGAGACATCCAAAATGATCTTATCAATCACCTGTTCTATAATCAGGAGAACATTATGGAAAATTCTCCTATTTCTCTCCATCCATACGTGCCATATCACTGGATGGAAGAGTAGATCATATAAAATGCGGTCCCTCTTCCCTAGGCCCAGTATCCACCATTGCTGGAAGCAATCACCAAAAGATGCAAGAAATACCCAAAGAACATCAATCATCCACAGCAATCGGACCCATACCCGTCAAGTGAAAGGACAATGGAGGAAAATGTGATCCACGCTCTCTCCTGCCTCCCTGCACATAAAGCAAATGTTGGGCGATAAAGCATATCTTTCCACCTTCTCTGTAATAGTTCCATAGTGTTTATCCTATATGAAAGTGCAGTCCAGAAACGCCTTTATTATTGGGCATACCTAGTCTCTCTCAATCAAACCAAGAAAATGCTGCCAAATTTGTTGTGAGAAACTACAGTGAATGACTATGTGATTTGCCGACTCGCCATCCGAATGACATAAGGAACATATATGTGGAGATAAAGTCATGTAGGGCCTTCTTCTTTGAATAACATATGGAGTGTTAATCTTATTCCACAATGCAATCCACAAAAAACCTTTAATTCTCAATGGAATAGATTGTTTTCACAAAGAGCTAGGATGGAAGGTAACAAGAGGGTCTAACTAGTGCTACAAAGGATTTACAATAGAAAATTCTCGACAAATCAGGCACCCACAAAAGCCTGTTGGGTTGGGAAGGATGAGGGGAAAAATTTTGAAGGTGTAGGAGTAAAGCTGATAATTGATCAAACTCAAGTGATCTTAAATCCTACCTAAATGGTAGGTTCTAGTTAATGTCATTAGGAGTAGTGTTTACATCGAAATTTTGTTTTTTTTGGACTTAGCAATGCGTTTCACAGCCGGAAAATCGCTAATTTGCATTTCAGTTTATTTTTGGTGGCGTGCCGGTGAAACGGGCGGCGTGCCGAGTGAAACAGTCGAAATAGGGAGGGGAAATGGAAATTTATATAATTTTCATTAGCGATTTTTGGCCGCGTGCCAGCGAAATTTTGACAAAATAAAAAAATTTCAGATTTTATCCAATTTTTTCCTTCTTTGATTTTTCCAGCGTTTTAGTGGGCGAAGTTTCGTTTCATGCAATGGGCAGCATGCCCATCAGCACTGAAACGGTAAACCTTGATCAGGATAGCAAACAATGACTTCACTAACCTTTGCCTCTAGGAAGGAGACAACACGAAACAACCTAGGGAATTGAGAAGATAGTGAGGAGTCCCCCACCAATGATCATGCCAAAACCGAACTTGGTTACCAGAACCAACATGAAAACGAACATTCTGATAAAAAAAACAGGAAATATGGATGCAATCGCCTTCCAAGGATTGCCACCAGGATACCTAGATTTGATCCGAATATCCCACACATTAGCCGAGATCCCATTGATGATGATCTTACGCCACATACTATCCTGTTCCTTGCTGAATCGCCAAAGCCATTTGGCCAAAAGAGTTGAGTTCTGTGCATAAACATTTCCAAGATCAATTCCCCCTTTTTCTTTCTCATGACATACGTCATCCCATCGAAGGAGATGATCCTTCTTTCTCTCCCTCCCCTGTTCCATAAAAAATCACACTAATCTTTTTTCACTAATTTTATGACCCGAATGGGCATCCTAAATAAGGACATGATATAGATGGGAAGACTGCACAACGAAGACTTGATAAGAGTGATACCCCCCCACACCCCCCCCCCCCCCCCCCCCCCCCCCCAAGAGATAGGTAATTCCGCTTCCATGATGCTAATATCTGTTTTATCCTTTCAATAACTAGTTCCTAGAAAGATTGTGTGTTCAGAGCCCCTCCCAGGGGTAGACCCAAAATAAGAAATGGGGAAATGATCAATCTTGCACCCTAGAACCTCTGCAAAGGTAGACAACTCATTATCAGGGATATTGACAGCTAAGACACTTCTCTTAGCCAAGTTTATTTTTAGACCAGACACAATCTCAAAGGCTTTCAAAATACATTTGACCCCAAAAACATCCTCGCTTCTAGGTTGCACAAAAAGCAAGGTATCGTTTGCAAAAAGGTGGGTCATAAGGACTCGATCAATCCTGACAGACAATCCCTGGAAAAGGCTTAATGCTTGCCCCTGCGGTAGAAACCGGCTTAGAACATCACTGACCAATGTAAACAGAAAAGGAGAGAGGAGATCTCCCTGCCTAAGACCCCTAGAAGAAGGGAACAAACCAACCACAAACCCATTGAAGATGAAGGAAAATTTCACATTATGGAGGCAACCACCAATCCATTTATGCCACCTACTCCCAAATCCTTTCCACTGGAGTACCGAATCCACAAAACCCCACTCAACCTATCATAGGCTTTCTCTAAATTCAATTTTATCAATAGTCCCTGATCCCCTGATTGTTGCCTCTCTTGGACACATTCATTAGCAATAAGGGAGCAATCCAGGATTTGTTGGCCCTCAACAAAAGCATATTGGGACGGATCCACGATAGAAGGTAAGAGCATACTAAGTCTGAGAGAAAGGGCTTTAGAAATGATCTTATACAAACTAGTTGTGAGGCTAATAGGACGGAAATCCCTAATCTGCTTGACACCTTTAATCTTTGGGATTAAGATCATAAAGGTAGAATTTGCAACTTTATTGATAATCCCATGACCATGGGTGTAGAATTCCCGCATCACATCCATGAAATCCTCTTTGGGGATGTCCCAATTATCCTAATAGAATTCAATTGTAAACCCATCAGGACCTGGAGTTTTGTCCCTAGCCAGCTCCCTAATTGCTTTATGAACTTCCTCCAAATCAAATTGCTTTTCCAACCGCTCCTTTTGATGGGCCGACAGAGCTCTCTCATTACATTCTCTAAGACAAAATGTGAATGTTTGTTCGGACTGATAGAGATTAGAGTAAAAGTCCTCAAGAGCCTGAATCAATTCATCATGGTCCTCTACAACTTGGTCCTCAACTTTAAGCCGGCTTATCCCATTACGTCTCTTTCCACTGGTCATAGCATGAAAGTATTTTGTATTATTATCGCCTTCCTTGAGCCAAGTCACCTGAGATCTCTAACGCCAATGGATTTCTTCTTGTCTAAGAGTAAGCTGCAAATCACTCTTTAGATTATGCCTCCTTCTTGATTCTTCCATTGATAATTCCCCCTCCTCTTCTTTCCTATCTAATCCCTCAATATCTCTCAAGATGGATTGTTTCCTAGCTTCGATATTCCCAAAAGTCTCCCAATTCCATTCTTTTAATTTCCGCTTGATACCTTGAAGCACTCGCATAATTTAAAACCCACCCACCCCACAACACAAGGATATAGCTCACTCCACCAATTGGAGAACATTGCATGGAACGAGGGGTGAGTAAGCCACATATTCTCCAACCTAAATGGGGCAGGCCCAAGACGAGAAGACTGGAGCATTTACGACACAAAATTAGCTTCAAATCTAATCAGAATCCCAATTAAACCTTTCTGTCTTGGAATATTGCAAGCATGACATCTGATACATTGGATATTGAAAAGACATTTTTTTTTTGATAAGTAATGATCTTTGATTGAAAGAGGAGAAGTACATAGTACCTACAAGTATGAAAATATTGAAAAGACATATGACCACGTACATTTGGAATTTCTCTTTTATATGCTTCTGAAGTTTGGTTCTTGGTATGTATGGAGAGAGCGAACAAGGGATTTTAATTTTGTCTACATTCATCTTTGCGCTAGTTAATGGTATGTTGGCAGGTTTAATTTTTAGGTCATCTAAGGGATTAAGCCATTGAAACTGACTCACATCTTTATTATTTATTATTGCAAGTAATCAGCTGATTGAGGTTTTTCACCTAGTTGTAAATGGCCCTATATCGCAATCTGCATTTTGCAGATAGTTTTGTTGCTTCTGCATGTATCCAAAATTAGATATATTCTTATTTTCAAGGACCATCACCTGATGTGATGGTAAAATTCTTGGACTTCCAGCATTAGAATGTGAGTTGGAGTTTGAACAGAGCCACTTTGCACAAAAATATCAAAAGGTTAGGGATTGTAACCAATCCATCCCTTTGGTGAAGTTGCTTCAGAGGGACCTATGGTGGGTTATGGGGTGTCATTGGGTTTGAAATTTAATTTCTGAAAGAAGTATCCACAAGCTATCTGCACTTCTTGGGAGCTTGCTACAAGCTTATGTCAGTTCGGAACCCAATTTTAGAGTGTCAAAGTGAGCAAATGGGACAACTGCATTCCTTTTGTATCCTTCTTTTTTCATGAATGATAAAAACAAGATTAAAAGAGGAAAGAAGGATAGTACAGGTCTCCCATGACAAATGGATGAACCTACTCTAATTATTTTTTTGATAGACAATTAATTTATTATATGGAAGAATCCGAAAAAGACTACATTAGGCCATGAGCAGAGCATCTCTAGCTCACATCTCTAGGCATTCACAATGATACACATCCCCACAGGGCCTTCCCTCCGTAGTCAGTTGCGAAAAAGAGCTTCTGTACCATCTCCTCCCTACTTGCGCTTGCTTTTGTGAGAGAGTCAGCTACCTCATTAGTGGATCTAGGGACTAGGTTTTAATGAAGTGTCCAACTTTAGGGCCAAATTGAGTGCTTTCCTAATGAGATGCCAAAACTGCCAAGAGCACCTCAAATTTGAAGACAACCATGCGATGATAGAAGCACAACCCCCTTCTAGTACCAAATCATGAAATCTTTGATGTTTAGTGTATTCAAGGCCTATAAGGCAAGCCAGTGACTCTGAATGAATTGAGTTCCCAAACCCCATGGGCCCTGAGAAGGTGAAAGTAGTATTCCCTGTTGCATTCCTGAGAACTCCACCCACACCCATTCTTCCTGGATTTCCTAGAGAACATCCACCAGCATTAAGCTTGATAAAACCTGAGGTGGGAGGAAGCCAAGAAATGCCTCCCAAATGACGGGATGATAAGTCAAAACAAATACGGTGCGATCCCCTATCGATGTCTCTCATGGATGGTCCCCTGAAGCTAAGAAGCACCACTGCCCAAGAGCTTACAGAGGTCTCAAGGGAATCGATATTGGAGGTTAAGGGGGAGACCCATACCTAAAAAATTCTGAGATTCCTTTCTCTCCATGTAGGGATGACAATGGGGCTGGTAAAACGGGTAACCCGCCTCGCCCCTTCCCCAATGAAACAAGTTTGGTATGTTCTTTTATGGTTTAGGGGTGGGTTTGGTTCCAAACCCCAAAACCCAAGTCGGGGTCGAGTTCACATTGCCCTGGCCCATAGGGTCGTTATACCCTTTGATTTTATCTAAAGTTTGCCCTAGTTTGCATCTTTGTTATTCACCCTGATAGCCGACCTTCTTCTTCTATTATCTTTAGACTACAGATAGCTCGGAGAAGCATAGCGCTGCAGCCCCACAATCCAAGTAAACTTTGTCTTCTCAGTTCTTGTTCCTTTTTTTAGGTTTTTCTTCTCCTCCTCCAAGACGAAGAGCTTGGATTAAGTAGATTTCTCCCAAAGTAGAAAAGATTTGCCATGAATAGGGTTGAAATGTGGAAGATTAGAGACTTAACCCATATTCATGGGAAATCTGTCAAAGCTTAGGATCTATTTATTCCTCCCAGTTTCTCTTTTTTTTTCCTTTCAACCACCACTCACAGGATTGATTTTGAATTTCTTTAATCTGAACCCATATTCTTCCAAAGCTTTCTTCATTCACCAAGACTCAAATCCTAAAAGAAAAGTGAGACTATGAGATTATGAGAAGTTCCAAACTGAGACGGTGATCTATTCCCATATCTGAATAAGGAAGATTAAAAAGAACTGTTGGCAATGCATCAAATCCATTTAAAGGTTCATTATAAAGCTAATTTATGAACTCATTATTTATTTAGAATTTTATTTTTTGTCCAATTCAATATGTCTCTAATTGGTTCATTGTAATGTGAAACTGGTTAGAGAATAATTTCACCTTTGGTACCACCATTTAAGAGGATTGCAATGTGATTCAGAAAAACCCTGCAATATATAAATAAAATTTTTTTTTTCAATATAGTACCGCCCTGCCACTCCTCTCCTTATTAGGGGCCAGGCGGGGCAGGTTCCGGTAGTCCCTTGATGGTCAGGGTTGGTATCTAGAGCTCTGCCGCTACCCTTTGGGCGGGGCGAGGTCGGGGCAACCTTTGCTCAATTAGGGGCGGGTTGGAGTAGGAGGAACCTGTCCTGAACCCGCCTCGTTGCCATCCCTATCTCCACAATGCCAAACTATGGCATGAAAAAAAGCTGAATACAAGATCCTTCCTCCATGCCTCAAGCCCGGAAATCTCCACTATGAAGAAGGATCCCATATTGCTCTATCCAAGCTATCTCCACTATATGGAAGAAATAATTCCATATGTGAACTGCCACCCTGCAATGTAAGAACAAGTGATCTATTGTCTTGCCATGAGATTTGCGCATAAAGCACATCTGAGGAGAAATAGCAAGGAATTTCTTTATCCATTGGAGAATGTGGTCATATAAATCATGAAGTTCTTAGTTACATTCAACAAAGACTTGTCAAGATGTCTCAAGTGATAAAAATATATATATTTAATGTCAAAAGTGCATACGAAGAGGAGGAAAAAGGATTTGGGGGGACGATGGATCACAAGGCATGGATGCTCATATACATTTGCAAATAATACAAAATCCAAGAGCATGGCTGTTAAAAGTGTCTCCCCCCCAAAACAGAAGTGCAAAGAAAAGCGAAAGGGGGGAAAAGAACCAGAAAATTGATTGGATTATAAATGAATCTTAAGATTGCCTTTAGCATTATTTGTGTTATTGTGTTTAACTTTTAGTTCTTGGTGCAGGAGATGTCCTATAATAATTATTTAGATGCTGATGCTGCTTGGAATTGCGTGTCAGAGTTTAAGAAACCTACATGTGTGATCGTAAAGCATACTAATCCCTGTGGAGTTGCTTCACGTGATGATATCCTAGAAGCCTACAGACTAGCTGTGAAAGCAGATCCAGTGAGTGCATTTGGTGGGATAGTGGTCTTCAATACAGAAGTTGACGAGGTAAGTTGATTTAAACACAGAAAAGAGAATCTTGCAAGGAATTCTGGTACATATATATTTCTGATTTTCCATTTTTCTGCATGTTAAGGCTCTTGCAAAGGAAATCCGGGAGTTTAGAAGCCCGACTGATGGTGAAACACGGATGTTTTATGAGATTGTAGTAGCACCTAAATATTCAGTAAAGGGTCTTGAGATCCTCCGTGGAAAGTCAAAGACTTTGAGAATTCTTCAGGCAGTTGAGAATAAGACAGGAAAACTCTCTCTCCGACAAGTTGGTGGTGGCTGGTTAGCTCAGAATTCAGATGATTTAACCCCACAGGACATCAAATTTGATGTCGTTTCTGAAAGGACTCCACAAGAAAATGAGTTATGTGATGCAGAGTTTGCATGGCTGTGTGTGAAGCATGTCAAAAGTAATGCAATCGTGATAGCAAAGGTTATAACGTTTCTTCTTTCTCATTAAATGTTGCTTTGAGGATAGTAGATCAATACATTTTGCCAGGAGCATATCTGATTTGAATTTTTTTTTTTAATGAATATCTGATTCGACTCTTATGACTTTCTTAGAACAACTGTATGTTGGGTATGGGGAGTGGGCAACCAAACCGTTTGGAGAGTCTACGGATAGCTTTGAGAAAAGCAGGAGATGAGGTCAAAGGATCAGCTTTAGCAAGTGATGCCTTCTTCCCATTTGGTAAGTGTGAGACTGTTTGATGTTGGATTCTAATCATAATTGTAATCATGCTCTTTGAAATTTGGAGAACTAGTCACAATAACTAACTGGCCCTCTAAAATTGATTATATGCCTGTCCTCACATCTACCATGTTATTGTTCTGGTTTGTTTACTTTGAGGCTTCACCTCTCAAATTTACAATGGCCCTGAAGTTGTACTGACAGGATCAGCCTAATTGGATCAAGTTGTCTGTCTTCTTGCCGTTCCACCTTACAAACCATTGATCACTGTTTATTACTTAGACATACCATAAATGAGATTTTTTTTTTGGTCCAAACACAGAATAAGAATTACTGCCTAGAAGGCATGATTTGAGTAATATGTCAAAGTTCGCATAAAATCTTTGCATTAGTTTTCCAGTGTCCACAATCAGTGATTTTTAAGTGCATGAACTCAGGTTTCCAGCCTGTGTTACTGGCATGATTTGAGTAATATGTCAAAGTTCACATAAAATCTTTGCATTAGTTTTCCAGTGTCCACAATCAATGATTTTTAAGTGCATGAACTCAGGTTTCCAGCCTATGTTACTTCAGTACACTTACATGTAGGATGATATACTCCCTCTTCATATATCTATAACCACTTGATGGAAGATAGGATATGTGATTAGTGTTAGTCAACCCTCTTTTACGTTTACAATTTTTATTCTACCATTTTTTTCTTCAACTACATTGTTTTCACTGCCATCATCATCTCTTCATTCAATAGGGAAAGGAAATATAAATTGTCATTCACATAATAAACCAAAGAGAATTATGGACTGCAGGTGAAGTTCCCTTTGTAGTTTATGCTGGTTATCTTCTTCAATCCATTATTCATGGTTGGAGCTAGCTGCAGAATTTAACTGTAGAGGTCTCTCAAAACCACTTGAAGGGGAAGACTAAATAGGCTGAATATTTCACCTTTATTTAACAATTTTGGCTATTTTCTTATAATACTGTCATAATTATTAAATATCCACCAAAGGTGACAAGCTCCGAGTGGAGGGAAACAAGAGAGTTTCCCCACCCTTGGTTATAAGCATTAAATTTAGTTAAAATATTTGTGCCATTTTCCCTGTACAAAAAATTATGAAGAGTGTGATCATCCTATATTGTTGTAAGCTCTTGATGGGTCATCTCAATTGAAATTTAGATATTTTCCCAATACTTAATAATGCCAGAATTCCATGCTTAAATGTTTTGCCAACCTTTAGTGTATGTCTATAAACATAATGGCAAGTACAAGTGTAAAACAACAGCAATGATAACAATAACAATTAAAATTGCTTGTCATAACTTCTTGGGGTTGGTGACACAAAATCTGCTGCTCACTCACAATTTTGTCAAAAGACTATAGCTTTGGCCAGTTCATATTTACATCCAAATGCTTTCAAAGTAACTCCATCTAGGTTCTTATTGGTCTTCTCTTGGCACTGTTTGCACAACCACCTTCCTAGGTCTTTTCTTTACATATTTGTGCTATCTTTAACATACTTTATGTGATCTCCAATTTGGGTGACACCTAGACAAGCATAATGACCAGTGGAAGTGCCAATATTTAGCTTGTTTCTATTTTGGTGTGAATGTCTGCAGCTTGGAAAGATGCAGTTGAAGAAGCATGTGAGAGTGGCATTGCAGCCATAGTAGAACCTGGTGGGAGTATAAGGGATAAAGACGCCATTGACTGTTGTAATAAGTATGGGGTCTCTCTCCTCTTCACCAATGTGAGACACTTTAGGCATTGATGAGGTGATTCAAAAGGGTGGTGTTTTTTTCATTTGAATTTTGACATTCTTAAGTTTTATAATTAAAAAAAAAAAAAAGAGGATTTTGACATTCTTAAATGCTTCTGCTAGTGTTTATTCAAGCCAAGACCCTGTGCCTTGTATGTACATCTTTCTTAAAAAAAATTTGGTATCTACTCAACCCAGTATTCTCAAAAAGGGAAAAAAAATGAATGAAAGAAAAATGAAAAAAAGAGGTTGTGCCATCTTGTTATTGTTGAGAAAGTAATTATATTGTTGAGGCCAGATCTTTGTATTGGCTAAATGCTGCAAAATTCGTATTAACCCACAATTCGTACTGTAGGCTTTTACAATAGCCTGACAATGTTATTTTGTATTGCTATATCAGTTGTGCATTGCTCGTTCGACTGCAGGTAAAGGAGGATGATTGTTGAAGACGGTAAGTAGATTAAATTTTTTAATAGATCTCTTGGGACATGCATCCAAAATTCAGTCGCCAATTCCAGGTAGTTGCCATTAGGCATTATTTTTGATTGTTCTCACTTCTCAATGAATTTAGCAGTACTCGGTATCTGCTTGTCCCTTAATAAACAGGTTCAGTGGTTATATTGGGTGTTTTTAACATGTTCCATGCTCGTTTCTTCATTTGGAGAAGGAAATGCGGTTCAGGACCTCAGGTCCTATTCTTCTTACCATGATTGACCATTGCTCTGGTTCTCATCGGTTGTACCCTCATTTAGGAATTTAAAAAGGTGGGATTCCGTTCTATATCTTGGGGGCCAATAATCAGATGAGGATGTAAGATCATGGGTTGGAATCTCTTTTAAGTGGGATTTTTTTATTTTTGTTGAAAACATGCATTATCAAAAAAAAAAGAAAACATGCATTATTATTGTACCCTATGCCACTGAGAAAACTTTCTGTAGGTATGACCGTTTGGGATGGCAGCGAAAGTGCTACAGTCGCTCCTGAACTGGTGTTTTCTTGAACTGTAGTTTAACATTACCACTTGCTATGGTATTAAGTCCTTTTGTAGTCTTATACTTATTAACATCAAGAAGTAGTCCTATACTTACCAGTAGAAGACAACGTGAATGATTAATTTTTAATTTTGCTCGAAGCTTTCTCAACAATGCTTCTTTTAAGTACCTAAAATGGTAGGTGTTCTAAGAAATTCCTTTCCCACCGAGCAACTTTTCAACGGTTTGTGGCCTTCTTCCACCACCAAGATGGGGAAATAATTAACTATCTTTCGACCTCAGCAGGCATGAAATAGTAGAGTTTGTTCAGCGAGGATGCCTGGCAAGAAGGGAAGCAGAAGTGTCAGCACCTGATGTGCCAGACCTGGCAGCCAGAGGCACAGTAGTCAGTTCCCAAGAAGCTGCTCTTACTAGCTGGTCTGGCAAGAACAGTAACTTTTGAGTTGTCGCGCACCAAGGGTTAAATGCTATCCTTTGGTACAATGTAGTTTTCCAACTTTTGATGGTGCTTTCTCTCCTCTTTCAGATGGTGCTTCAAGAGATCAGACCGGAGCTTTTGATTGAAGCTTTTTATTCTATCGTTATCTTGTTCTTTATTCTTAATATCGAGCGCAATATCGACTTTTTGGAAAACAACACAAGGGTTATTCAAAGGTATATCGTTTTCCAAAAAATAGTTAATTTTTAGGAAAACAGTTTTACATAACATTGTGTTTTATATGAAAACAAACATTGGAAATCTCTATTTTACTCTAAAAATATTTTCCGCATTAGATTTTACATCAAAACAAATGGAGTTTAGATAAAAGTTGTTTTCAACTTCTTGTTAGAAGTAATCCTCCCTTATATCTTAACGAATAATTATTGCCGCCCAAGAGAAATTTGGTAGGTTTTCTGAGATCCAAAATGATATTATTAGAGTTGGACACTAATCAGAAATGTGGGACCCTGACGTTACCTAGTGTATGTGGATGGGCTTTCATATGGGTTGGGAGGTTATTGGGACTTAAGGGACCCATATATGCCTGGTAGAAGATTTCATTCTTAAAACATGATACAAACAAATGTTTTTACAAATACGTTGAGGGTATTTTAGAAAAAGTTTATGAACAATAAACACACTAATTCACAATTATCCACGAAGTATCACTAATTATAATTATGAGGAATTTTATGACTGAAAAAAAAGAAGACTAAAAACCCATTCTCTTATAGCACGAGATACTCGTGGTAGACCCAAAGATGCTGGGTCCCACTCCTTATATAAAGCACGGTAAACCTATCTGGGACGAAGGACACCACTTAGGGATCTCTAAGTCGCGGACCGTAGACTTTACGCAGAGGCCAAAGTCTAGAACACTGTGGTCCATGGCTATTCTACAGGCTGTTTTCCATGATCGTACACAAGGGGTTTTTTGGTCTTTTGTAAACATCTAAAATCCACGTGGACGGTCAGGATCAGAGAGTCCCAACAGAGAGATTTGTTTGGGTTAGGGATTCATCACATACCCATCTATAAATAGTGGGACTTCGCCGTCCCCCTCCGCATTGCTCCTCGGTTTAATTCCATTGCATTCGCGTGCTCTGCCAATGTTTCTCTCTTCGTCTCCTACTTCTTCTGGTTTTTTGATTTTTGCCTTTAATAAATGGTTCTTCTGGTAAGGTATTATTGTTGTTTGATTAGATCGGGGGTGAAGGAAAGGGAAAGGGATTAAGTGAGAGGGTAGGTCATTATAGCTGGGGCTTACGGTGATCGATAGCTGTACTCTCTTGCTGTAATGACTTCCCTCTCATTTTCTCCGCGCTAGATTTCCATCTCCAATCTCCAGTCTAAGTAGTCCTGCGTTCTTGATCGCTATCTCTGATTTTATTGATGATATTGAAACAGATGGTTATTTTAAATGTTTCTATTTGTTTGATGAAATTTTTTTTTAGTGTTTTGCAGTTTGCGTAATCAAGACATACATCAGCGGATTGAAGTAAGTTGCATGGCTCTGGGTTATTGTTATTTATTTAAATCCTTATTTTTATATTTTTTTTAGTGAAGTTTTGGTCTGATGATATAAAAGAATTTACGCTGTTATAGAATTTTTTTTTGTATGGATCTATGCAAACCCTTTTTGTTGGGGTTGTGAAGCCCTTGCGGGTCACTGTAATCTTCGTCAGAGTTTTGAGGAGTTTGCCCTATGAATGCGTTTCTACGGTGAGAATTTCTTCTAGAGCCAAAGTTCGGTGGTTCAGTGAAACCACGGTTCAGTCAAACCATCGGCTGAGATGCATTTGGGGTGTGGTTTCACTATTGAAAAGTGCCATCTATCCCTAAGTTTTATGCTGGAACCACTGAATGGCTCCAGATGAAACGGTCTCGTTTCTACAACTGCTTTGCTAGTCTGACTCAATTGAAGTCTCTTTTCTTTCTTTGAAGAGGCCTAAAACAAGGCGAGGTTGCCAGGTCTGTCTTCTTGTATATATGAAAACCTTTGCAAAATTTCATGGATGTTTTCATCTCTGAAATCCATTAGAAGGCTTAGGCTGCGTTTAGGATTGCTCAGGAGATTTTTTTTTTCGTTCTTTACTCTGGCTTTTAGCTTAATAAAGCACTTTTTTAAGTTATAATCTTGTTGGGTAATCTGAAATGGACATGAATAAGTACAATTTGTATAAAGCAGAAAAAATGATTAATGTTAAAGAGGAGAACAAACGGTATGGTTTACCTTGTTGTGTTTCCTGGTGGACGGATTTCTAAAACAAGGCAACAAACCTAATAGCTCTATTCCCGCGTCTCAAAAATGATTTTGAAAATCGAATCTGACTTTGTACGTGTGGTTCTTTATAGAGGATGTTTCTTTCCTCGAAATGATAAAGCTCAATGCATTTCATGCCTGCATGGTCTCTCTTTTTTATATCTGCATCCAAAGCTCTTTGTTTTATTAATGGGATAATTACACTTACATCTTATGAGTTTTATCACTTAAGCACTTATATACACATAGACTCTCTTGCAATGGGAAAATGCCAAAAACCTCCTTTCGCATCTTAACAAATGATCGTAATTGTCTTTTTTGTTAATTTAGGAACTTTGAAATGATCAAATAAACCCTTAAGATAAATGTATGGATAATGGTAATTTTGTCATTTAACATATGAGATAAATTATTTTGTGAAAATTATGTTAGTGTAACTATATGGCTCCTAAACTATCTCCATAGCTACAAGTATTATGGTATCAAAACCAAACCTTAAGAGTGATGTTAACTATGGCTTCAGAAGATTCAGTCAATTCCACAAAATATCCCATCCTAATTCTTACTTTTCTGCCACAATCAAGATTCATCTCCTTGTCACCTTAGTTGAACCATGAGAACATTCTTTTGTGGAAGGTACAAATAGCCTTACCTATATGGACAATAAATCTATGGCTATGTTGATGGCTCCATCACATAATCTGATACCACCATCCCAAACCCTGGCCCTCTTCAACTACTATATCCAATCATGCTTTTAAAATATGGCAACAAACAGGTATTCTTGGATTTTCACCTCAAAAAAGCTATTGCTTGACCAACTTGCAAAGTTTGTTGCTGAATGCATGTCTATATGGCTCTTTCTTGCTGACAATTCAAATCATGAGAATTTTCGACACTATGGTGCGATAACATTGGTGTTAATCATCTTACCTCAAATCTTGCTTTTCACACCCATATTGATATATAAACACATTGAAGTAGAGTTTCATTTTGTTCATGATTTTGTCACGAGTAAGCAATTAGTCATTTGATTTATTTCAAGCACCTTTTCAACTCGTTCGGTCCAAATTAATCATTTAGGCTCTGTTTGTTTTGATGTAAAATATAATATGGAAAATGTGTTTAGGATAAAATAAAGATTTTCAAGTGTTTGTTTCTATGTAAAATATAATATAATATACAATCATTTTCTTAAAATATAACTATTTTTCAAAAAATGACTTATCAAAAAAAATCCCGTTACGTGCTCGACACCAAATGTATCCTATCTCTGTTTTCTGCCTCCTCTTACACGGAGCCCTCCAACTTCCTGCCTCCATCATCTCGTGCATTGACAGTCAAAAATCCGTGCAAGAATCCGACGAGTACTTGGAAATAGAAACGCCTCCTTCAATCACAAAGTCTTCGATTTCTGAGGGGTATATCGAAAACTGGACCATGGAGTTGGAGGACCTCGGGGAAGAGGAAAAAGGAAAGCGTTGGGAGGCAATGGCGGTTGTGATGTCAGGGATTTTGTCGGTGTCGCATTCCTACGAGGAGAAGTTGTCGGTTGAGTAATCTGGGGGTGGAATCTGAATCTGAAATATTTAGTTCGTAACGGGAATTGAAGTTGTTGACGAGGACTAATGTGCTGGTGGTAACGGATGAAGGAATCTTGTTTTCTTGTTTATTTAAAAAAGAAACGACTCGCAAGAGCTGTTTTCAAACCTGCCATTAGAGAGCTCTTTCCAATTTTCCATTGAAGATCAGCCTAAAGCTCGTTTCCAGATCAGATTCGATAACTAATTGTTTATCTTTTGAAAGTATTATCTGCTATCTATCAGAATTTTTTATTTCAATCTTTTCAATTTATCTTTGTTACAACTGCTACGTTCCTCGTTGCTGGGTGTTGTTCTCCATGAAATAACAACTCATGCTGAAACTGTTGACGTTGGGTAGCATAGAAGAACACCAGCGGCTTGCATTATGGTTGGGATTGTGATTATTGTTGGCAGGTGCTAAGGGTAGTGCTGTTGTTCTACATGAAATACCAACTCATGCTTCAATGATCGATTCATCATCGGAGGTCCCGCAATTTTTTATGCCGGAAGCATCTCAATGATAGTCAGATAGCAAGCGAGGGCAAAGACTGAAGTCCAATTTTGGAGAAGACTGGGAGGGAGAAGAGAACTTCACAGGAAAATTGAAGATCACATGTGACATTTCTGAAGAAACGTTGATCATTTGAAGCAAAGAAATTCGAACATTTAGCACTTGGAGACAGAAGGAGACTGACGGACATTGTGACTAGTGCTTCTCAAAACCCCAAGTAATTTTCTTTCCTCCAAACATAAAAAATGGAAAATTCTGGTTTTCAATTTTATTTTCTAGTATCCATCCAAACAGTTAAAAAATTTTGATTTTATGGAAAACATTTTCAAATGTAAAATATTTTTCAAAGGAAAATGTTTTACATTAAAACAAACGGAGCCTTAGTCCTTCCTGTTTTGTTTGTTAGAGCATATTGAATCGAAATAAAAAAAAAAAAAAAATCTTCTACAAAGGATGCGGCTGCTAAACGTAGCTTATATTTTTCCTCTTGTAATTATTTGGCTCCTAAACTCATTCTCGTTTTACACATATCAGAGGTGTCATGTGCATTATTATACATATGCATATGTAGTTAATGCAAGATTCTTTTGGTGATACTTTTTTACGAAATATATACATGGTTAGTTATCTAGATAAAATAGGAGTGCTTAGGTAGGTAGTTTCTTATTAGATATAGGAGTCTTTTAAGGATTTTTTCGAAGGATTGTTTATTATAACAATATAATATGTTTAATATATATTTATTATAATAATATAATATTATTATAATAATACTATAATAAATTTATGTTTATTATAACATAATTCTAATATAAGTTATATTATAATTTATAGAATATTATTATATTAAATATAATATATATATATCATAATATTAATTTTATTACAATATATTATAATAAATTTATTATATTATAATATGTATATTTTATGGTTTAATTATATTTTTTATAATAATATAGTATTATAATAATAATAATATAATACAATTTTTGTTTGTTATAACATAAATTCTAATATAAGTTATATTATAATTTGTTATTATTATAATAATAATTAATTATAATGTACATTATATTGATATTTATAGTTTATTATATATATTATTATATATAGTATAATAATGATGATATTTATATTAATAATATTTATATTACGTGTAATATAATTTAATATTGTATTATCTATTATATATCATATGACAGAATATATTATATTATAATACTTATAATGTTATTATTTATTATAATTTGTTATACATAATCTTTAGAATCATAGATTTTGGAAATATAAGCACCAATGTCCATAAGCCCTATAATCACAAAAAAATTAGATCTTGATTATGGGCTTGATTATACAATTGGATAATAGAATCCAGCCTTAAAGTCTCAACCAAACACACCTTTTGGATTATAGAATCGGATTCTACTAGAATCCAAATTCTATAATACCCACCAAACGCCCCCTTATTCCAAAAAGGTTCCAAACACCTTTTAGAACTATGCCTTGGAAGAGATTAGGTGGGATCGTATCACAACCGATTTCCTCTCCACCGAATCGTCTTTCCAATGGTCTTGTGTGCGCGCTTTGCGCGACACGCGTCCTCGCTCTCCTCTCTCCTCTTTCGAGCGGCAACGGCCATTCGTCTTAGCATCCGTTAATTTTTTGAATCCGTCACCCGTCGTTCGAGCCGCGTTCGACCCTCATTCGAACGAGAATTCCCCCAAAATTTCAAAAATCCCTCTCCCCATTTCACGTCCGCCATTTTCCTTTCCGTTAATAGGACTTCCACGTCATTCTAGCCGCATTCGAGGCTCGTTCGAACGAGATGCTGATGCTTATGAAAATTTCAAAAATCCCTCTTCACCATTTCACCTGTAGATTGTGCGCGAAAGGAAATACGTCTATCCCCTATTCGTTAAACCTCGTTCAAAAGAGGGCTAGAAGACCTTCGTAGGAGAAGAAGAAGGCAGATTTCTCCTGCCGATTGCGCCCCAAAGGAGAGGACGTTGCCGGAGGTATTGTCCTATATTGCCATTTTGAACGCACATACAGATTTCCACTATTAGACTATTGCTCAGGTATATTTGCTCTTCATATTGTTCATTTCAGGTTTATATTTCCTCAGGAATTAATGAAATCAATATAAGAGAATGAGAGAAAGTGCAATGATCCGGATACTCTGTTCAATGTCACCCCAGTTTACATTTTATTTTCTTTGCACAATTTCATGCAAGTCGAAGTTCAGTTGTTTAATAATGATATCTGTGGAACTGCATAATTGATTTGAAAAAAACCAAAAAACTCTTTTATTTCATGCTTCAGTAGATTACTTGGGATTTTTTTTTTTTTGGTTTGTTGCTTCATTTCGTTTCCAAGCTTGAGAGGTGATAAACTTATATAAAACAAGGAAAAGATTTCCACTTCATCTCTAGTTTCTCGACATCGCAGCATGTTGTGACTGTGGTTTTCTGAGAAAAGATAAACCCAATCTAAACAATGAATGGAAAAATGTCAAGAGTTTATAGAACCATAAAACAAGAAAAAACGGCTGCTCTGTTCTTCCTTGAATTTTCTTGATACTTTAATAGCAATCGTTTCCTCTTTATTGGTTGCTTGCTTTGTTCTTTAAATAACTGCAAAATAAGGTGTGGAGATCTAGAAATGATTTGAAGTTGTTGTGAGAGTGAAATATAGAATGAATTTGAACAGATGCGACAAAGAATTCGGCTGGGCAAAATCAAACTAAGCAATTGGCAGAGACACATTTCAAATTAACATTTTGATATAATCTTTAGTTTATAACAAACCAATCAATTAAAATTTTAACAAAATCCCTATTCTTGATTTCTGCACTTCTCACTTGTGATCAGCATAGTATTCCACAAAATGCTAACTCACCCTTGATGATCAAGCACACAGAAGCTTGCTTTACACTTCTTTAAGTAATTACTGAAAATATGTAATAAGAATCTAATGAAAGTTAAGACAAATTTTTAAGAATGCAATAACAGAGAAATATACTTTTATTTTGGGTTATTTATTTATTTCACATACAATACATATAGGATTTATGGACATGTAGGACCTTTTGTCCTTCCCCCCAAGTTTTACTGAGCTTTGGTAGTTTTTTCATATCTAAGGTTTTTTCTATGTTGAAGGTGCTCTTTGTGGCGGTTTTTTCTATGTTGAAGGTGCTCTCTGTGGCAATTTATAATCAGTACAAAAGGATTTGTCATTCCTCCTTGTAGAAAGGGTTAGTTCTCGGTGACCTTTATTTGTGATCATTTTATGTAAATTAGAATGTAAATAATTACACTAATTTATTATAATATCAATCAGGTTTGCGCTTCCACATTTTGAAATGTTTAAGATGAAATCAATATTATAAAATTGCAACATTTATTCTTATTACATTTGTTCTTATTACTTCAATTGCAACGTTCATGCTTACAATTAGTACTATTCTTAAAATAAAGGGGAGAGAAAAGAGAATAAGATGAGATAGTTCAACACTTTTAGGTAAGAAACATGCAAGGGCCTTGCAAGGTTTATAAGAAACAAGGTTTGATAGGGCAAAAGACTGGGGCTTTTGTGACAGGTTTAGGTTGTGACCACTTTGTACTAGGTTTGGTTAAGTTCTATTATAGAACCTTTTTTGTAGGTCCTACATGATGTTTACGAGGATTTCACATGGATATGATGACATTGTTAATGACTTTTTTTCCATTAGTAAATATAGCTTGTGTTATGGATGTACCTAAATTGCTGGGGTGATTATATAAAAATTGTCTTTAATTTTTATTTATTTTGTTAATGACTACTCCATGTGCAGTCGATCCGGGTAGTAGTGGATGTGGAGGAGGACAACGAAGTGATGAGCAACCTCGTGGTGTCCCACCTGCTTCAACTGCCCAAGCTCCAAGTGTTGATGCTTCGGGTAGCAGTGGAGGTGCAAGAGGGCAAGCATGTGAGGCTGGGCCTTCTACATGAGTTGGTTGGCAAGTGCAGTGGTTTTTTTTTTTGTATATTTCTGATGATGGATGAATGCAAGGTTTACAATTTCGGCGGCATGCCGCAGCGTGTTGCCGAAATTTCGGTACAGGGACCCCCGGCAATGCGTTTCGCCAGGGGAAATCGTTTAGGGTGCATCAATGACGTTCAACATACACCACCAAAAAAATCTTAAATTTTCTACAAAATTGTGAATTTGGTGATTCTGCTTATAAACCAATCCAATGTGGTGTTCAAATATCGAAAAGTCACATGTTTGTTATATAACACCCTTCGTTTTATGAAAATTGACATGGTTGAGGTGGCTCCACAGAAAGTCCATCATCAACTTTAAATGAATGTGGGGGGTGCTTATGTTTCTTCTTGTTTAACTATTGCCATGTATTTCTATCAATACTAAAACAAGATGTTTTTTTCTACAAACCACCACACAAATCTTCTTTTTCCTTTTTGGTGAGATTCAATCACTTGCTTACTAGATTTCATTTTTCCAGGTGAATATTAAGCTTGAATTTTAGCGAGTTTCAATTTCTTTACAAATCAAATCAAAGCACCTATTTTTAGGAGTTAGGGAATAGGAAATTTATAATTTTGCAAAATTTTTTGTCTACAAAATACTTAAACACTCCTATCTTCAGAAAAATATTTAACAATTCCTTATGTAATCACAAGAGTTTATACATATATTAGAAACTCTTCACTACAACCTGATCTCACCTGTAGAAAGCAATACAAAAATTATTGCCATTCGATATTCGAAATACAAGATTAGATGCTTATTTATAGACACAATTCCTTATTTCAAATGGACATCTAATTCTAGTAGAACTAAGAAACTATAATCACAAATAAATCTATACTATATTTAATGCGAGGAGGCCCTTTTGGAAGTGTGCAAGAATTAATATCTAATTTACCCATGATGGCCTTGGAATTTATTCTTAAAGTTGATTAATAATGGGTAATTGCTGTCTTTTTCACTCTAAGGCCTTTGAAGACTCTTGCAAAACGTGGACGGTTACAAAAAAATGGTCCTTTGGAAATCTGGAACCGCTCCCACTTCTTCTCCCTCTAAGCCCCTTCCCTCTTTCAACAACACAGGAAGCCATCTGTTCAAAACCATATTTGAACGCCATCCACATGAAGTGCAATCAAGAGAGGAGGGGCTTAGCCTAACAATCTGTGAGATCGGACTCTTCGAGAGGCTACCCAGTGCTCTACTGTCACTTGCACACCTCATTGTGCCACCCAATTCTTTCATTGATCAGTATCACCTTCTCCACGTATGTCATATATTCACGCTATCTATCAGAATTTCAACAACGTTCATTATTTCATGATTTCTTGACATTGGGTTAGACAAGTTGAAGAAGAGAAGTATAACTCACAGGATCAAAGACAACTCCACGCTTGATTCATTCGAAGGGGAAACCCATCAGTTTGGTTTCTTCTGCAAGCGACCTCTCCTTGAAGTTGCTCTTATGTAAATAGTTTGCCTGAAATGCAAAACAATAAACCCATTCAAAATCGGATTGGTTCAACAATCTCATCGTCATCTTCTTCACCTTCGGTGCGTGTCAACATTTAGATCTCAAGAAGTATGTTCCACATATTTGCTATGCATTAGAGGTTCTTTGCTTCTTTTGTTCCTTATCATTTTATTTATTTTGCTCTATTCTATTTTTGATTTAGCAATTATTTTACTTTATTCTTCTTCCTTTTTTATTTTATTTTTTGCTAAACATAATTCACACTCATCTTCTTTCCTTTCATTTTCTTTAACTTTATTTTATTTTTCTGAAACAGGTACATGGACACCATCGCTCCAAAGTAAGCTTTAGCATTCTAAAGTTTTTAGCCCCACCCAAAAAGCAACATAAAAAAAGATATGGGGTAGATAAAATTAATTTGGAAAAGAATGCGAAGTATATGGTGTTAGGGCTTGAATTATGGATAAAGAAAGTTCATTCGACAAGCCAAGTTAAGTGGGCTAGAATATTAGTCTACATTAATTACCTGAAAATGATATTTTATGTTCTTCATAAAAGCAAAATAATTATTTTATTTTCTGTGTATTTAGTAATGCTTTTACTTCAGTTGTTAACAGTATTCATGCTTATTCGTGCTGAAGGAAATATAGGAAGCGAACGAAAGACACAAACCTTATATTTCTAGAGATGGGAAGGGTTCTGAATTAAACTCAAGGATCCTATATGAGGTTGGCCTGCCTCTCTAGATGATGGAAAATTAGGGGATTTCATATTAAAGAGTGGAGGAGATTGGAAAAAGTAATTCGAGGTTGAGACCGTCAATATTCTTGCCTCTTATCTTAAATAATTAATTCATTGACATCTGCGTACAAGTAAGTTTCGGTATAAAGTTCAAGTGCACATTTTTTTTCCATACCATAGGCATTTCGTAGGATGATTATTATTTAATTTTAGACGGTTTCTTGATTCCACCTGAAACTTTCAATTTTTCATTGAAAGCTACATCTTACCGCTAGACTCCATTTTGTTAATTCTATATTGACTTGAGAACTCATGCTGGTGTAGAAATAAATTCAATTGTGTGTGTCTCTATCATTTGTTTATGAGGAAATGTAGACTTAGATGGTTGCAAATAGACTTCACCTACTTACAAACTACATACGCCACTAGTAACGAAAATTTATTTCTACTCAACGTAAGAAAAGCATATCCTACTCAAACTATATTATTTGAGCTAATCCTAACAAAATAACCAGAAAAATATTGTAAGGGAAGAAAAAAAAATTCAAACAAAGGAAAAATTTTTTTTTAACGAAATGGAACTTACTATGATCTCTGTGGTCAGCAGTATACTCAAACTGTTGGATCTCCCTTTGCAACACCAACCCAGCACCGATGCCGCCAACCGATTTCGTTAACCTTACAGATTTATTAGGCGTAACTCGGCCATTCCACACCTTCTTAAACTACCTTGAATATAAACATTTCCTCCAAACCTTCCAAAACAAAGCAAAAAACACTGATCAAGGCATTACCTTCAAAAAAAATCTTTAAAAAAAAATATAGATAAAGGCATCACCATTTTTGTGCCTAACAATGATGCCTTCTCACCAATCTTACTCAACTGTTAGGGCATTCACCTTGGGGACTGGCGTAAGGGTGTTTGGATGCCAATCACTCAAACTAACGCACGCGAAGACCGGCGTCAAGGTGTTTGGATGTGAGAGCTCAACCATTCACCAACTGAACCGGCCTCAGGGTCTTCGGATCTGAGAGCTCGAGCACAACTGTAAGGGCATTCACCTTGGGGACCGTCGACAGGGTGTTTGGATCCGAGAGCTACAGTTCAATCACTCAAACTAATGCAAGAGAAGATCTGCGTCAGGGTGTTTGGATCTGAGAGCTCGAGCAAAATTGTCATGGCATTCACCAATCAGACGGTCGTCTTCGCTGTTAGTCGGCAGGAGTATCAATGCGCACAGGAGACGAAAATGGCGGAGAGGGGTTTCGAAATTTTGGGGGTTTTGAAATTTTGGGGGTTTTAGATTCTCATTCGAACGATGGTCGAACGCGACTTGAATGACGTGTGACGGATTCAAAAAACTAACGGATGTTAAGATGAACGGCCGTTGCCATTCGAAAGAGGAGAGAGGGGAGCGAGGACGCGTGTCGCGCAAAGCGCACACGCAAGACCATTGGTAAGACTATTTGGTGGAGAGGAAATCTGTTGATCGTATCATACCATGGGAGAGGTGGTCGAGTTGTCTTGTAGGTTTGTGGTGGCTAGAGGTCCAATCAATTTCCTTTTAGACAGATTTCTTGGGTTGAAATCATCGTGTTAAAATGCAGCATCCGTGGGATGGTGCCACGTGGAGCATCCCATGGATGCTGTGCATTCACATCCCCCGATTTGTTGGGATGTGAATGCACAGCATTCGTGGGATGCTCCACGTGGCACCATCCCACGGATGCTGCAACATCTGCCGCAATTTAACGCGGCATACAATTTCATCACAATTTCCTCGAACCATCTCTCAGACGTGCACTAATCGTGCGACACGCATCCAAGTAAATATTCCCGTTAATTTCAAGAACGAAGCCTCTATTAGTTCAAATTCCGTCTTCTTTACGACGCCGGGTGCAACAAAAGAAAATTGGAGATGAAGATTTTATCACGAGTTCACCACCTTCCACGATTTCTTCTTCGTTGTCATTTCCTTAATCTCTATTAGGCTCTGTTTGTTTCACCGGAAAATATTTTCCGGTGAAAAATATTTTCTGGAAAAATATTTTCCAAGAAAACAATTTCCAGAAGAAAATTTTCCAAGTGTTTGGATGTAACATGGAAAATGTTTTAGAAAATTTTCTTTCTTTCTTAGACAATGCAACTAAAAACACCTCCCCTAGGAACTAAAGTTAGAAAACCAATAAATAATCCCCAAATGCTCCCTCAATAACGTCTCTCGGAGACTCTACAACTACATTAAACAAGATTCAAAACAGCAGAAGCCACATTATCAGTTGCAGTCACAAATGCTCAAATGATGTTCGTACTAACAATAATCTCTAGTGACAATGCTGAAAGAATGAACTCTGTTCAGGGATTATACCAAAAAAACTGTGTTCCAGGAAGGCGTTTAAGAAATCATTTACAAGTTGCGGTGGCAATGCTTGTCCTTGTATGAGAATGTGGTTGTACCGTTGTATGAGTGACAGTATAACATTGTGTGGATCAACTTCACCCAATCTACCTGCAGTTTCACAAACTTATGTCAACAAAATTGAAGCAACAAATCCAAAAACTAGAGCTTCCATAGGAGTCTACAAGAAGATAGACAACAGATCACCCAAAAAATAAACGATATAGAAAACAGACGTGTATTATCCTGCCAAGCTTTTACATGGTTGAGTTGCGTCTAGACAATTATCACAGGAACTCATTGTAGCCCAACTAGCCCATTTTTTGGCCATCAAATAAATTACTATTATCTTCCCACGTCATGGGAGTTGCTTATACAATATTTAACCCTCTTGGAAGATATGATTGGAAGGCAACAACCATACAAATCTGTCAAACAGGGGCTCTGAAATAGAAAACAACCTTATTAAATGGGATTGGCAGTTATCACAATTCAGATTTGCTGGTTTAAGCACATTGTTGCTAACTGTTTCTATGTCAAGCATCATATTTGCTCAGGCTCCTACAAATATTGAAACAGGACCAAAAACTACAGGTGAATATCTGAGCAACGAACCAAGTATACCTTTACCCATTGCCCAAAAGGAAACCAGAAACAAAACCATAATTAAAAAAGGGTGAATATTTATCAAGCATCTTTCTCTTATTTTGTCAAATGGTGAGATCAATGTTCCTCTTGTTATTTTTCAAATCTTCTACAAAAATTATGGTCATAAAGCAACCTTCAGAAAAACCAAAAAAAAAAAAAAAATAAGGAGAAATAAATGGAAATCAAAGGATTCATTACCCAATTCAATCTCCTGCACTTGAACTTCTAGATCCCCTTCAACATCCATCTCACTTTCCAACGCACAAGCTTCTCTAGCATACCTATCCAGAAATTCTTCTTCTGTTTCTTTGCATTCATCATCCTCAGAATCCTAATCAAGAGAACATGCACTCTATGTCAGCTTTTTCCTTACCTGTTTTCTTTGCTTTTATGTACAGCAATGCAGTGATGAAGCATGAACCTAATCAACCATGTGTTCAACCTTTTCCTGCTTTACTTGCACCACACTCTAAGAAAGAATTCCCACATAGGCAACCACCCACCAACTATAGTTTCTGGATTTTTGGAGTCAAACTCATCTTTCAAAACCAGTTGAGTTACACATTGTGTAAATGGTTCAAAATGAAACAGCTTAGACTATGTATGAGGCAGCTAAGGATTATCTACAAACCAAAAACTCAGTCAGAATTCAGAGACAAGATGCAATTGACAAACTAATTTCTATGCATTTCGGATGAAAGGCTCCCAATTTTTAGTGCCAATAATCGTTGGCAATTTAAATCTTGCAGTAAGAGCGACCATCCAAATCCATAAAACTAAGAGATAATGGAACTTCCCCAAATTTCCTCATCCCCTTCTTGTTCACACTAACTCTGCTCATATCTATTTCTTCTACATCCCTTATGTATCCTTAAGCTTGCTCGGAGACTCTACAGAGCTGCAATTCCTCTCTTTACCACATCCAAAAAGGCCTCCAAATAGACCAAATTGCCTCCTTATACTCTGTCAACAAATCCTAGATCAAACCCATTTCTCATAATGCTAAAGACTTGCTTGTATCAGTCTGTTGTGCTTGCAAAAACGTAATTGGAACTGTTGGATACTTCTATGACACCTCTTATAAAGTAGAACTTGGCAACACATTTGTAAAGGTTTCAGATACGTATTATAGTGGGCAAGCTTGGAAGGTTGAAGGAGAAGAGGCACCATTCATTGCAGGAAACAGAGTTCCAATTAATCATCTATGTGGTTGCGTGGAAACAAACACCTAGGTTGTAGTCACATACACAGTTCAGGAGAATGATACATTAGCCGGAATTGCTCAACTGCTATCCGCAGAAATTCAAGGAATTGAGAGATTGAACAAAGCACTTATTCAGAATACATCATTCATAGATGTTGGTTGGGTTTTGTTTGTGCCTATGGAGATAAATGGAACCCAAATCCCAAACACCTAGAAGAACCCAAATCTCAGGAACACTTATATCTGGAAAGCCATAATATCATCAAATCTAGGGTTTTAGAAAGATAAAGAGAGAAATGAGTGTACCTGCTGCAAGAGGGTTCTGCAATGAAGTCCAGAGAAATCTGCCACTCTCGATTGACGAACAAAGCTCCGATTTCAGGTAGTCTTTAACTACACGACAGATGGGTGGTTCACTGACTAAAATTCATCAGAAGCATATTTATCACTGGTATCCATGTTGTGGCCTGAACTTGAGATCGGACGGGTTTGATGTGACTCCATGGTCTCTCTGCAATTGTCCGATTTCTTCACCACCGCAGGAAAAGCTATGAGGAGGGAGTAAGGCGATGCTTCGATTTCGTTATGCCCTGGGAGAAGGAAGAAAACAAGAGGCTCTTGAATTACCTTCGTTGTGCCTAGGAAGCTCCCGAGTGAAGAAGGGAGTCGAAGTCAAGGAAAAAAAAAATGAAAAACAAGGCGAGAGTTCCGTTCGTAATGGCCCAGCGGAAAATAACTTCCGCTGAATTTTAGAGGAAGTTATTTTCCGCCGATTTTCCCCTAATTTGGAAAATATTTTCCTTCAATTTTCGTTTTCCCCTAAAACAAACGTCCGGAAAAACATCAAAATTCCGGAAAATATTTTCTTTTCCCTATTTTCCAGTGAAACAAAGAGAGCCTTGTTGTCTCAAGAAAATCAAGAAAACCAAGATGTTGTATCTCCAACAACATTTTTAGAGCTGATCTTGATGAATTTCGGCTTCCATGTGCTGGCCGTGGTGGTTCCTTCTCTCATTGACTCCGCCTTCACAACATGAAACAGTCTATCCACGCTAGCTGTTCGCGCCGTCTGACGATTCTATACGATCCTGCCATTCTTGCTCTGTTACTCAGATCCTTCGCGAGCACATCATTCCAAGTATCTACCTTGCCTTCGAAAACTCTCTTCTGAAACCAAGATCGAGAGCATGAGTCCGGGCCGATGCATCACTGTCTCTTCCGATAACAACACGAGGATCTTTGTCAGCGCTGTGGAGATCACACGGCCAAAGATCTTCAATAACGGTTCTTCAGGGACGCAGATCTTGAGAAGTTGCCAGCAGGGACGGATTTACCTTCTCCGGAGCACGGCTAGACGCTGGTAGTGACAACGGCGGGAGGAGCAGCCGCGCCAATGAGGATCAACTATGTAAGGATTAAAGTTCCTTATGTGATGTACAACCTAAAGATCGTGGTTCACGGAGTGTTCTTGCCGTTCCTACACCTTCATCCGGTGGCTTCGAAGGGATGGGGTGGGACGCGGCAAGGGTGATGGGGAGTGGTGGGATTTTTCACACGAAATAGGGGAAATAAACTTTTTCAATGATGGGATCTTGTGGAGGTTCAAATTAAAAAAAGGTTGTGTGGGTTCTCCTTCTCCAAAGTACCTGACGACAGTGAGAACAGAAAACCACCATGGCCTATGAAAGCTAGAGATTACTGGTATTCGATTGTATAATTTTGAACTCTTTACTGGTCCTGTTGACTATAATTTGGTTGTTTACAATGGCTTCAAGCTTTGTGCACTTACAGAGATACTTACTGCTACTCTGAATAGCTTACTCTGCAAAAAATGTATGATTGTGCTGTTTTCGTTTCGTGCTTGTCTTCTGCTTTGTATGTTTATGTTGGATTTACTGTTGGAACGTGTATGTATATGAGGATTCATCCCCTGTCACTTGCAAAAGAGAGCTCTCGTGGCTTTAACATTTATGCAATTTTTAATACAAAAATTTTAAATTTAATCTCAATAATCAATGTCAATCAAATAAGATTCTAGATTCTAGTTTATAAATTCATAATCCTATTTATCCAAGTAGGATTTTCAGATTCTAAAATCAAGGAAATATAATTTAGAATATAAAACCTAGGTTTATAATCAGGATTCAGATTCTATAATGCCTACCAAATGCCGCCTCATAGGATATCTAATTGGACGCGTGTTGCACGATTAACTACGTCCGAGAGAAGCTACGGTGGTTGTCCCTTTCCTCAAGGGGGTGGGATCACATCTCATCATTTGAGCACCCAAGTGGGCCCGTTGAAACGTTTTGGGAACAACGAAAAGCCGTCGTTCTCTCTTTTTTTTTTTGGTAATCAAAAGCCGTCGTTCTCGCTCACGCAATCTCGAGAGAGCTGCCGTAATGGAATGGCGCTGTGTCCTGGAAGCATTCAAGAATAGACTGCCCAAATGTGTCACAACGCAAACTAACCAACGGAAGCCCTGGATGATGACGTGGTCTGCCGTACCCGACGTGGCCCCGCAGTCTACATCAGTTTTCCAGCTCAGCAATTCACGACAAGCGAGAGAGAGAAAGAGCTGCTTCGCGGTCTTCACCTAACCTGTGTTTTCTCTCTAGAAAGCATAGGTAGCTCCGCTCGCTCTGCGCTTTTTAAAACCCCATTTCCTGGCGTCTGATTTCTCATATCATTCGCCTCTGTTTCTAGGGTTTTGCTTCTCGGTTGTTCTCTTTAATGGCGTTCTCTACTCTCCTCAGATCCGCTTCGCCTTTGATCGAAGGAAACCGTTGTGAGGTCCCCCAGTTTGATTCCAGAGTTCGAGCTCCCGAGCAGATCAAGGTGAATTTCTGTTCTGACGATTAGCAGCCAGAGATATTTGTTAGATTTCTATGTTTTTCTGATACAAATTCTTTTTTAGTTTTGATTTTGATGTTGATGTTCCGCTGGTTCTGTGAATAATGGGTGTTTGACTTGATTTAGCTCTCTGTCTCTGTGTACTTACAATGAATTTGATTGCAAATGTTAAATTTTCTTCCGGATGTATTCAGGAAAACATAAAAATTCATCAGTCACTTTGTTTTCAACGAGCCACCTTTTTGTATTGAGGTTTCCTCTGCTTTTTGCTAGTATTTTTTATTCGCTTGTTATCTTGGTTGCTTCTGATTTATTCTAGCCTTTTCATTTCGAATTTTGTTTCCTTCAGCTGACTTGCTGTGGTGTGAAGAGAAATCTTGGTTCTTCTAGCATTCACACGAGCATTTTTGGAACTGCTGTTCATGTTGAATCATCTTCACTACAGTTGAGTGGTGGATTTTTTTCTCTCTTTTCTAAGTATGAATGCCTGTATTTATTCTTATAATTGACTCCAAGAGACCATATTCTTACAGAAAATGCCGTGCCAGGAATCTTCGGCCCATCAGAGCGACAGCTACAGAGATGCCTCCCACTGTTCAGAGTATGAATCAGATTTTCAATTATTACATTTCTTAATGGTGGGAAAGGAACTGTTTTTCACATGAAGTTTGTTTGATTTTTCGTTTTCCGGTTGTGTTTTTAGAGTCAAGGAACAGCGAGAAGACAAGGGTTGGAATCAATGGTATGTCTTTCATGAACTGTATATTTTTATGGCTTTTATTTTTTATTTTTTTTAAATTTTCAGACGTAGTATAGTTTGTCTTAATTTATTCCAGAAATCTTCTTCAGAAGAGGCATTCTTCAGTGCTCAACGTACTTCTAATTGAAAAGGGAGAGTTGTGTTAGTGCTGCTATTGAAAATGTGTAGGGAAGTATTCGTTGTTGAAAGGGATCATATACTTATATATGGAGACTAAGTTTACTAAAACGCTGAGAATCCTGAAAACATATGGAACCTACATATTATAATATTTGTGTGAATTTTTCTTTTTGCAAGAACAAACTAAAAAAATAGATGTGGCTTCTGATATTTTATACATCCATTCTTTAACAATCAAATAAATCTTTTTCGTACACATATCTAAATGTGTACGTGCATGTGCTCGTGCACAGATGTAGGTGTGCATGTATGATGTGCATTTATGTGCTTGTGTTTTTGAGCTTTAGTATTCACTTTGTAGATGTTTATGGACCAATTATAACCAATCTACTGATTAACAGATGAAGAATAGATGTCTGAGAATTCCAAAGGTGTTGGATATTTTGTAATTGAACTCCTAGTTTTTATATACGGTATTAAGTTTGGAAGTCCAAAATCATGACAAAAGGATTCTAGTTGCTTCTAGAGATTGTTCATGGTTTTGTATTTACTGATTTGCAGAGTTATGCATTATTTGTTTTGTTTATGTTTGTCTAACGAATGCTTTCCAGACTCAATCTTACTCTTTCAATAATGAACAAAAAGTCTGCTAGTATTGAAAAGACTATTTAGTCAAAGATTGAGGGTTTTGAAAAAATTATGTTATCATCTTTTTGAGGATGAATCAGATTGTTTTTGACACTTAGTCTGAGTACTATATTCTAGGAGGAATGGTAGACTGGGGGATTTTTGTGCTAAGTCTGAGCTTTGTGAGGTTTCATTATGCCATTTGCTTTTAATAGCTTATCAAAATAAAATTGACCCAGAAATTTATTTTGGTAGTTGTCAATTATTATAACATGCCCGTTGATTGATTGAAATTTTGAATCATTCTGAATTAATTGAAATTCCTGTTTAATCATTTTGATTATTCTTCTGTAATTTATGTATTTCTATAATCCAATTACGTTGTGTTTCTCAATAGTATGGGTTTTATTTCTTCTCAAACTGAAAAGTTTCTGGAATTGTTATTGTCATGCAGGTTTTGGTCGGATTGGAAGGTTAGTTTTACGTGTAGCTACAAGAAGGGATGATATTGAGGTGGTAGCAGTCAATGATCCTTTTATTGATGCGAAGTATATGGTAAGAATTTTTTTTTTGATAGTTTTTCCAAGCCTGTAACTGATTAATAGTTGGTCACTGTCATATCCAAGCATTGACACTTCTTAATGGAAGTAACTTTGATGGTGCCTTTGTTCCTAACTTATAGAACTGTCTTTGTTGGGTGTTACTCTTCATATGTATCTGGCTTCCTGTGGTAGAAAGCTTCCACTGCCTTCCTCGAGCTTATATAGCAACTTCTATCTGTGAGCACTGGAAATCTTAGATGCACCATGCTGAACGTTGAAAGTAAAAATTCAAGAGAATGTGATGTATGGATTTCCTTCCCATCCATAATGAATAGGAACAATGATTAAGTGGTGAACTTTTCATGGTTCGTCCATTGTGGATGATCATATCTTTTAATAAAAGAAAGGTACCTGAAACAAAATTTGCAACAAGGGAAAACTTTGGATTAAATTCCAGTACCAAAATACATGACTTCTGTATTGACTTATGAATGTGTAACAATACCGATCAAAAAAAAAAAAGTGTAGCAATACCAAATATATACCTTCTATATTTGATGTTCTCATTTGATCTGGAGGTCAGGAAAAACCACCTTTTTTTACCATTATAAAGTATCCTGCAGCCCATACTGTCCAATTTGCTTCTATTTTTGAGCATCTATTGATGAGAACCATTCCAGGTTCAGTCGTATCTCTAGGAACCATGAAACACAACCTAACAAATCATGTTCTGAAAGCCTCACCATATCACCATTTTCATTCTGCACTGATTTTCCTTGAAGCTTGATATAGGCACTAGTAGTTTCCTTTCTAATGCCAACTTTGTAACTGCCTACAATTTTGACCAAGGTGTCATCTCCACAGTTGCTCTTAGAGATCCATGTAAAACTGTGTTAGTTTTTTCCACCATTGAAAGATATTTCCAATCAGATCTTTGCCATTGGCTTTGAAGGACAAAAGATAATAATGAAAATGTTCATGTAAATGAATGTCTTCCATCTCACTAGGTGATATATTGAAGAGCCATCCTTAGTATCCATAAGATGCACCCTTCGAAACTTCTAGGTGCTTATGGCTAACCTACATAAGGATAAGGTAGGTCGTTTCCGATTTATGTGTCTTATTACCCCTCTTCATATAAAAATCGTTCTAGTTTCTCCAAAATGCTAACCTCCGTTGTAACTGCTAATTTCTTCTTATAGTGAATCCATATCATCTTTAACATGCTACTAGCAGCAGTAGAAAGGATGAAGTAAAGAGAAGAGAAAATTCAAAAGTTGGATCGTGGGTGCTTTCTATTTTATCCTACAATATCTGTATGTGTGAGTCTAGGGCAGAAGTAGAAGTTTCACTTTCTTTGGCAAGCTAGTCCTTATGAGAATCATAATGTTTGGCTGTGCTAATGGATGCGGATTTTGGCAATAGGTCACAGGATTCAGTAAGTACTGCCGTTGCCAAATAGACAAATCTTGTGCACCTAAGTATAAGAGCATTAATCATTTACCATTGCCTGAGCATGGCCTTTCTCTCTTTCGTTTTTTATTTTTTTGTTTAACTCTTTATTACAAAAGTAATGCACTAGTCTAGTTTTTTTTGGCTAACCTGAATATACGTGATACATACACAATAACCAAGTAAGCCTAATTGAACCTATACAAGATGGACAACCAGCCACAGCAGCTTGTAAAATACACCCACAATTGTACAAGGTATGATTTACAATTACCATAGTTGCGAGCCATATCTAATATGTGGGATGATAAAATAGTCAGTGGGAAGTTGGAGATGGGTAGAGGCTGGACCAAGTTCTCCTGTAATACTTTCAAAGCAACAGATAGATGGATCTCAAGTACCATCAATGCTTGTGATTAGCCTTGCTGCAGAGAATGAAGTCCTTTTTGGATTGGAGATTGCTAGATTTAAATCATTTTCTCCCTTCGAAGATCCTCACAAGCCAATCTTATACTGTCAATAAGTTTTTATCTTAACGATAAAACAAAATAACAATAAGTTAATCTTTTTACGAATTTGGTTTTAAGGGTGAGAAGAAAGAGGGAGGGCTGTTCCTGTTACTGAATATCCCTTAAGATTATAGAAGAAAGCACTTACCATTCAGTTTATTTATTTATTTATTTTCCCATGTCAGAAAGATGCTGTAAGAACATGGAACTTTGCGTAAATCCTTCATTTAGTCCTTTCGCAAAATATGTTCGATAAAGTCTTTCATACCTTTCCTTGGGTACCAGTTAATGAAAAATACATGTGCTTTACCTTAAGAAATGTTATTATTACAAGGCAGCAGTTTTATCATTCAGTCAAATTGCACTGCAAATCTGGAAAATTGTTATATGTCGAGAACATCCAAACAGTTCAGATTCTTATATTTGTGTTTTGAGTTTTAGCTATATAAACTTGTGTGCTATAATAAAAAATTTATGGAAGCAGAAAAGGTTAGTCACTTTTCGCAAATCTGTTATGCATCATTGTGTCTGGCTAATAATTTGTACTTTGTCTCCATTAAATATTTGAATTACTGGTTGTTGATGCTTTTAGAAGTTCTGATAGCTTAATTCTAATGGATTCTTTTTTTGGGGGGGTCATTTTTTTTTATATCCAGGCTTATATGCTTAAATATGATTCAACTCATGGAGTTTTGAAGGGAACCATCAGGGTTATTGATGGGTCCACTTTGGAAATCAATGGCAAGCAGATTAAAGTTACTAGCAAAAGGTATTCCTATACAGCTTAACTAATTACTTTCATAGAGAAAATGCAGTGACTGTTGTCACGGGGGAGGACCAGGTTAGGGTATTGAGTAAGTATGCTGTAATGAAAAAAAATTGCATTGCATGTGTTTTTCAGATGTATATTAGGCCATATGAAAATTATGTCCTGCATTCTGCTACGTTAGAAACATTAATACTGCTTATTTGTTTTCAGGGATCCAGCTGATATTCCCTGGGGTGATTATGGTGCTGACTATGTGGTTGAATCTTCTGGAGTTTTCACAACAATTGATAAGGCTTCTGCACATGTGAAGGTTAATTACTTATATCATTTTTTCAGTCCATAAGCTCAGGCAAAATCTTTCTATCCCTCTTTCACTCAGTTTAAAACCTCAACTGGACAATTTCCTTTGCTTCTATAGGGTGGTGCCAAGAAGGTGGTAATATCAGCTCCATCAGCTGATGCACCTATGTTTGTTGTAGGAGTAAACGAGATGAGCTACAAGCCAAACATGGACATTGTTTCCAATGCAAGTTGTACCACGAATTGTCTAGCTCCTCTAGCGAAGGTTTGTAGTGGCATCATTGACTGGTTATGGAGCTTACTATGAGCATCAATGACTGGTTATGGAGCTAATTATGAGCAATCTTATGCAAACTTCGTTTGTCTTTTGTGGGCAGTATTTATTGTATTTTATTTATATGTTTTTCAGGTGGTCCATGAGGAATTTGGTATTGTTGAAGGTCTAATGACTACTGTGCATGCAACCACAGGTCTCTTCTTCTATCATGCATGTGCATTCAGAATACATTTCCATGGACAATTTTATTTTAAGCTTTTCCCTTTTACCTTCCATGTTCAGCAACCCAGAAGACAGTGGATGGTCCTTCAAGGAAGGACTGGAGAGGTGGCCGTGGAGCTGGACAAAATATTATCCCCAGTTCCACTGGTGCTGCAAAGGTACGTGCAATATTGCCACCAAAGTTCCATACTTTTTTAAGAAGTGCATGACATGTGATATTGTTTTTTGATTTGTAGGCTGTTGGAAAAGTTCTTCCGGAGCTCAATGGCAAGCTCACTGGAATGGCATTTCGTGTCCCAACACCGAATGTTTCTGTTGTGGACTTGACTTGTAGAATTGAGAAGAGTGCTTCATATGAGGATGTTAAAGCAGCCATCAAGTACTATAGTTATTTCTTCTGCTTTAATACACGAATGCATGCGGAAAACTCATTTTTTCTGTATTTATCTGGGTAAATCTTATGAAATTATCATCAATCCGTAATTTCCAATTCAGGTATGCATCTGAAGGCTCATTGAGAGGCATTCTGGGCTACACTGACGAGGATGTTGTCTCCAGTGATTTTATTGGTGATTCAAGGTAGAATGTTTCTCTAAGACACTCTGTTATCATATGCACATAAAGATGTTACTATTATTAACATAAACTATTATGGGAAAAAGAAAAAAGATATGGCCACCATGAGGTTCAACTTCTCAAATCTCATGATGTGATTGTCTTTGCTATTTTTGGGTATTTACCTATAATTCGATCTGTTGTTGCAAACGAATTTTGAGCAGGATGTGATTCTTTCACTATTTTTCCATCGTCTACTTATATGATACAATTAGTGGTTTCACAAAAATTTTGACATTAATTCTTGATTGAAAAGGTGTATTTTGTAGACTTATATATAGTTTGTAGTTGGATAAACCAGATCTGGGTCATGGAGTTTGTTGCCTCATAGATGGTGGACCTGGGTAATCCAGAGTCCAGACAAGCTCTCTATAAGGATCCTAGTCCACTGGAGTTTCTTCATTTTAAAAAAGGTTTATGAAACAATTTGTAGTTGTTTATGATGGTTATACAGTCAGGTCCGTAGCAGTCTTCTCATGTATCTGTTGTTTCTAAAAATTTCAATTGGTGTTTTTTGAATACCTAGATGTTAGAAAAATTTTATCAGGTTTTGCCATGTGTATCTTGGGCTAGCTTGACATGCTTAGAAGAGGTCTGAAATTTTGAAACAAATGTTGTTGACACCTCTGCAGCTAGCTGTAAAAACCATGCCATACCTGACTGCTAAAATGGCATTTTCCTAAGCTTCCTGGTCTCTTATTTTAATCCCAGGTCAAGTATATTTGATGCAAAGGCTGGGATAGGATTGAGTACCTCCTTCATGAAACTTGTTTCATGGTACGACAATGAATGGGGATACAGGTACAGCTCTCTCTCTCTCTCTCTCTCTCTCTCTCTCTCTCTCTCTCTCTCGCGCGCGTATATACTGGTCTAAAGATGAAATATTTTGTGATTATCAGCAACCGGGTGTTGGACCTCATTGAGCACATGGCAATGGTGATATCCCACAAATAAACAGGATCGATGGGTAATGTTGGGTGCTCTGCAACTGCTGGCGGTTTTTAGCCCTCATTATATACTGTTTCAGAAGGTAGAGAATAGTCACGATTCAGAATCTTTTGGAGCTGCAGTTTTGACTGTTGGAATGGCCTGTGTTTTGATTTTTATAAGCGATAAGTCTAGATGTCTAATTCAGTGCATCTAGCTTGAATAATACCATTGTATTCAATGTTAGATTGTCCTATTGGAACAGTGCTGATCTTCTTGTGCTGCTAAGCAAAGCCTTTTCATATTTTTCTTTCAATTGTGAACTTGTTTTCTGTGGGTTTCAGTATGCTCTTTTTGTCACAAATGGGCATATCTTCTATGCAAGGATGTGTGAAAAATGGTCATGAGAATTCAGAAGGCGATGGACATCGCAAGGATTCACAAGGCAATCGACAAACATGTAAAAGTATAGACAACATCCCAACATCTAATGACCAGTAGCGACTCTCAACCAAATTCTACAAACATTAAGGCTCTAAATGCATCCTCTAAGGGAATATTTTGATATCTTTGATGCGGGTTTTAGACCAAGTTCATATCAAAATTGGAAGTTCATAAGCTCCTCACATCCCATATGCTAAGATAAAAAAATGTGATGGCTAGAGAACAAACAGAGACACCGATAATAAGATGTACATGGCTTAGCTGATGAGCTTACAGCCATGGGTGCAGAAGATGAGAAGAATCCATTAAAGCAATAAAAGGCGTACATCAGTCTACATAGAGCAAACCCTTTGATGAAACCAAAAAACCCAAAATCTACAAGTACACTTTACAGATCAAGGTTTCATATCAATATACGACGACATCCTTGCATGCCCACGAGTTGACTTGTGAAGTTAGAATGGAAGTAAAGCAAACACAAAGACAAGAACACTAGAAGAAAAAGAAAACTTTATTGATGTAATGAAAGCGATCACAGTTTACAACAAAACAATTTATACTAGGTTAGATGTGTTAGAGAGGTAGGTTGCATAACAATGAGACCCTTGTAAGCCTACTGGATTAGTATCACCATCCCTATCTGCAAGGAGGATGCTAAGGATTTAGCATATTGTCAGGAGGAAACATCGTTCCTGTCAGAAGGATTTCATATAGTTGGGCTCAATACTCCCCAGGTTTAACCTGTAGAGGATAATGTGACTTCGAGAGGAGCCAAACCCAGCAGCCTCAATGAGTTATCAGGAGATGAGGTTCCCTGTAGCCGCAAAGAACTCAATACTTTCTAGGTAACTAACTCAACAAGGTACAGACCTAAGAAAGCTATGCTATACGTGGGAAAGCTGCAAATGGACTGCTTCTGTTCTTCTTGATGATTGAAAAGCTTTGAGATATTATTTTTGGAGACAATTTCTTTGGATATAAATACAATATGAAGTCTCACTTTTATATAATTGCTAAGAAAAATGTTACCTGCATTGCTGATTGTCTCTCAATGGATATTAGTTCTCTTTCTCAATTTGCACCACAATCCATTCTTTGTATGGATTGTTGCCCCTGTAACAAGTTCTACAGACTCTGGGGACTCTTTCAACTCCACATCAAACTTCTGTAACAACATTGCCAATGCCACTGTTGATTCCATGAGCGCAAATTGGTCTCCAACACATTTACGTGGTCCCCCACCAAAAGGTAAGAATGCAAAATCTGATATGATCTGATCATTAGAGATAGGAAAATGTTAAGGTAAGAAATGGTGTGTATGTAGATAACATAAGAAGATTACAATGAAGACCAGTCGCAAGTAAAGCACCTCATTGGGGTACAACATTCCTGGACTTCGGGATGGATCAAAGCCAGCCCATCCTTCAATACCTTCACTTTCCCTTTTTACTAAGAATCTCTCTGGCTCAAATTCATGGGGTTTGTCCCAGAAATATGGTGATCGGTGCATGTTGTACACCTGGATAAGTTAATTTCTCATACAAGTTAACATTTTATTAAAAAGGAAACAAGAAAAAAAAGTGAACCAAAGAAAAAGAAGACGAGATGTTGAACAGATAACGTAGATGCATGACTGTCTCATGGAAGTATCTGAATCTTAACCCACCACATCAAACAATATAAATTTCCAATCCCCTAGTATATGCACTAAATAGTGAGTTTAGCTCATGTTCATGCTTTTAAGTCGAAGTTACTAATGCACCACTCATACAAGATCAAGACATTCTACTCACAGAAAGAAAAACATCCGTCCCAGCAGGAATCATATATCCATCTTTGTCTCCCTTGTACCCTCCTGCATAGATTAAGTTCCACAAAAAGTTCAAAAGCATCATATAAAAGAAATATCCATCACATTTTGGATAACAAATACATGACAGAAGCATATATAAAGTATTGTTAAATCATTCATTCTGAATGTATCATTATCATAACAAATGCTCCACTGAAATCACTGAATAGCTAATATATTCAATTTTCATACAAATTTCAATACGCAGGATCTCCTCTTTCAAGCCTCTGGGGTTCTTCCCCCTTAGAAGACGAAGAAATAAAACATGAAAAAAAAAACACCAAAGACAAGTACATACCAAATCTAACAGAAGATAACTTTAAAAAATTCATTTTATTGGAAGGTGGATCAGATCACTTCACACTTAATTTCTTTTCCTAACAAGTGACCACATTCTAGGCAATGAGAGGGAAAAATATTGGTTCATCAGGGCAACTCTTTATCTATGATTTTGTTTCATATCAAGAAAGGGATAAACCAAGATTTTGAGGATTGAGTACGAACACTGGAAATTCCTAAGCAATATGTTCACACTAAGGATGAAATAACTAGCCATTTCTTAGAGAAGGTGCCATGGTGTACATTATTTGCAGATGACAAGGAGTAAGTGCAAAATTGGAGTGTTGAAAGGATAATTCAAAATCAAAGGATCTTAAAAAAGGTCAAACTAAGACCATGTATATGCAGTGTAACTTCAATAAAAAATTATGGCAAATGTGAAGCAATAGTAAGAACTGAGAATCAAGAGATTCCTTAAAAATTCAATTTCATTATCTTGGATTAATTATTCACAAGTAGGGAGAAATTTGATAAGGATATTGCACAAATAATCACGGCTAGATTGTTTAAAAATTCAATTTCATTATCTTGGATTAATTATTCACAAGGAGGGAGAAATTTGATAAGAATACGATCAACGTATCCCACTTTAACTGAAAGGATAAGGATAATTATATAGAACAATTATTTAGCTGTTTTGATGTATAGATCAGAATGTTGAGCAACCAAAAAACAACATATCCATAGGATGATGTTGCTGAGATCTGGATGTTGAGATGGATGTGTAGGACGACTAGGAAAGATAAGGAGTGAACATATTCAACATTGCTTAGGAGTTGCCCCCAAAAAAAGTGATAGGATAAAAAATATATGTTAGGATGGTGTGGGCATGTAAAATGAAGACTTAGGGAGGCAATTGTAGAAGGTGTGAGAGGATATTCATTAAAAATCTAAGAGAGCTAGGGGAAGACTTAAAAGAACATGTATGGAGTCTGTTAGAATGGATATGAATATTCATGGGTTCGTTGGAGATTGAAATTCTCCATTCGAGGCCCTAACTCTATGGATCTTGAACAATAAAAGCCACAGGAATAACACAACAAGAATAGTAAAGAGAGAATGCACAACACCAGATTTTTATGAGGAAACCATAGAATTCCATCTAGGTAAATCCTTGGGTCTATTTAAGGTGACCACACCTGAGAAATCAATCCACTATATAAAAAAGTGATTACAAAAGTTCAGATATGTAGAGATCTTTGTCCCCACACAGATCTTACTTTTGCTCAACTCCTCGATGCATCAAATCAATGTTTTCAATGTCGTGACATTTCACAATTTTCCAGGGTTGCGAAACAAAACCACCTGGAAAATGAGTTGTCGAGGATTCCTGTGTATTGACGACATTTCGTTGATATTTCGCGAAGTTGCCATATAGGCGACCTACACTTGAAATGTCATGATTTCAGCGACATTTCGAGTGCAGAACCCCCATTTCTCCTCCTCTTATTGGTTTTCTTCGACTTTTCTTCAATTTCATTTTCAATATCTTCTCTAAACACTTCAAATCAAAGGATTCTTGAAGGCTAAGGTGAATCCTAAGGCTTTGGAGGAAGAAATCAACCATTTGGGCTTTGTGTGTAAAGTAAAATCTTATTTTTGCATTTACTTGGGGCAAATCTGAGTAGAATGACATGAAATTTTAGTATAACATATAACATCTTATTTTTTGGCTGAAAATACTAAAACATACATGAAAATGGAATATTTTCATATAAAATTATATTAATGTTAGAAATATATATTGTAAAATATTAGGAATGTTTACATTTCTATTGAAGAAATTATATTTTCTAATTATGCTTTTTTATTTAAAATTATTAAAAATAGTAAAAAATAGAAAAAAATATTAAAAATTTGAGGAAAAAAATACGAGGCTTCAATGCAATTAACAGTGGTCGGATTGATGTAGTTTACAGTTTCTGAACTACTAATTATGATTTTGTAATTTAATAATTATTTAAATATTAAAAAATTACGAAAAAATTCTAAAAAATACCAAGGGCTAAATACAATAGCATGTAAATAGATTGACGTAGTTTACATTTATGTTTTGTTTTTTCAGGTGAGACGATATGGCGAGGACTGAGAGGAAGGAAGATATTGGCTGGAGTCATAGCATACCATTCAAGGGCAACAAGAATAAGGCAATTTGTAATTATTACCATCAGATTATCAGGGGCGGTTGGGTTTCCAGATTGAAGCAACATTTGGCACATGGCTTTAAGAAAATGTCAGATTGCCCGAAGGTACCACTAGAAGTTAAGCAGATGATGAAGGATTAGCTTGAGTGGTCTTCTACTAGTAGGGTAGAGAGGAGGGAGAGAGAGAAGGATGTGAGGCGGAAGTTGATAGAGCCTCCTGTACGATTGTCAGATGGTAGTGATTTAGATGACGACACCCCATATCCACCTGATTGCGTCACGGTGGAGGATTGGGCAGCTTATCGGGTTCAGTGGAGGGCTTCTATGCAGTCAGAGTTCGAGAGGAGGGAGTCTGAGAGGCTTGGGTTATCTAGGGGGGCTGGGACATCTGGAGGAGAATGTGGAGGAGGTAGAGGGGTTGGTGGTAGTACTAGGATGCCAGGGGGTAGAGGTGGAGCTTTCACACGATCCCACAACACAAGGATGCCGGATCCTCCTATGGAGCCATCATTTTACAAATCGAAGGATGCAAAGCAGAAAAGATTGAAGGATGCATGGAGTGAGGGGAGTGTAAGAGGAAAAATGGGTAAATTCATCTCAAAATTCTTCATTTTTAGTCACATTCCAGCAAATGCAACTACTAGTCCACACTTTAAGAACATGATAGATGTTGTACAAGATGTTGGGAGAGGAGTATTGCCCTCTACACCTTGTGACATAATGGGGAAATATTTAGATGATGAAGAGAAGGAGATCAGAGATTACATAGATATCCTATGATCACATTGGAAGGAATTTGGTGTTACTATCATGTGTGACGGTTGGACTGGTCCAACCTGATTATCTATTATAAATTTCATGATATATTGCAAGGGTAGAACAGTCTTTTTGAGATTAGTGGATGCCAGTGATAAGATTAAGGAACATAAGTATATAGCCGGGTTGATGAAGTCAATAATTAAGGAAGTTGGCAAGAAGAATGTAGTACACATTGTTACAAATAATGGCAGTACTTATGTGAAGGCAAGAAAGCTACTCTAGGAGAAGTATAGCATATATTGGACCCCATGTGCAGCCCATTGTATTGATTTGATGTTGGAGGCCATTGCAAAGAAGAAGAGTATCATTTCAGTACTATCAAATGCCGTGAAATTGATGGCCTTTATATATAATCATTCATATGTACTGGGGATGATCAAAGAGGCCTGTGGTGGTGACATTGTCAAACTAGGCATCACGTGCTTTGCCACGAATTATATAGCGCTTTATAACATTTTGGGTCACAGAGTAGGCCTAAGGATGATGTTTATAGGAGAGAAGTGGACCAATAGCCCCTTGAGTGATAGTCCTACTGGGCAAAGAGTGGAGGGGATTGTTCTTTCTAACCAATTTTGGGATAGAGTCCGCAAGTTGGTAGTGATGCTAGAGCCAATGTATCATGTATTGTGGGCGGTTGACACTAATGCATATCCTACCATGGGTTCTATTTATGAATCCATGAGACTTATGAAAGAACAAATTGAGGTTGCTTCTCTTAAATCATTTTAGTGGGTCCACCAGATCATTGTATCTTCAATTCCTGTTTAAACTTCCTTCGATAATGAAAATGATCTTCTATATACATTTTTGTGACTATTCTTATGTTTTTAGGTGTATTTTGGTTTCATTTAAGCTTAGTAATAGCATAACATGTCATTAATGTACTTTTTTTTGGGTTTTTTTTTTATGATTTTTTAACTTTCTGGCAACTTTTCCTGTGTGTCGGCAACATTTCAATCAACATGACATTGCGAACCTTGCATCAAACCAAGCTTCTTGATCTCTTTTGCAGCCTTGAACACATCCAAGACCTCATGGCCAATCTTTGGAATCCACCAAAGAAATCTCCAGATCTGAACCTCTCTTTAGAATCCACCAATGAGTTCTTCAAAGCTTCAAACAAATGAATGGTTGGATGATTCTCTCTTGAATCTAAGATAAGACCCTTACTCTCCTCTCTTTCTCAATTAGAAACATTCAAGATAGATGGAGAAGGAGAGCTAACAAAACCCTCAGAGACAAACCCTTAAGAACCTCTCAAAAACCCCCAAAAAGAAAAACTCACAAACTCTCCAAAACTTATCTTGAATTACAAGTTGATTGACTCTTAAGAATCAATCTTGATCCTTAGTGAAACCCTAACTCTCACCTTTCTTTTTTCCGTTTGAAGCTAACTGAATTCTTAGGGAGAAGATGAAAAACGAATGCACAGAAATCTCATGAAAAATAGAGCATTTATACTCAATTAACTGTTTCTCGTGCAGGTGCATCAAGGTTACAACCTATCCTTCCTGTACCTTGCACAGGTTACATCTGACTCATACAAGCTGTTTTTTACACTTTAAAAACAGAGCTTTTGATCTCTAACATGTTCTATGCAAAATCTTTAAGAATGAACATTGATACCACAATAATTTTGTCATCCAATTGTCACAAGATCGATATATTTTTACCAACAGATATGCTTTTTGATAGACTGTGATGAGGGAACATGATTCATGTTATCCATCTCAACTAGCTCGGATAAGGCATTTGGCTGTGATTGATCAATTGAATTATCCTTTAATTAATTTTTATCTTTTTTTCTTATATTTTCTTTGTATGTTTATATCTTGTAAATTGTTCATTTTTCTCTTTTTTCTAATGTCTTTGTTTGTTTCTTTCTCATAGTCAGTCAATCTAGTTTGAGATCTCTTTTTCATTCTCATATCACTTACTTCATCTGAAGTCAAGTCTGTCAACCTTTGTGCTTACTATGTCCTCGTTAAAAATACAAAAAAAAAAAATTAAAAAAATAAATAAAAAGAAGAAAGAGAGAGAGCGAGAGAGAGAGAGAGAGAGAAACAACAAATAATGATCATATGTTAGCGTGAATAGTTTGCTTGAACTCAATCCACTAACTAATATTTTGCCATCACAAAAAATTTGGACCATCCATAGTTACTCTCTTTATTTTTATCATTATTTTTGTTGTTGTCACAATAACTACTGTAGCAAGTAGCAACTACTTATCCCAGTTGGATCTTGAGACTGTGTTTAAGAGGACTCCAAATCTTATGTAATATGCTTGTAGAAAAAACTGAGCTGCGCAACCTGTGCTTTGTTTGGATATTTATGATTCTTAAGGCTGTGTTTGGAGCCTTGGATTTTGGGAGAAAAGAAAAGAAACCTAAAAAAGGAAAAGAAGAGAAAAATACTGATTTTCTTTTCTTTTCCGGTGTTTGGATGAGATAAGAAATGAGAAGAAAAGAAAAATATATTTTAATAAGACGATGGGTTGTGATGGTGGTGGCAGTGGGTGCTGGTAGGGCTGGTGGGGTGGCGGCGATGGTGGTGGTGGTGGGTGGCGGTAGTAGATGGTGGTGGTGATGGATGGTGGTGGCGGGCAGTGGTTGGATGGTTGTGGGCCATGGTGGGGTGGTAGCAATGGTGGCATAGGTGAGGTGGTGGCCGATGGTGGTGCTGGTGGTAGGGTGGTGTGAGTAGAGTGATAAGTGATGTTGAACTTTCTTTACTTTCAAAATCTTTACCTTTTTGGAGAGAGAATGTTTACATTGGAGAGAAGAGGGAGAGAATTTGGAGAAGAATTCTCACTTTCCTTCGTTCTAACCAAACAAGAGAAAAGAAAATTTTTGCATTTTCTTTTCTTCTCCCCAAATCTAAGGTTCCAAACACAGCCCAAGTAATTTAGCTCATTAGAAAAATTCCACAAAACACTATCTTTGAGCACAATTTCTCAATAGTTTCAAATAAAACCAGCGTTTTCTTTATAGTACAAAAGCACAAATACCCTCTAATATATGTGAGAAGTAATACCTGGCAATACATCTGATTTGAGGGCACGCCTAATAAGCAATGGGGGTTGAGGATATAGACGAAGAGCCTCAACAACAATAAGACGTATATACCTGAAAATATAATGAGTTATAGATACAAAATCTCTAAGTAAAGAAAATGAAACAGTTCCTAATAGTTATTATAAGATGGAGAATAAAGTCTATGTTCTATATGTGGCACATCATGAATTAGTAACTACAAATTAGTCATTGCAAACTTCCTACTCTTGGAAACGGATATTTACAGAATCCTCGTGGATAGGATCAAACCATAATCCATGGTATTTATACAAGATTCATCTTTCCTATTGTGAAGAAAACTACAAAGTTTCAAGATTCATGTTTCATATCTCGATTCCTCTTTGTTTTAAGAAAGCCATTAATCAATTCAGATTCCTCCTCTTTATCCTAATTTCTTTCTGGCTGAGATATATGGATCTAGTTGTCTATATAGATTTCATTCACAAGTTACTGAAAATTTAAAACAGTAAAAGGCTCCACTTCTTAGGCTTTCACAATCAATATTATAGTAACATGTGATAACAAAAAGGTGATCAAACTTCTAAAGGGACTCTAAAGCTTAGCATGTGCAATTTTGAAGAAATCAAATAAAAAATTTAATAAGAAAATAGTATAGAAATGTACATTTCAATTACAAAATTTCCATTGGTGGTATTGTATCTTATATATATATAAACTATGTAGTTGCTCACTTTCTACATAAGGATTTGAGGTGAAGAAAATAAAAAATAGTAAATAAATAAAAAGAACTAAAAATTATATTGGAATGAAAAACCTTCTTAGGTGAGGTACCAAGGTTTTACATTTTGTGTCGATCGAAATGTTACCCACTGTTACCAAAAATTTCACCATAAGAGATATTTTCAAGAAAAATAAGAAAAAAGCAGTAAAATAATAAAGTATTCTAGAATTATGCTATTTCTAGGTTTCTACGAGACTAAAATACCCCTAAAAACATAAGGATTTTGTCAAAAATATATGTAAATGGATCACTTGCCTTGTTAAAAGAACTAAACCAAAGAAACAATGGCAGATGCATATATAGTAAACCTGAAAATGCATATAAATATAGGAAGTTCATGTTACTACCAAGGTCATAGCCATATAAACAGTAAGTGCTGAAATAGTGACATTTCGAGCAATGGCCCTTTTACTTCATGTCAACAACACTTCACGGCATTTCGTGACATATCGTCAACATTTCGCTGACTTCTAGGAATGGCCAACATTCCTTTTTCTGTCAATATTTTGTGTTTGACACTATTGGTGTACATGTATCTCTTGATGATTTCTCTATCTTAATATAACATTCTCTATTACCGATCAAAAAAAATTATTTCATGTTTGACACCTGCTGAAATGTTATTCTATGGCAAGGTTTTCAATGTCGTATTGATCGTCATAATGTCTTCGACTTATAGGAAAAGTTGCCAAAACTTAATTTTTGAGAAAAATTAAGAAAAAAGCATAAAAATAATATTTAATATTCTTAAATTATGCTATTTCTATGCTTAAATCTATATTACTATTAAAAGCACGAACTACCTTAAGTGTTTTCAGTTTTCACATACCTAAAATGTCCTTCCCTATAATCTTTAATTCCACATATTGTAGAGTTTTTCTCCAATAAAATCCTACCACATTACAACTCTTCTCCAACAATTAGAAAAACATGGAGAAGAATTCAATTTTATTTTATTTCTCCAATAAAATCCAACAATTAAGTTTATCATCTTATTTTCTTTTTGATAAAATAATTTTTAAATTCAATTTAGGGATAATTCAATTAGCAAAACGTGGAGAAGAATTAAATTTTATCTTATTTCTCCAATAAAATCCAACAATTAAGTTTATCATCTTAGTTTCTTTTTTGATAAGTTAATTTTTAAATTCAATTTAGGGATAATTAAAATCCTACCACATTACAACTCTTCTCCAACAATGAGCAAAACGTGGAGAAGAATTCCATTTTATTTTATTCGTTCTATAAAATCCAACAATTAAGTTTATCATCTTATTTTCTTTTTGATAAGATAATTCTTAAATTCAATTTAGAATTCATACTTTCTTAATATTTTATTATTAAAAAGTTGCTAACAAAATAAAATAAATTAAAAAGTTGTTAATATCTTGTTTTATTATTAAAGAATTCCCTAAGGGAATATTCAAAAATTAAAAATATTTGATACGGCAAAAGGAGATTAATAAGAATTCCCTAAAGAAATATTCAAAAATTAAAAATATTTGATACGGCAATAATAAAACTAAAAATATTTGATTTTTAGGAAGCGAGGAAGTACAATACCCATTATAATTCCTTAGGTTTTCTGAATTGATACGTAGGGCTTCTGATTCTGAATCATCGAGAAGAGACGTGAGCATTGGGGTATCAAACAAAACGTACGGAATCAAATCAATAGCAGAGACGCTATTCCCCATTGTTGCCTTAAAACCGCTTTTCAAATCGATCATCACCACTATCGCCTTTGTCGTCACCATAGCCAGCTTTCAACTGAACCGTTCTCTCCTTTTTCATCAAATTAGAAGAGGCAAGTTTTGATGACTACTATTTCTTGGTTTCCTATCTTAAGCCCTGTTGAATATCCGTAATTGTTTTTTTTCTATGGTTATGGTTGTGCCGAAGCTCAGCTACGCAGTTCTTTTCAAGGGGAAAACCATTTTATTTTTAACTAATAAAATCAAAATATGCAAATCCCAAAAAGAATAAAACGAAAAAGGACAATCCAAAATCTTTTCGATATTTTTTTTCTAATTTCTATTATTAGTGAATTGTAATGTAGTGATTTATTGGCTAAGATGACTAAAAGATGGCATGTTGGGACAAGTGCAATTGTGTTTTGAAATTCTTAATTTTTATACTTTTGTGTTTGACCTCATGGTTGAAACATTATCAAAGAAAAAACCTGGGTTGAATGGTGATGAAATATTGTCTAAAGCACGAACTACCTTAAGTGTTTTCATTTTTCACATACCTAAAATGTCCTTCCCTATAATCTTTAATTCAATATATTTAACATCAATTAAACGTCTAAACTTCATTATTATTGTCGTGTAGAGTCTTTCTCCAATAAAATCCTACCACATTACAACTCTTTTCCAACAATTAGCAAAACGTAAATTCAATATTCTTAAACACAAATCCACAAAACGTGGCTTCAATGTTTAATATTTAATATTTACAAATAGTTTTCAAATATCTAGAATTAATATTACCAAGGTATTTATAAATAATATGTATATGTATATATATATATATATTATAAATATTTAATTTAATATATCTATACTACTATTAAAAGCACGAACTAATTAAATTGTTTTTTATTTTCACATGCCTAAAATGACCTTTTCTATAATGAAAATTACATTTTTAACTATAGCAATAAGTCCTACTAAATTAAACTACTTCTCGGATACTTGTACGTATCTAACTAAAAAAAATGTTTACAATTATCCTTCTAAAATCAAACAAAAATAGATAATGATCACATAATTAACAAACATGTTCATTAGTTCTAAAGCTAAAAAAAATCAAAAAGCGGCCCAAAGATGAAAATAAATTAAGAACTAAAGACGAAAACCATATCTTCTATTCACAATTACCACAATGAAATATTCTGCAAGTTAGTTGATGCAAAATGAAAAAGTGACCATTCCTTCACCCAATGGACACATAATCAACAATATAACCACCATTATCCGACCTTATCCATCTTCATCATTCCTTAAAAAATAATAATAAAAGAACAAATAAAAAAATAAAACAAAATTATATATTTTGATTAGAGAATTTATTTTATTGATGATAAATTGAAGAAATTGAATAAAAAGTTGATAAGAATATTATTGCTCAACTAAATAAATAAAAGATTTGATACTTAAGAATTATAATATTAAAATAAATTTTCGCTACAATATAATTTTTAGTAAATTTTTTCTGAAATAAATACTTTATACCCAACTAATGTAAATAGTTCTTAAAGCAAAATCCTACTAAATTAATGTACCCATTTTTCTAATTATGGAATAGGAAAATCATACTAAATTAATTTATAATATATTTTTATAGTATTAATTTTTGTTATGCAAATCCATGATATTAAAATACCTCTTTTTATTGATAAATCTTATTGTAGTTAAACAAAAAAATAAAACTAATTTTATTATTGCCACGAGTACTTTAATTAGTAATCATAATCCTTCGACAATCAAACTATTTCTCCAATTACTTATCTAACTAAAACAAATTTGAAATTATTAATAAAACCCTACAAAATTCAAATAGAAAAAGATAACAATCTCCATTATCATATGATAATACTCAACGAATTCAGCCAAAAGAATTTAATTAAATAATATAAGCCTTCATTATTAACTTTAAGCACAAGAATTACATTAAATTAAAATAATATTGAAGTACCATTTTTTTAATTATGCAATAATTAGTTTACTCATTGTTCTAGAATATTTAATTTCAAAATTACATTTTTTAATTATTGTTGTGAGCCTAATAAAATCCCGCTAAGTTAGCTTCTTCTCAAATACTTATCTTTTGGAACTACTAATAAAAACTTAATAATTAATTAAATTCAAATAAAAATAATGAATAAAAGTTTTTTAAGGGCTTATTACACCCATACCTCTGCATTATACTAAATTTGCATCTACATCCTCTTGTTTTTTGTACTTGAATTTATACCCCTCAATTTTGCATAATCATTGCAATCATAATCCCAATGTTAAATTCTATTAGACTTTGTTTTAAAAAAACCATTATAAGAGTATTTCTTTAAAAAAAACTGCGTAAATCAATCTTAACGTGCAACGCGCATTCCTTATTGCTAGTAAAACTAAAATACAACTAAACACGTAAGAATTATAACAAAAATATATGTAAATGAATCATTTGCATATTTAAAGGAAGTCTGAAATAGGCTGATAGGCATACATAATAAACTTGAAAATGCATACAAAATAGAAAGCTTAGACCAAAATAAATTCAAAGTCAAGGAATGCTCAGCATTTATTTTTCTTCCATAGAAAGTTTAGACCTACATAAATTTATAAACATGCAACTTTTACTGTATTTCGACGAAATGTTGTGACATTTCGATGACTTAAACGAATGCTTGGTATTCCATTTTCTTTCATGATTTTGTGTTGCCACCATGGCATTGAAAACACTGACTACAAGTCATTATCATTTTGCCTTATTATGGATAGATTTGCTCATACTCAAGAGGATGTGACTCGATGTATACAGTTTTCAAATAATACAATTTTGGTGGACCAAAATAGAGGGGAAGTAAATGAAAAGCTGAAGTTTTTGGAGTCAAAAGTTTCTAAAAGAAGTTGAACTAAGATCAAGTATGTTTTTTTTTCTTATAAATAATGAAGTATATTAAATCAAGAAGGATAGAATGTATGTAAGTAATATAGGTATGCAGGATACCCCCATTGTTCCCTACCAAAGCCAAAAACAAGTCCAAACTATTAAGCCTCATCCGCCTAGTAAGCTATATACACTGTAAAACCAAGATAATTGCTGCCCACCCCACAAAAAAAAAAACCTTGAAATCCTAATTCCTGCAACACTCTACAAACTCCCTAGATGAAGCCCCTATGAATAAATATGCTCTCGATGCCCCATGATTGGCTAACCGATCAACAACAAAGTTAGCCTCTCTAAGCGCATATGACTAAATGAGGCATTCAACTCCGTACCAGAGCTCTAGCTCTATTGCTGAGATGTGAGAACCTCCAGGAACCACTGTCACCTTTGACCATCCATTTAATGATGTTAGCTACATCACCCTCCATTACTAAGTCCATCATAACCATTCATTTAGCCTCCATGAGACCAGCTAGAAGGACCAAAAGCTCCACCCAAGTGGAATCCCCAACTCCCACAGGACCACAGAAAATGATTAAAATACCACCCATATGGTCACAGAACATGTCTTTGATACTTGAAGGTCTAGGGTTGCCTACAAAACACCCATCAACATTAACCTTCACAATACCCATCTCCGGCTCCCTCCGCCGAGTCACTCCAAGTCCTGAGTTAGGGATGAGAAGCAACAAACTAAACACACCCTAACCACTAGAGAGATACTCAAACCCAAGAATTCTAACTGAAGGGAGACCCACGATGCTACCGCCACCAATATGGACTCAAGCTCTTGCTCCCTAGCCAAGTGTCTGTCATGAAAGATCCTGCAGTTGTGTGGCAAATCACCACATGAAATAGGAGCCCATAAATAATACGAACTCCCTAATCCCCTGACCATCCACTACTCGAACCAAGTTCCAAAAGATGTTGGCACCACCCATGAAACATCGATCATTTGTAAGAGTCGCATCCATATGCCACTAGCAAAAAGGCAATATAGGAAAAGGTGATCAACATTCTCCCCTGCTTCCATACACAAAAAACATACATGTGGGAACAACGTAAACCTCCTCTGAATGCAATCAGCAGTATTAATCCTGCAAATAAGCATGGTCCAGAGAAATACCTTGATCTTTGGAGGTAACCTAGGCTTTCATAACTGAGAAATAGGGAACAGAGCATGAGAATCGAATAAATCTGGGTGAGAGATGCTGGCTAAAGATTTGTTAGAAAAAGTCAAAAACAATAGAAGGAGAAACCATGTCCCTACTCAAGAAATCGATAAAACAATCCTTCAAGGAAATGAAAAGGGAAGCTAACTCTTCAAGCTCTACTAACCTTGGACCTCTCTTGAAGAGCAGATTCCAACATAGTTCATCCACTGACCATGACAAAATATCAGATACCAGAGCATCAGGCTGAAGGATAACAGAGAATAAATGAGGGAATTCTACAAATAGCACAGATCAGTCCCACCACAGATAATGCCAAAAACGAGTAGAGAAGCCCAAGCCTACACATACATGAATATGGAGATAAAAACGATTAAGCCATGCTAACCACAGCTTTCCACAGGAAAAGACCAAGTATATGGAATGCAACTTCAGCACAAATAATTGCTGAGGTGACAATAGTTTTTTTTATGAGTAACGAAAGATATGATATATATAGGGTAGAAAAAGTACAATACAGTCAAAAGGGCCCATGAGATATGGGACCTCATAAGATGCCAAGACTACTCAAAATGCATAACATACAGACCCGTCACCCCAATCAAAAGGACCCATGACACAATAGTAATAACTAGGAATCAAGAGATCCCTAAAAGAAATATATTTTGTTGCTTTAGATTAATTATCCACAAAGAGGTGGATATTGATGAATATTGTATATAGATTAGAGCTAGTGGCTTTGCTAAAGAGGCACTTCTAGAGTATGATGTGATTGACACATTCTACTTAAACTAAAAGGAGAATTTCAAAGCATAGAAATTAAGCCTGTTATATGCATATAATGCTGATATGAGGATGTTTTCACGGCTGTGTAGGGAGCCTATGAAAGTTAAGGTCAGGCCCGACATGTCTAAGGGTGTCTAAATGCTGCCCAAACAGGAGGTCAGACAAAGGAAGTATATTGAGATGGTTGGGCATGTAAGAGAAAACTGGAAAGATAGTTGTGAGGTGTGAGGGGATAATCATTTAAGGGTCTAAAAGGATAAGAAGAAGACAAAAAAAGAAAAAGAAAAAAGAGCCCAAATGGTGTCAAATTAAAAAGGAATTGTGCACTCATAATTTGACTAAAGATGTGGTTTTTGACTAATTAGGATAGCATAATAGGATTCAAGTTGCCGTCCAACTAGTGATAAAGAATTTTGTTGTTATTGCTGTAGTTTTGTAGTATATAAATTGTTAAAATATTAATTTAGACCCAAATATAATTGAGAATAATTGATGACTAAGAAAAGTACAAAGAAGACATTTGAAATACACGGAATCAAAATCAGCCTTGAGACTTTTATGTTCTGAGAACTTTTGGGCAGCATGGTTTAGCACCTTGCTCGAGGCTTTCCCCTGGTTTTGCTCTAAGAAACCTATGACTTGGTGGTGATGGAAGTCACATTTATCATCATCTTCCACTTATGTAGAACGGGCAGAGTCCCTATTGTATTACTAAAGATATATATTAGTCTATATATCCAAATACTTGCCCACACACACACTTGTGTATGAATGTGTGTGTTCAAATTAACACACAAACAGAGAAAAGCAATTAATCACACAAATATCATATTTCAAATGCATATAAAAAGTTATAAGAATATGGGCCTTTTTGACCTACTCCAATTTCTTCAAACATTCAAAAGTTGTTCTCCCTTGACCAACTACTTCATCAATCTGTGCTTGAGCTTTCTTCATTTTAGAGGGATTCTGCATTTCAGCAGTCCAATATAAAGGATGAACTATACAAAAACAAAAAACAAAAAACACACAAAGAAAAAACAAAACAGAAGAGAACTATAATTGATAGAATATATTCCATTAGAGAAAAAAAATAACGATGATTTAATATATGTTTCTTCTGAAATTGTCATGATTGTGTCTACAAGTTAGTGGTGGAAACATACTTGGGCAAGTAGGAAGACAGCCCATGTAAGAACCGCAGCCGTTGTTTCATGGCCAGCAATAAGCATAGTCATCAGGTCATCTCTAAGCTGTTAAATAGACAAATGTAAAAGATAAAAAATAGCCACAATCTGACAGAAGTAACCATGATTTATAATTGCATATATGAACCCAAATAATTTGGAAATGCTCAAGGAGAAACAGTTGGCACAAAATGAATAAAAACTGATCCTCTCCAGAGTCCCCTGCTAGCTAATATGGCACATACAGGGGTTCCCATGTTCGAACATTTTTTATATCTAAAATAGAGGACCTTAAATTAGACTTACATCACTTATCAGAAAAAAAAAACAATTAAAATTACTTTGGCATAGTTGAGTAACATCAATTCTCAATTCCCAAAGTAATGCCATGGATCAAGCATGATAAGTGGATCACGCTAATTTTTTTGTATCAGAAATTCATTTCTCCTAGAATCATAAATCAGATGCAATTCAGTCACTTTGAGCTGCAGATATGGCAATGATGAGCCCATACACAAGTCTAATATATAGAATTGGGAATCAACTATTAATCATGCTGAAAACATGTATCTTGTGGGACATAAAAGGATGGGCATTTACCTGGCGATCATCAACATCAGCTCCCCGCATATCAACTAGGAAACGCAAAAGACTTGCATCCTGCAAACTAATACTCATCAGCGACAAAGTTTTCATTTTGTTTCCAAAATTAGAAAAGCTTCACAAAATATTATAACCCATTTTTTAACTGAGTAGAAAATGCATTTGGTAATATTTGGTTTGAGGTATGCATAAAAACCTTCAGGTTCAAGTAATCTCTTTGTTGCAGTTTCTCAATATCTGCTTCCTGTTGTAAATAAGAAATTAAAACATTCAGATAATACACAAGAAAATAAACTATATACACAGATAGCAGTACATTAAGCAGCATGTTGGGAGTAATTAAATGGCATCAAAATCCACCACTGTTCATGTCCAGATCTATGCCCAGGAAGTCAACTGTTGTAATACTAAGAGATCAACACCTTGAAATAATATTAATTAGGGATGCAATAATACAGGCACAACAATGAAATTAAAGAATCTAGTAGAAATATCAGAAATAGATTATTCTTGGCATTTATTGGTATTTTGTATCAAAAATTTTTCTTTCAAGATTAGTGTCTCTTAACTCACATCTTGAAATTTAAGAATTCTCATACTTCTATAACCTTTTTTATTTTTTTTTGGTGGTTAGTGTGAATAGAATTGATAAAAACAATAAAACCATGAAATTGAAGGGAAGTCAAACAAATAAGCACAAAAGAATTATGAAAAAAAGGTTACATGAAAATAAATGGTTCTTTACATGAAAATAAATGGCTCTTTTTCTGTTACATAATCAAATCCTATAACATCAAATTCTACTCACCTGCCTAGTTTCCTTTGCATTTCTGATAAGACCATCAAGGCAATCATTGATAACTTTAAGGTCTTGATAGAACTTTCGCTGTCTGGGTACAATCCATCTAGCAAGGGGAATTTTCCAGTAAGGAATGTAGAAAGTCGATCTGTGTTCAGCTTCAAAAAGAGTACCATATACTGCCTGCTCAGGGAACAGCTAATCACAACTTTGTAGCAACCTTTATCACTACCATCATTGCAAAAATATAGACAATGTTGTAGAACAAGAATTTTCAATAAGAAGTCAATAAGAATCAGGTAAATTATGAAGTTGAAGATTATAAATTCTAAAGAAGACTCAATTAGGATGATTTACAGTCCCAACATCCAGATTTATCCATTATCTCAACAGAACTATATTGGAAAATAATTCATCTAAATTTTTTTTTGAACATAAAAACTCCTAATTAGACATCACTAACAACAAATTACTGTTATGCACAGGTCTTAATGAAGAAATGTAGAATTGGCAATATTTTGATTTTTGACTTCACCGATCCCATTGAGATAGGATCCTTACTTTAGATCCTTCAGTGCATTATGAATTAGGTAAGAATTAGGATTTTCGATCAGAAATAAATAAGAATTAGGTACATTATGAAGTTGAAGAGTATACCTTCAAAAGAATAACTCAATTAGAAGGATTTACGGTCCCAACATCCAGAGTAATCCATTACTTGAGCAGAACGATATTAGAGAATAACTCATCTAACTTCCCTCAATAAATAGATGTGATTCGAACGTAAAAATTCCTAATTAGACATCACTAATAACAAACTACTGTTATCCTGAAGGTCTAAATGTAGAAACGTATAATTGGCGGTATTTTGAATTTTGACTTCACAGATCCCACTGAGATTAAGATTCTTATTTTAGAGCCTTTCGAATTTTCATGTAAGTTTATTTTATATACAGAATATTTTAGGAGAATCATTTTGTGTTTCCTATTTCTTTTTGGATTCTAAAGTAGGATAATTTTTTATATTGGTTTCCTTATAACATGTTTAAGCACCTATCAATGGAACATGGCAGAACATTCATACTGCCTTCTGACAGAAATATAACTGAATGAAATATTTCTAATTGGGTGTATTTTCTCTATTGAAGTTGCACAGTGGCATGCCCAATTCAAAATAGCATGCATACTTCCTCTATCATCTTCCTTTGCATTCTCGCTTCAGTTTTGATTCTATTTTTGTTCCTTTTGAAAAATCATATTTGCAATTTCTTTTTGTTTCCAGTCCACAGTCATGAAAGGGCCTTAATTTTGTGTAGGCACAATGTGACTGGACCATACAAAAACTGGAAAAATCAAAATACTGCAGAGGGAGTCTGTATTACACGGTAGGGGGAGGGCCATACAGTGGGAATGCATGCTAGCCGGAGGTATAAAAAAAAACTTCACAACACCTTTATGGCAAGCTGTAAGAAAGGGGGAAAGGTGTTACACTTATGCAACTCCATGGTATCCATAACAACGGTAGAAGTTGGAAATATATGGTGGATGCAGGTGCTATTTACTGCATGCATATCATATTTGTTTGCAGATGAGTTTATATATTTTGGTGTGCTTCTTTCATATAAACATCATGCTTAGGATATCATGCATCATAGGGTCATATGGATGCATTAGGATCATTGTTATTGCTACGTATGAACTTGTTTATATTTTTTATTTCATGATATGCATATTGCTATTTATGTTTATAAGTGGGTGCTTATTCTACATGTTTGAGATTTTTTTTTTTTTCCTTTTTTTGGTGGACTTGAATTGTAGAATGAAGCCTATTGAGCATTGCTCACTCTTACATACTTGATATTCAAGTGCAGAAGCAGACGTGGATCAAAGTAGCGCAATGAAAGCATGGTGTAGGATGTAGATTTCGGCCTTGATGGACATGATTTAGTGTTGAAATAGTCTACTTAGACTAGAAGGATGAATTAGATGTTAGGAGATCTATGTCTTAAATTTATTACTTTGGGATAATTGTATTTGGATTTTACTTCAGTTATTTGTAATTAAATTTGATAATTAAATATGTGTTTCATTTTTTCCTAATCTTGAGTGTAATGATTCTATCTTGTTTTAAATTCGTTGATGTTTGATGCAAGGTTTACCGTTTCAGTGCCAATGGGCGTGTCACTCATTGTCCAAAACAAAAGTTCACCGGCACGCCACTTGTGTGCCACCGAAATGCTGGAGAAATAAAAATAGAGAAAAAATGGGATTCTTTTTATTTTGGGGAAATTTTCACCGGCACGCCGCCCCATTTCGTCAATGAAGATTTCAAGAAATTTTTGTTTCCCTCCCTGTTTCGCCCCGTTTTGCTTGCCCCCCCTCTCGCGGTTTTGCCGGCACGCCGTCAAAAAGCGTTGAAAATATTCCACCTAGGAAACACATCACTACTTGAAAAAAAAAAACAAATTTTCTGCAGCACGCCAGCAAACACTAGTTTGGTGAAAACCATGCATATGAGTGAGGGTTAAATCTTCTTGGGCTTCCATTTTAAGATGAATGCTGACTGTAGTCATGTTCCAAGATACCTAATACCCATAACATTAATATTAGATTTATTATTAAAATGGATTTTCATATACTTGGAATCAGGGTGTGACAAAGTCTAGGACAAGTGGCAATGCTACAGCCCTTTCAAGATGATCAAATGTCAAATTACTCTCTTCAGTCTGCACAAAAGAGTTCTATTTCAGCATGGATGTCAAAGTCCCAAAAATCTATCCATAATGTCATGAATTCTCAATAATATCCAAGAAATCCATGTACACTTTTTACTGTGTTGGGCCCACCTTTTATTGTGTTGGGCTTGGAACAATTGATCACACAAGAAATTTTATCCGGATTTACAAATACCCCATATGTGATAGAATACATCCCGTGTATTGAATTTCATCATATCAGAATCTAAACAAAGATCCTTTAGCATAGTACAATAGACGTTCTCATTATGCAACAAAAGCCATCCTTAGATGTTGTACATGTTTATCCCATGATCGATTGCATATCAAGACATCATAAAAAAATACTAAATGTATTGAATGTAAGGTTAAGTACCTCATTGACAAGTCCCTGAAAATTTGAAGTTGCATTTTGAAAGCCAAATGGCATTCAAATAAAGTAATAATGTCCTTTATGTATATTATGGTTTTTGGCACATCATCAAGATCAATACTTATCTGATGATAACTTGACTGTAGATCCAAAGATCAAGTTTAGAGAAGATAATGACTCCATGTTACTCATCCAACTAGTCAGTAATGGGATAGAAAATTTATCTTCATTAGGTGCTTATTAAACCACAATAATCAATATACATCCTTCAAATTCCATCATGCTTATGGAAAGCAACATGAGCTTCAAAAATGCCATATGATTCCACCAGATAAAACCCCAAATTCTCTCCACCAAGGGACATAATCTAGAAAGTAATGACTCTTTCTCATTTTTCTTATCTTTAATCAAGCATATATATATAGAGAGAGAGAGAGAGAGAGAGAGAGAATAGTACAATGGGACACCTAAATGTATGACCTAGGAAGATGAGTTGAACAAGATGTTTCAAAACGAACGTTGCACGAGGCCAAAAAAACCAGTAATATGGTCCCGCCTCACTTGATATAGAATAACCAAAGTACATGTACAGCAAAGACACCACACTGTCGAAGTCCCCAGAGATAGGACACCCAACATCTTCTCATATCACCACATAAGTTTCTCCTAAATATCGGAAGCATGGCAGCCCAAGTAGATACATGAGTAGAAACAGAATCCTAAATAACTAAAATCAGCCACTATCGATCGTCAAAGATGTGTCTATTGACTCTATTCCTCTCCTTCCACACAAACCACCAAGTATTGACAACTCCGTACCTACTCCCAACGATCTTACGCCACATGCTACCCTTTTCATTGCTGAACTGCCATAGCCACTTAGCCAGAAGAGCAGAGTTCCATACAAAAACATTTCCAAGGTCAATCCCTCCTTTACTTTTCTCACAACTTACCACCAGGGTGAGAAACCCATAAGGCTTGACCTTGATGAAGAAACCCACTAAAGACATAACATAACTCACCAGGTGAACAAATGGGGGAAAAAAGGATTACCCCTATTGTAGGCATCTAAGGGATGGGAAAAATACTGCAACTGATTCATTAAAAATGAAAGAGAAATTCACATTTTGGACGCATCCGAAAATTCATTTTATGCCATTTATAACCCGAAGCCTTCCACTATAGCACTGAATCATGACATGAAAAATTTTGCATTATTATCTCCTTCCTTAAGCCAGGTTACCCTAGATTTTTTACGCCAATGAATCTCTTCTTGTTGCAAAATAAGTTTCAAATCGTTCTAAGGCAACCCCCTCCCAAATTCTTGCTCAGTCAAGACCCCTCACCTCTTCCTGCCTATCAATATCCCTCAAAATAGATTGTTTCCTACCACTATTTCTCGTTTTTGGAATATAATTTTATAAATTTAGCAGCCAATATCTACTGCTAATTCTTACAATGGCTGTTGTTTCGCTAAAATATTTAACAAAGAGAAAGGCATCCTCGCATTATATTAACTATATAAATAAAGCAAACTAGAGTAATCGTCTTATAACTAACAGTAGTCACCAG